>JAWWEU010000068.1:5326954-5348826 GCA_035583155.1 Acropternis orthonyx | reverse complement strand
TGCTCCCCACTCCTGGATGCTCCCGATCCCTGGATGCTCCCCACTCCTGGATGCTCCCGATCCCTGGATGCTCCCCACTCCTGGATGCTCCCGATCCCTGGATGCTCCCCATTCCTCGGTGCTCCCCATTCCTGGATGCTCCCTACTCCTGGATGCTCCCGATCCCTGGATGCTCCCCATCCCTGGATGCTGCCCAGCCCCGAACGCTCCCGCACCTGGCCCAGGTGAGACCGGCCCCGCCGGGGCGAACACGCTGGATCGCTGCCCACCCCCGGGACCTGCGGAAGGGGGAGAAAAGGGGGGAAAGGGGGGATTTGTATCTGTGTATCGAGGCAGCCAGGCTTTAAGGCGATTCTTTCCCAATTCCCCGTCGCCTTGACTACTTGTTCGCCTTTCCAAAATACCTTTGCTTTGTTTCGAAACCTGAGCTTTGCACCGCAGTGAATCTGAAGGAGTGTTGGCTGCCACGCCAGATCAGCCCATCGAGCCCGACAGGGACGGACCAGAGCCGGGCTGTGCTCGGCTGTTCCGGGCTAAGCCGGACCTAACACGGAGCCTTCAGGAAGGTGCGAGCGCTCTGCAAACGCGCTGTGATGAAACCTTTGTCCCACGGTATTAAGCAGCTCTTAAAAGCTGTCCTGTGCCTTGAGCGGGCAGCACGCACAGGGACCCCACGGACAGGTTAATACTCATCCTAAATCTTCCGCTGCAAATTAAGCTGATCTCTTCCTGTGCTTTCGCCAAGAGTCAGGGAACACCTTTCTGTACCTCCTCTCCGATGGTGCCTCCCTTGGGTTGTGCTTTCTCTACACAAGCCCAGCTGCTTCAACCTTTCCTCACAGATCACGTTTTCGTCACTGTTTGTTACTTCTGGTTCCCCACTTTTTGTTATTTCTGCCCACTTTCTTTTTAGTAACACCAAACTACCACAGAGTGAAGGAGAATGACTATATTTCCTTGTCGTACCTGCTATCCCACACCAAACACATCTCAGCTGGTTTTTCACCACACAGTAACACCAAACAAACTCTAGCTTTTGTTCTGACTTGTAAGAAACAGCTAGGACACCCCCTGTCCTTTTTTAACTTTATGTAGACTTCAGCTCAACCCTTCATCTTACCATTACAATGAATTTTCAGTGCCTTCTCCTACTTTGCTGCTGTTTGAAAAATTAACTGTATTCTCTAATGTCCTTCTTCTAAATCATTCAGGATAACGTGGAAAAGGCAAGGCTGGAAGCAGATCACTATAGGATAAGTTGACCCATCAGCTCTTATTTTATATAATATCATACAGGATGGTGTCAATGACCTCACATGGAGCTGTACCCACCAGTCATTTTCCATAGTAAGTCAGCTATTCTGATAATTGTTTTTTAATTTACTGTTCTCCAAGTTATAGTTAAGAAATGTCCTTCAGACTCTCCCCGGGATGGGAGTTACACTGACTGGACTATGAGTCTTTGCCCTCTTTTCTTCTGGCTGTTCTACCTGATGATGCAAAACACTCACTCTGCTCTTTTCCAGTGCCACCTCCATCATCAGGGCTTCGAAGGCAACTTAAAGATTCTGTGCTTAGAAACATTGAATTCTGATTAGTTCTAGACAGAATGTCATGAGCCTCATGCACATCTATGACCTACTCATTTGATCTTTTTCTATTCTGACTCACATTCCTACTTCTGTGCTTAAAAGGCGGTTTCATTTTAAGTAAACAGTCACAATCAGCCTTTTCTCAGGGAAGAATTCAGGTTGCTGACTATCTAAACTCTCTCTGCATTATCTGTTATTTCCCATTTTAACCTTTCAAATAGAAGAGCACTCAGAGGAACTGAGTTTTTAATCACTTACACTTTCCAGCCTGTGGAGGTTTTCACAGCAAGCTCAGGAATGTAAAAGACTCAGTGCCCAAATCCCCTTGACTTCAAAAGGGTCAGAACTTTGTCTAAGATGTTTCCAGATTTTTTAAAAAAAAGATCCATTTATATTTGGTTACTGATCTGTCATCTTAGACGTGCTTGTTAATTTGCAGGCACTGGAGCTTGAACAAGGAGGGGAGAAGCTTAAAGAAAACGTAGTTAGTTACCAGCTGAGCTTTGCTGATCAGATTTGGCAGCTTTAAAGCCAATTAATTTTCTGTCCAAACCTCCTTCAGTAACGCTGGAAAGCGGATAGTGATGGGATGGGTGCCAGGGGGGTCGCATGTGCAGCTCCCTCCTCGGGGACAGCAAGAACGAGCCCCTAGTGTTGCATCAGAATAAAAGAGAGAAAACTTGCTTTGTTTCTCCCAATAAACACCAAAATACACGCGGCAGAAGCATCATTAGCAGGGTAGATTAACTGGGGACAAATAAGAAGACACTAATGTTTTATTTTCTAATGGTTTAGAAGAAAGCCAGTGTGTAATGAGTACTCCCATATATATAGATATTGAGTGGAACACTGAAGGGCAGCCAACAGAAAAATGCTCTATATTTTTTATCCAGCACAATAATTATGGAACGCTCCCTTTAAACAGGGAGAGATCAATGTATGATTAATGTATTTTCATAGCTGAAATATTATTTAACTTCAAAAGAGGTTTATTTTCAAACTTTCTGCACTTACCATTCTAAGCTGAAACTATATAAAAGTACCTATTTAATTCATTTTAATTGGTTTACTTTTATATATATATCCTCACATATATTCCTGCAGCAAAATCAGTAGTTTTGTTGCTCTTAGCAATTTAAAAACTTTAATAAGCATAACCACACTGGTTACTATGGCCATACTTCCTGAATTTGCTTTCAACATCTCTTCAAATTCCCCTTATTACTTCCTATATTCCATGTTATTAAATTACAACATGGAGTGACAACCAATTGTGTAAAAAATCACTGTAGGAAAACAAGAGTCAGCATTCAGAGAGTTATGTCTCGGATTTAGCTGCACTTGCATGCCAGACTAAGCAGCTCCTCATTGTTCTAGGAAGTGGAGTTTTACTAATTTTATTGGATTTTATGAAGGTTTTTTTTACAGGGACAAAATTGCTGCAACTTGATCCCTCAAGGGAGGAAACATAAAACTATTGGATCACATAATTTAAGTTCTGTTTCTAAGTAACACTTGGATATATTGGCCACATAAACTAAATCTAGATAATCTAAAAAGGCTGCACAATTTCCCCAAGCACAAACAGCTGCCATGGAGGTAACAGGCAGATATTCATCAATAATGAAACTTGTGTCATTTCTCTTTAAAGGCTTGGATAAATAACTGTGGGTAACTCGAAATTCAGACACTTGAGATATGTCAATATAAAACTGCATGAGTGTAGATTTTAGAAACACTTAGCACAATACTCTAGCAAATTTCACTTCCTAACTCTTCTCTTTTTCTCCCACATTTTTCTGTTTGAACAGCACTGCCAAGCGTTGACTCCAAGGTAAGATTACTTAGGAGACTGGTAAATATGATGCAGACCACTGGCAAGGCTTTTGAAGGTCTTTAGATGCTAAAGATGCAGATAGGCACCTTATGGGATTGTCCAAAATTCCTAAGCATGTAAGACGCTTACACCACTCTTAGGCACTTGGAAAATCCTACTAAGGACATATCTGTCTCTTTAGGTATCTAAATCTCACCCTGCATGCCCAGCTCCTCTCATGATTTCTTTTGAATGGTGTCAGTTTGTCAAGCAGCACATTTGCTTGGGACTTTTAGATAGTAAAAGGGGCAAAGGGGGATGGATTAAGTCTGAAAGGATTTAAAGAGAAAATTACTACACAGCTCTGGGGTAAAGCTGTAAATTTATCTTATTCTAGCACCAGGGCTTTCTAGCGCTTTTCCTTATTATATAAGCTTCACAATTTGTACAATGATCCTTTGTACATTCTATGTTACATCTTTTTTTTTTAACAGAGTTGAATGACAAGAACGAAAAAGGGCTCAAAAAATCCATGAGCATCCTTAAATAAACTCAATATACAGCAAACAATACCCATGTAGCCAAATAACAAAATAAAAGAGCACTGGAACTCTAGATCATTGTCTAGTTATTTATTGACATCACAGCAGTTTTGATTATGTGCTCTAATGTTTATATCAATGTTTATGTCAAGACAGCCTTGAAAATCTCTACAAGTATTAAATGCATTTTAAATTAAGACTTTATACATTTCCCAAAATATTAGCCTTAGCAGAACTCTCGTATTTCTAAACTGATCTCTTCAAGCCATTTGTATTCTGAGACAAAACTGAAATAAGATGGCAAGTACATTCTGCAAAGATTTTAGCACCAAAACATATTCTAAAGTAGCAAGAAAATAACCAAAAACTAAAACAAAATCAGAAAATGGTTAGTATTAAATAATCTGAGGTCCTTTTCCACTTACACAGTAAAATTCTGTTTCACAGAAAAGTTTCTGTACTATGTTCAATGGGTTAACAAGCAATGTTTGAAAACATTGGAGTCACAGGATTTACAACAGATACTTGGAATTGTTTTTACTAAACTACATGTTTATTGTTTAAAAATAAGTTGTTGAAAGTTTCCTGAACTGCTTGAAATATTTACCTACGAAACAGACATCGTAACACTCATCACAGTTTGTTTTAATACCCAAAATGTGCTGTTTGGCTCTGCACTTCTGCAGCTGGACAAACTCCCTTCACCCTTGCAGGTTGTTTGCGAGGACAGTGAACCTCTGCTTCAGAGTCTCCCTTTTCTGTTTTAACTGGTTTTCTATGTCACTCCCTTCTTTTAAGATTCCATCCAGTTCTTGGACATAAGCACCATCCAGCGCTGTTCTCTCACTTGGGTGAAAAAAAATCTGTAGTTAAAATCAGTACTAATGCCTTTCACTTTTTCACTACTTAAAGCTGCTTTTCTGCTTTTCTTAAAAATATGTTGTCCATCAGTACTCAGTTTCTGATCAGGTTAATTCTCTGTTGCAACAGAAAACAGCATTTTTCTTCCAAGATCTGTGTTTGGCAGTTTTCAGAGCTAATTTCTCTAAACTCCAGCCACCGTATGGAAGTTAGAACAGTGCTATTTGTACAAATAGTACAAAGTTAACTTGCCTTATCATGTTAGCATATTTTGATAAAAAGTTCATAATTTCTTTGCTCATCTCTGTTAAAAGGAAAAAAAAAAAAGTGATTTTATTTAAACATCTGAACGGATCTCACCATAAATTGGGTAATGACATACTTACTTTCAGTATATTTAATACATCACCATTTAAAACCTTTTCCAGTGGTTCAGTGTTGCAAAGGGACTGCGAGTCCTCAGAACGAGCCAAATCTGTTTTGTCAAGGGAGGACAACTGAGGATTGTCTGAAGCTTCATTCTAACAACAGAGCACATTAAAAAATGCAGCTTCGAGGCCTTAAAACGAGCTTAGCACAGAGTTTAACTGAGGGAAGGAAAAGGCTTGAAAAGATGTTGAGAGACTGTTTTTAGAGAAAATACAAGCAGTGTTGGCTTAGGGCATCACAAACAGGCACAGCATCCCAGGAAGGGGAGGAGGTCCCAGTTGACATCTCTGTGAATACATACATGTATTTGTATATATATAGTGATATCTATACTGCGTATATGTGTGTGTGTGTATATATATATCTCTATCAATAAAAGCCAGTGTGCTTCAGCAGCTCACTCTCAAGGTGTTCCATGTGAATATGCCTCGGTGCACACCCGACTCTGGGGGTGCAGGATGTGTGGTTTCCTCATACAGGAAAGCCATTTCAGTGTCCCCAGCGCTCCACAATGCCCTGCGGAGCTCTGTGCCCCTCCCGGTGCTGGGGGTCCTGCAGGAGGGCGCCTGGGGCCCATGTCATCCTTGGGGGTCCCAAAGGACATAGCATGGGGCCCATGTCACCCCTGGGGGTCCCTGTCACCCCTGGGGGTCCCACAGGGGTCCATGCCATCCCTGGGGATCCCACAGGACACATGTCACCCCTGGGGGTCCCTGTCACCGCTGGGGGTCCCACAGGGCACGGCTCTGGGTCCATGCCCGCCCTCCCTCAGCAGGGCTCACCTCCATCCTCCTCCGTTTGCTCACGCCCTGCTCGCAGCCCGGCCGGGCCCCGGCCATCGCCGCCCGGGCTGTGCGCTGAGCGGCCCGCGGGGGGCCGGCAGGGCCCTGTGTGCTCTGTGTGTGCTGTGTGTGCCCTGTGTGTGCTCTGCGTGTGCTCTGCGTGTGCTCTGTGTGTGTGCTGTATGTGCTCTGTATGTGCTCTGTATGTGCCGTGTGTGTGCCCCGTGTGTGTGCCCCGTGTGTGTGCCCTGGGCCGCGCCCTCACCGCGGGCCCCGCAGCCCCCGGAGCGCCCTGAGGGGCCGGGCACGGGCGGGGGCAGCGCCGGGGCTGGCACGGACCGTATCGCAGCCCGTATCGCAGCCCGTATCGCAGCCCGTATCGCGGCCCGTGTCCCGGCCAGTATCGCGGCCCGTGTCCCGGCCCGTATCGCGGCCCGTGTCCCGGCCAGTATCGCAGCCCATGTCCCGGCCCGTATCGCAGCCCGTGTCCCGGCCCGTATCGCAGCTCGTATCGCAGCCCGTGTCCCGGCCCGTATCGCAGCCCGTGTCCCGGCCCGTATCGCAGCCCGTATCGCAGCCCATGTCCCGGCCCGTATCGCAGCCCGTATCCCGGCCAGTATCGCGGCCCATGTCCCGGCCCGTATCGCGGCCCATGTCCCGGCCCGTATCGCAGCCCATGTCGCGGGGGATTTATCCCTTCCCGGTGCCGCTCAGGACACCGCGGGGCTCACTCAGCTCCGGCCCGCACACCGCAGCATTGCCCTGAGGGCCCGGGGCGGGAAGGGGATGGCGGGGACAGGGACAGGGACGGTGACAAAGGGACAAGGATGGGGACAAAGGGCAGGGGACAAGAGCCAGAGGAAAAGGGACAGGGGACAAAGGATCCGTCCCCTCCCTGCTGCGCTAAAGGTAATCCCACCTGTGGGCACTAAGACAGCGAGCTGTCCCCGCAAATGATCCCGGCCACGTTTCGGTGGCAGGAAACGCCCCCTGGATCATCATCCATCGGTGGATCCCCCTCAGAACACGAGCCACAGATGAGTAAAACCTGAGATATTCGCCAATAAATGAGTAACACCACTAAAACGCACAACAACTGAGAGAAGCTTTTCTCTGCTCCGGAGGATGGAGAATGAGATTGGATTTTCTCTGGGCTGTTTCACTTCTGCAGGTGAAAACGGTACTTGGTTTCATCCAGGCGTGACCCGCTTGCCAAGGGGAGGCAAAGAGACACCACAGTTCAGGAGAGAACTTTTCAGCACAACACTTGAGTTGTCAGCCAGAAAGATTAAACACGACATCAAGGTAATCCTGCCTTTGTCAGCTACGGTGAGAGAAACCATTCAAGGATTTGAGGTTATGTCGGAGTGAAGGAAATTTTGCCTCTGTGTTGTTTTGTGGGTTTTTTTAGCATCTTTAATTTTTGTTTTTAACAGAAGAAAGGATCTTAATCTCACATATGTTATTCAATTAGGCCCTGAAATTAAAATCGCAGTACATGAAATTAAACTGCTGAAAGAACGAGAACTAAGCACTTCCCCAAAGTAGGAACAATATCCATTATGCTGACACAGCCCACTTCATTTGTTCTCAAACATTTTATAGACACTCTTGTTTTGAGCAATGCTAGCTAAACATTAAGAAACAGGTATGACAGATTATGCTGGGAAATTGTTCTTAAGGTGTCTACTTAATTGGGTTATCATTAGTAGGTTAAGATATTTCGATTGACAGATTACCTGAAAGAGAAGAAATTAAACGTTATGGTTGTGATACCTATTTCTATGGAAAAACTTCGGGCTAGATATAAAATAATAAAATATTATCTAAGGTGTGAGAGTTAACTCTTACTGGAGTTGCAGCTCCTCTAAGATTGGAGAAAAATTACTGGTGTGGTTACTCTAAAAGTAGTTCCAGTTTCTTTAAGATTGAAGATATAAAATGCCAGGAGAAATGAAAGCTCAGATCTCACCACAGAAGTCACTGTATGAGTTAGAGTCTGGTCCTTATAAATGCAAATATGTACAGAGGAAGAGAAGGAAATGCCTTTTATTTTACGTGCTAAATGACCTAATTGAATTTTTAGGCTCTCAAAGGCTGACAAGAAAGACCAAGTCCTCTCTCCTGAGAGTTTTGTGTGGAATATCAATAGATCAGAAATGTCGTTAATACAAAAGAAATACAAAAGAAATAATATTGGCTGACTAGCACTGATTTGGCCAAGTATTATATTATTTAATGTTTCACTAGTTATCTGAATGTGTATTTAAAATTAATGAGAAAAAATCGCTAAATGATAAATTATTATTATGGCATTATTTTTTTTTTAAAGGATGTGGGGGTTTTGCAGTGAAGTGAAAAGTGTCTGGGAACAAGAATCACCCAAATGGGGAAGGAACTCACCTGAATAAAGCTCTGGTGCCCAAATTTTAAGAAAATATTACAAGTCAACTATAGTGAATAAAAGAGACATAAATATCATGTTGAAGCTGAAGAAGATTATTCAGCGGTAGAAACTTAAAAGGCTGAAACCATTTATTTTAGTTGAAAAAGACCAAGAGGCATTTTGATCCTTTTTGCAGAAAGGAACTATTTGTTACGAAATGTCTATTGGGAAAATGTACAGAAATGGGTGACCAGAAAGAGAAGTTAGTTAAATTAGAAAGATATTTCTTTTTTTTTTCGTTTTAGCACCAACCATTCAAAGAACATACCGAGAGGTATAGTAGAATTACAGTTGCTGTACACAGAAATCAGCTAGTTGAGAGGTTTAAATCAAATTTGGATCTCTCTAGAATACAGATCGAGGTAAACGCAACTGTAACAGTACAGGAAATTGAAAGCGGATGATACAACTTTGCTGCCCTGCTGGAATTCAGTGAGTGTCTGTAAATAGGGCTATATACTTCTTATTTGAAACAGCAGTTACCAAAAATGTATTTTTCTTTGTTTGTCTGTAGCGAAGAGGAGACTTTACTCTGTTGCCGAATTCCTCTGCTTTTGAAAGTTCTTCGAAATCAATGCCATTAGTTTCTTTCACCAACTTGAAAGAAAGCAGGTCAGTTCTGGAGCACACACATAGTTTTTACTCCAGCATGTCAGTGGAATACCCTGCGGGTAAACCAGTCCATGCCTATTAGTAAAACAGTGGTTTTATCTTTATGATTATAATTTCAAATGAGGTTGAAAACCTTCCTTTGACCTCAAAATTATCTGCCTGTTTTTATCAGAGAGATATTAAAGCATTCCCTACAGACCTTTTATTTTTTTCTCCCTCCAAGAGCAGTAACAAGCATGTGGGCAGGTGAGGGGATGTCTTGGGTCTCCAGGGGAGGAGTTTCGGCTCCTGTTTTGGGATAACCCCTCGCTGCCCTCCATCACTCTGGGGGTTTTGTGTGGTTTTTTCATCCCCGCAATCCAGTGCCACACTCTGAGCCTCTCCTATTTACCCCCCGAGCTGCACAGCTCAGTGCCCTCCTGCCTCGCTAATCAGCATCGCGAACAGAAAACCGAGGCACGGAGATTTCAGGGAATGCCGCCAAGTTCTGCAAACTTTAAAAAACACCCCAAAAATAGTGGTTAGTTACTCATTCTCAAGCCGGGTTTCCTGGTTTTTAGGGCCTTAATTATCCCGTCACTATAAGGTGTTTGGCACTGCAGTAATACAAGAGTTTCTTGCACTGAACACTCCGCAGCCCGCAAGGGCAGCGCTGATGGAGGGCAACGCCGGGTTATCCCTAAGCAGGGGCCCGAATTCCTGCCCTGGAGCTGCTTAATCCAAAGGGATGCGGGGTAAGAGTTCCCACCAGATGCCGGTGGTGTTACTGTTGCGATCCAGAACCAGCACACGCGATGTCTCCAATCCCAAACCGGTTTCCGGCAAGGGCAGGCGCGATGTTTACGGGCAGCGTGCGGAGAAGGGGAAGTGCGGATGGGATCGGGTAGTACCTGTTTCAAAACTGCGGCTGGAGAGCTCCCGGACCGGCCGGAGACGGGCGCGCTGCTAACCCCACCAGACGAGCCGCTGACATCAAGGGAGCCTCCTCCGTAACCCCAGATTTGCATATGCGGTGTCCTGCGCGGAGGGGAAATGCAGACGTAGGCAGATATCTTGGGAAAGCGGCCACTCGTCCCTGCGGCGCAGAGCCGCTATAAATCCCCGTCCATCGCATCCCTGCGGCTCGGGCATCCCCCGGCGGCGGCGGGGCACTGTCGCCGGGCGGCCTCGGGACAGCCCCTCTCCCTCTCCGGGAGCGGCTCCCCGGCGCTTCCCGCCCTCTGCAGCCCGTCCGTCTGTCTGTCCGGCTCCCATCGCTCGGCGGCGGCTCGCCCAGGAGCCGGCAAGGACCACCCCGCCCGGCACGGTGAGTCAGCCCGCGCCTCCTCCGACAGCCGCCGAAAAACTTTCTTTTCCTGCCGTTCCTCCCGAGCCCGCTCTGTTACAGATCCGCCTTTCGCCACATCAGGGTTGCGCTTGATCACCCTGGGGGGGTCTCTTCCAGCACTAATGATTCTATGATTCTGTGATTCTCTGAGTCTCTGATTCAATGATCAAGGGAAGAAGCGCGTTTTAGGTGCTTCACCCATCAGACCAAGTTGCCACCTCAAACCCTCCATCAATAAGCCCTGCCTATGCCTTCCCTCTGCCTCAGAATAACATAGTCCTTGGCTTGCTGGTTCATTTGCTACGGATGAGGCATGCAGAAGGGTTTGGTGTTGTGGTATCTCGTTTCTAAGGCCCGGGTGTGCATGTTTGCAAACAAAGATGTGCTCCTCTGCTCTAAACCTCGGTGCCTCTGTGCACAGGCCACACCACTATGGACCATTAGGGTTTTTTATAAAGAGCAGGACGAGAAGAAAAGTCACTCTCAAATACACACTTCGAAGTGCTTTACTGAAGGGACAAGGAAATTCCCCACCCCAATCCCTGTGGCTGATGGGTGTGTGTATTTACTTAAGTTGACATTGCTCAGTTATTTTGTATAGAAAGTCTTTTTGGAGTGATGAAAAAGCTTTGGAAGGATGCCGAATATTCAGATTGCACAATGAAATCCCAGTGCAGGAGCCAGAGCCTCCCACTGTTCACCTGGTTTATTTAGTGCCGGGGATATGAATAAAGCTAAAACCCGTGTGGAGGAATGTCTCAGGTAGGTTTGCAAGCAGCAGACTGAGATGCAGGTTGAAATGGAGATTAAGCTCCAGGTGTGTAGTCCAGGACAAGAGGCTGTGAATTGCCATCACTTTGGTTGACAAAGGGCACAAAGAAGGTGATGATAACCAGGGATGGTCCCAGCAGTGAAAGTGTCTGGCCTTGGGAATGTGACTGCCAGGGAGTTTCATGAACAGTCAGTCCTGACCACCAATTATTCTTCCAGAATCCCTGGAGAGGGTTGTATGTTGGATTAGAGGCAGAGCGCAGCCCTGGATTAGTTCTAAATTAACCCTGAAGTGTGTGGAAGAGGGGCTGGAACCTCTCAGGTGCAGAAGTCGACTGGTCTTGAACAATTAGTTCAGGGTTTGCTGTATTTTGGTGTTTTTTTTATAAAAGTAATTGGTTTTATTCCTAAGGGAAAAAAATCTCTTTTCTTCTTCCCTTTTCTCTGTGTCACTCTCGAAAGAGAATAGCTGGGAGATCAAGATCAGAATTCAAGCTGACATAAAACACCATAAGCAAATCACTGCTGCTGCAAAATAAATCCCATCCAAACTACACAACTCCAGGTGCCACAGACACAGGCCTTTCTAGGGGCAGTCAGAAGCGGAACTAAGTTTGGGGGGTTTTGGAAGTTCACTCTTTCACAGGGGAAGTCTGTATGCATTTAACTTTTACCCCTTTATAGAGTAAGAAGTATTGTGCTTAACTCTGAACCCTCTCCCTGTGCCTGTGGCAGGGTGAAGATGAGTGCTGAGGAGATTCTGGTGTGTGCAGTAAAACTTGGAAAGAACTTCTGCCTCTATTTTGATGGTAATTACTACTTGAAAGAGCATTTAATAACATTTTCTGCTTGAATACTGATTTAATTCCCTTGCTGGTTTGATTTCATCTAATTTTCCCATAAGCTTCAGTTTTAAGTGTTGCTAGCCAAGTATCCTAGTCAGTGTTTCTTGCTTCATACAAAACAGTCCTGTAAAGGACCCTCAGAAGAGTTTCAATACTGTGGGGTGGACTTGGAGCAAGGGAATAATTTCCAATCTTATGAAGTTAATCAGAAAACAGTTTGTTCTTTAGAAGCAATTTTGATTCTTGTCCTTTTGCTCACTCAGAATAAAGGTTCTGATTAAAACAAAAATTTGCATGCAGTTATTCCTCAGTTACAGGCTTAAAGAGACCTGTTCACCCTTAAACAACCCACAAACATTTTGCATACCTCTGGTTTGGTGGTGGCTGCAGTTCTCAAATGACTGACAGTTTCATCATTGCGTGGAGTTTGTTTGGCTCACAAAACAAACTCTCTGGACTGAGGCCAGCTTAGGCTGGGGTGTCAGCAGCACCAGGGACTGCAACTGGGAGTGTGTAGGTGGCTGCCTGGCTCCCAGCCTTGCCTGGGTAGAAAGGGGTTTCTTTGTGGGGGCAGAAATTAATGCTGTTTGTCCTTTCCTTTCTTTTTTTCATTGCTCACTTGGAACCAAGACGATGATGGTAAGCTGAGAGCTCGTAATTTGTAACTTCATTATCAGTTTCACATGAACTCACTTGCTCAGGCTTTACTAACCCAGAGATGGTCTGTGTGCCTTAGAGGACAAGTTTCAAACTTGGCTATTGCAAGAAAAAGAGAGCTACAGCTCCCCTGCTCCTTCTGAAGCTCAAGTTGCTTTAATTCCTCCCAAAGTACAGGGTAGTGGCTGCCCTGACAGCACCTTTTCGTGCAACTCTAACTGCTGGGAGAAGACAGAACTGTTGCTTCTGAGCTCTCACTAACAGGCCCAGCAGCTTCGCTTGCTCATCTGTAGAAATTGCTGTATTCTGGGAAATCCTGGGCTGCTACAAGCCAGAGGTGTAAAGAATGACATGGCTTTCTTTTGTTTGAGACTCTCATTCTGAGAACTCGCTTCACATGATGCCCTTAATGACAAGAATCAGCTTGCAGTAAGCTGTCAAGAGCTGAGGAGATACAGCTGAAATATTAAGAAATCCTGTTATTATTTCTACAGAGCTGGAATGTGATGCCCTTTGTAAGGAAAAGAGTCTGTACCGAGTCCTTCGAAACGTGAACAGCCAGTTGTTGGTGGTTCGACCAGATCTAAACGTGGCAGCTTTTGAGGATGTGACAGATCAGGAGATGCAATCTGGTACCTTTCCACATATAAACTATGACCATTGCAGTGCTGCTTTACTGTAGATGGCTTTGGTCTTTCAATCACTGACTCTAAAAGATGAGACTGAGGACTGAAACTTTGTTTGCAAGAATGAAGATGAGCTAGGAGAGCTGAAATTCTGTGTCTTGTCCATTGGTGATGGATGAGATTCCTGGATGAGGCAGAGCCTGCAGGATGTCGCAATCACAACTGTTAAAAGAGTTTTGGTTAGCTCTGATTACGTTCTAAATTCCCCCCCCTCCTTTTATTTTTCCATGTTGGATTACAAAAGATCACTTTAAAATGTAAACAATTTATTATCACTAAAAGCTCTTTCTTTTAACAGAAGTAGTTAATATACAGTTTTGGCTTTGATTTTTTTGGGGGTGCTCCAGCAATTTATTCAGAACTGTATTTCTTGCACATATTTATGGATCACCTGTATACAGACATAATCTGATTTACAGATGAGTATTTACAAACCCAAATCTCACCTGCTTTACTGCAACCTGGTTATTGCACAATTGCAGAAAGTCAAAAAAGGTCCAACCAGCAGGCACAAAAACTCAATCCCTGGCTCTTCTGTCGGGAAAACCATCCAGGGAAGGCAGCCAGCAGTTGCCAGTGGAATGGTAGGACAGAATCAAGTTGTTGCAGCTCTCTCCTGAGCAGCCTGTTAATAACAAACTATTTTTATTCAGGCCAAGGGATGCACTTCACCATCCACTGCTACAAAACCACCACCCCTGCAGCAGGGATGCCTGTTGCCTTCAGTGTCCAAGTAGAAGATAAAAGCTATTACATGTGCTGTGAGAAGGAACGTGGGGAAATGATCATTCGATTTCGGGTGAGTATGGGCAGAATTAACACTCCGAACCTGTGAGAGCTGGGACTAAACTGTTCAGGTCTTGGGCTGGGACCAACATGTTCCCCTTTTCTTCCTCAGGAAGGAGAAGTTCCCAAAGAAATTCCTGGTGAAAGTAACATAATCTTTTTCAAAAAGACATTTACATCTTGTTGCTCCAGAGCATTTAAGTTTGAATACTCGCAGGAAGAAGGAATGTTCTTGGCCTTTGAGGAAGAAGGATACTTAAGAAAATTAATTCTAAAGAAACTGTCAAGAAAAGATGAAGTGGATGAAACCATGAAGATAAGTTTATCTAAATTCAGTTAGAATGAAAGTCTTAACCTATGATGACATACTTTGACAGTTTTAAAATATATTTTGGCTTTTTATAAAAGAAACTTGCAGTCTTTCTTTTTCCAAAACAAGCCAGTTTTAACTACCATAAGTCAGTACTGATAAAAGAAATAAACACTTAAAAAAATAAATGCAAATTCTTGGCAAAAAGAAGCAGAAGAATGTTTTGTAGTCAGGTAGAAGGAAAGAAAATTCCACAATGAGGAAACAACAACGTGCATGTA
This sequence comes from Acropternis orthonyx, assembly GCA_035583155.1. NCBI lineage: Eukaryota > Metazoa > Chordata > Aves > Passeriformes > Rhinocryptidae > Acropternis > Acropternis orthonyx. The sequence continues at coordinate 5,334,083 of JAWWEU010000068.1, read as the reverse complement.
TATATGGACCTGGAGAATCTGATCCCTAAAATCTTTAATGCCTGTTGATGAGCTTGAATTAGGTACCTCAGAGATGCAGTGGGCCTGTTTGGGGGAGGGAAAGAAAACCACTTAACATTCTGCTCTCAGAGCTGCCACCCCTGACCTGGGAGATCTGAACTGTCACATTCCCAGAGCTCTTATAATCATTACTTTCTTATACAATGATATTTAACTACCATGACATGCAGATGTATCCTGTGCTTGGGCTCAGAATGGGAAGCATCAAACACTTTCTAACGATGTCAACTCAGACTGTTCAGTGGGACTTTCCCATGACTCAGATCTGTACCTTCCTCACTGTGACAAAATAATGGTTGTTGTGTTGGTATTTAAACCACAGCACAGCAGATGGAGCAACACCTCCACTCTGACCACAAGACTGAAAAAAACTGGCCAGTTGCCTGCTTTTGCCCATGGCTGCACAAAGAAGCAAATAAATAAATAAAACAATGCAGATTTAAAAAAAAAATAATCAAAAAGCCTTGTAGAATTCAAACAGAACTTGGTCATTATTGCATAATCAGACTGATGGTGGCACAGAATGCTCTTCCTCTTACCATTAATAGTACCATAAATCTACCAGCAGAACATGGAAATAACCATTCACTCCTTGGTACTAAGAAAGTCAGAAAAAAATAAAGCAAAAAGTTAAAAACCAGAATCTCAGTTCCCCCTAAAGACACAGAGAGGAATGTTGCATCACCCTCATGGCAAACCATGACAGGAAGGCTGAGTCTGTCTTTTCACTCACACAGGACAGTATAGACCAGTGTATTTAGAAAACAAGCCCCCAAAAACATTGCAGATAAACACACACATTCCAGGGAAACCATGAAGGTTATATGCTCCTAAAAATCAGTATGTAAAAGTGTTTTTCTTCTAGGCCAATTACTGCTGTGTTTTCTAAGGGAACATTAATTACTCTTGTATTAAGTCAAGTCTAAGTCACTTCTAAGAATTAAAGGCAATGTATTCATAAAATTATTTTGCTTTATAATAGCCAAATGAAGTAAGGCAGAGGAACAGTATGAATTAGTACTTGAACTTGATTTTACGACAAAAAACCCAACCTATCTGCAGAGGAAACATTTTAAGCAACCCAGTAGTGGTAAAAAATGGTTCAGAAGCACATACACAATTTCTGTAAATTCTTTATTGCGTAGATTAAGAAAAAAGTATTCCCTTTTCTACATCAAGTCTCAGGGTCCAAAGAGTTACAGGGTCTGCCTTACATACGGGTCAGTTGCTGTGATGTCAGAAGCAGCAGTTCAATTTTCCACAAGTTTTAGAAACTGGGAAACCAGACAACAGTTAGAAAAACACCCATTAAAGCTCTCACCACAAGGGAAGTTGCCTTCAGCCATGCAAGTGTGTCACTGATGTAATTAATTCATCCCAATTTACAGCACAGCTTAAACCACCTCACTCTGATGGACATCCACTGCTTCTCCTCCAACATTCCCTGCTGTTGGGTGTTTAATTCTCGGGGACTCTGGGAGCTCTGACCTCCCTGTGTAGCTCACACTACAGACCCTTGGCTTTTCGCTCGTTTCGCGCCCAATGTTGGTAAAAATACAATGAAGCAGAGGCAGCAGAGAACAACAATCGTGTGTGTCACGGGCTCTGGTGGCACCTCAGGGGCTCTGGGGGCACCTCAGGGGCCCTGGGGGCACCTCAGAGGCTCCAGAGCATGGCCACAGCCTTGCAGATGCCCACGTCGTGGTAGTTAAAGTAGCAGAGGCCGGCGAAGGTGGCGGCCGACAGCACGTACAGCCCCGTGTTGGCCACTTTAATGGGTGTTTCTCCGTGCACATAATCAGTTATTACCTGGCCAAGGCCCCTACAGGACAAGAGAAAAAAGCTGAAATCAGGCAAGACCACTCACTGAAATCCACCAAATCCACCCACTTTATGTCAGCATTCTGATCCTCAAATGTCATTGTTTTCCACATGCTGTCATCAAACTTCTGAAGAATTCCCAGTTCCCACTCTACTTAAAAAACAAAGCAGGTCTCCACTGCTTTAGTGGAATATTTGCCCTGAGCTCTTTGTTATGCATCACCACTGAGGAGTATAAAGCAGCCCACAGCACAAAGCTTTAGAAGAACATAGTATATATAGATCTGTCCCGTCTGTACAACACTGATTCTTCTACAGGATAACCACCCCCCAAAATTCTACCCATCCAGTGCCAAGGAAGTGCTCCTAAGGTAAGACACTGTGTAGAACACGAGAGAATTTTTAGGGATTCCTTAACATATCCTGCCTTCTGAGTGAGAGGACAGTGTGACAAAGGAAGGCCAAGGTACAACCACTCCTGCCCAAGATCACGACTGTCACACAACTTGGAGACCAAGGACTTTGCTTCTTCCCAGGTGTAAAACACCTGGTGGGGAAACAAGCCAGGGCATTTCCTGCCATGTACAGACTGAGACTGAAGGCTTGGAGACTGTCAGACTGCAGCCCCGAGGGGCTCTGTGCTTACCAGTGGCCGTGGAGGGTGAGTGCAGCGGCCAGGGAATAGTCCACGGCTGGCCCGGGGCACAGGTAGGCTGCGGGCAGCAGACCCAGCAGGAACACGCTGACAGCTCGCTCGCCTGTCCAGTGCAAGGACGCGGCCTTGGAGCTGCCTGCGAGGAGAAACACCCTCAGGGCAACGCCCCAGCGGTTCGGGGCATCCCCTCGGCCGGCCCGTCCGGCCCCCACCCCAGCCCCACACACACAGACACACAGACACACGTACCGTGTCCCTGCGGGGCCGGGCCGTGGCTGTCCCGGGCCGGGGCGCTGCGAGGGGCGGCGGCGAGCACGGCGGGGCGGCGGAGCAGGGACAGGGCTGGGGGGACAGCGGGGACAGCGGGGGGGCACAGTGAGGGCGGGGGGGATGCACCCCTCACACCCCGCACCCCTCACACCCCGCACCCATCACACCCCGCACCATCAGGGGTCTCGGGCTCTCAGGGGTCCTGCACCCTCTGGGAAATCTCGCACCATCAGGATGGTCCCGCACCCCTCAGGATGGTCCCGCACCCCTCAGGATGGTCCCGCACCCCTCAGGATGATCCCGCACCCCTCAGGATGGTCCCGCACCCCTCAGGATGATCCCGCACCCTCAGGATGGCCCCGCACCCTCAGGGGTCTCGGGCTCTCAGGGGTCCCGCACCCTCTGGGAAATCCCGCACCCTCAGAGGGCCCCGCACCCCTCAGGAGATTCCCCTCCCCACCCCGCCGGTCTCTCACCCGTGGCCGCCCCGCGGGGCCGCAGCAGCGCCAGCGCCATGTCCGCTCCAAGGGCACCGCGCCCGGACACGGAAGCGGCGGCGGCGCTTCCGCTTCCGGCCGCTGGGCGTGAGGGTGCCCGGGGCCGCCGAGTGCTCCGCTCCGTCCGCAGGCCCGGCTCCAAAACAGCGGCAAAACCATCAGACGCGCCTGGGTTTATTTGTTTTATTAAAAGGCTCGGCTGCTCGCCGCAGGGGGAACGGCCCGGTACCAGCTCCTCCAGTAACACACGCTGGGCAGGGCAGGGACAGGACACAACACCCGGCGAGGCCTCTCTGTCAGCACAAAAGGTTTCGGCATCCCCGGAGAGAGAGAGGGAAGGGGGACACGATGGGCTAAAGCTAAATCCAGTGGCATTTCCTCTGATATCAGACTTGCTGTCTGTCCTCTCTCCTACTGCCAGTCTTGGCTGTTACTCTGGTAACCCAAAAAAACCAACCTGTTAAAACTTAATTAAAATATAAAAACCCAACCAAAGTGGTGCAAACGTGCCTGTTCCCCCGCCCTGCAGACAGCACGTGATGTTTTTGTGCATCAGCCTGGTCACAGAGACAGAGTGTGAAGCCGGCAGGACGAGCTGCTTGTCCGAGAGGTAACTGCTCTCCTGGGATTTCTGAGTGTCCATGGAAAAGAGGGAGCAGCTCCTGCAGCTGCCAAGGCCCGGCTCCCCCCGGGGGGATGCACACAAACCACAGCGCTGGGGCTGTGCTGACAGCAAACCCCTGGCCCTGTCCTGCCCCTCAGGGCCCGAGCTGCAGCCCAGAGCCCTCAGTCCTCCTCTGAGCTGTCCTCAGACTTCTCATCCCCCGCCACCTTCCAGTTCTTCCTCTTGCTCCTCTTCTCTGGCACTTCACTCTGCCTCTCCGACGCCGAGCTGGGCTGTTTCTTTCTCTTCCTCGGGGGCCGTTTCTCTTTCCTCCCCTCACACTCACTGTCCTCAGAGCTGCTGGTGCATGAGCTGCTTGCCTGGGAAAAGTCACTGTCCTGCCCAGAAGAAGAGGTAGGTTCCTTGGCAGGCACTTTCCTGGGCTTTTTCTTGCGCTTGTGTTTCCCTCTCCGGGTGCTCGGCGTCTCCTCTCCCGAGCCCTCGCTCTCCCGGGAGGAGTCTGTGGAAGTTTTGCCCTGCTCCTTTTTCTTTTTCTTCCTCTTTTTGTGTGAGCGTTTTTTCTGTTTCTTCTTGTGGGATTTCTTGGTTTTTTTCCTCCTGTGTGACTCACGGGCACTTTGTTTCCCCAGGGGTGATTTCTGCTTCTTCCCATTGACGGCCTTTTGCTCATCCCCTTCCTGCTGGTCGCTGTGAAAAGAACACAGGAGGGTGTTTATTGTTGATGATTCTGATGGGTGGAGGTTAAAAATAATTAATTCTGCCTATCAGCTTATTTTTCAATTAAGTCTCCACTCTCCAGGATACTGCAAGATTCGTAAGATTTTAGTAACTCCAGCTAAACCTGAGTATCTAATTACCATAAAAGATTCAATCCCCTCCTAATGAACTCACATCACATTAATGGATTTGACTCTTTTCGTCTAACAGCCAAGGCTGATCTGCAGTCAAAATTTAAAGCTCAGTTTGTAAAATTCCCTGCATAACTTGACAGAGGGAAGATTCTGGATGCACCAGTAAAGCCTGCCTGCCTTACCTGTCTGTATCAAATTCTTCAGGGTACAACTCTTTATACCCACTGTGCCCCCACCTGTAAGAAAGCAGACCCATCTGTTAGAAACAGGCAAGGTGTTTGAGCACAACGACACAATTCTGAAAAGCCAGAGCCACAGAATGGACGTGAGTTTAGGGAGGAAGGAAATATGACTGATTTGGTTGGTGTTAGTTAAATGCACCCCAAGTTATCATTCCCTTTTCCACTTACAATTAGGGAAAACTACAACTCCAGTTTCTTTAAAACAACCCTGGAGAGCACTAAATTGTGTTTCTTGAGATATTTTTGAGCTCTTTGGGCAAAGTAATAAATACTAAGCTCAGGGCTGAGCTTTTGTGGCTCAGAAACTCAAACCAGGTATTCTGTGACACTGCAGAAGTTTGTATATGTTACTTATTCATTCTCAACAGGAGCTCAGGCATTATTTTATAGGAGTACACGCTGAACAGAGAAATGTGTAATTTTTTGGTACAGGCCTCCAAAAGGTATTTTAATTACAGTTGTAATCCCAGAACAGCGATCCCCCCACAGACCTGTCTGGCATGTTGGCTTCACATTCATAGAGCTTTTTATTCCAAGATCGGGCCCTAAGCAGATCATCTTCCACCAGGTCAAGGAACTGGGAGTTCCTGGTTTTCCAGTCAGCCCTGTGTCCCTCCTCATCGAAGCCATCGCTGCGCATCCGACTGCCGGGGGAGAGAACAGTGCCCCTGAGCCCAGCCCTGGCAGAGAAAGCACCTCCCACCCCCAGAGCAAAACAGAATCCAGCCCAATTAATTCACAGCCTTGAAGATTATACATCCAGATGAAGGCATAAATGGGCAGAGTTAAGCACAGGCCTGACCTCTTTCCATTAAGAGGAAACAGACCTGTCTGTAGGATGTCTCACCTGGAGGTGTCTGACAGCATCCTGCTCTGCCTTTTCCAGTAAGTCTCTTCTGTCTGCTTCTCCCACTCCCTTATTTTCCACATTTCTGTCTCTTCCTGAAGCTGAAAGTCACAGAAGGGAAACGAGTTTAACACCAGGGAAACTTCAGTGAAATCAGCTCCAGACTCAACACTCCTGCTGAGAAAATCCACAGCAACCTTTCCTCCCACCCTCCAAAGGATGACTATTTATATCCCTATTTAGCTGTGCCAAAAGGACAACCTCTTGATGGTAATTTCCCTACCAAAGCACGGAAGGGTAAGCATCAGAAATGGTGTGTTTGACTGCTTTTATCACCTCGGCTGCCCTGCCATTCACTGCCACCCCAAACATATGGGCTGTCACAGACTCCAGCACAGGAATCTCACCTGGAAGGACCAAGCCAACAAAAGGAGTTACAACACAAACCCAGCACGGAACACTGAGTGGTTTGGCACAAAGTTACGGTGACTGTGACGAGTGACTTTACAAACATACGGAATAAACGAGTTGGACCTGCTGAACTATGAGAGGGGTTAATGAAACAGTTTGCTAAAGGTCATGGAGTTGCTTCATCTTGCACTAAAATCCTGCCTGTGCACAAATGGCACAAATTCTTTGATGTGAATAAAAGGACATAAACAGCACAACAAGGAAAAAAAACCCAAACCATTAAAGATTTGCTACTTTTTAACAGGCAAAACATAAGTTTTCATGGAAGCCCTGAGAGAATAAGCTTTCCATTGGGTATGTGAGTAGCATAAGTAGAGAAGTAAATAAACAAGTAGATAAGTAAATATATACACATTCCCTCGACAGGGTGAGCACTCAAGGAAACTCAGGGAAACTGAAACGGGGTTAAACTGAACTCCAGAAAAATCAGGGTTAAACTGACACTCGGGAAAACCTAAACGGGGCTTAAACTGAACTCGAGACAAACGGGACTAAACCGAAAGTGAGACTGAGGACATCGATGGGGGCTGGTTAAACAAACTCCTTGTTATCTCTGGCAGACCCTCCTGCCGGGTCAGCACCCGCGTGGCACCCCCGGGATGTCCCCGAATCCCGGGATGTGCCCAGACACCGGGATGACCCCGCACCACTGGGTGACACCCCCGGGATGCCCCCGCACCCCAGAATGTCCCCACACCCCCGGGATGTCCCCACACCCCCGGGATGTCCCCACACCCCCGGGATGTCCCCGCACCCCAGGATGTCCCCACACCCCAGGATGTCCCCACAC
>JAWWEU010000068.1:5314917-5326854 GCA_035583155.1 Acropternis orthonyx | reverse complement strand
GTCCCCCCACCGCCGGGATGTCCCCCCACTTCGAGAGGCCCCCACCCCCCCGGGATGCCCCGCGGCCCCCCCCGCCCCGCGCACCTTGTTGTGCGCCCCGGTGTGCCGGATGACGTTCCGCAGCAGCACTTTGCCCACGGGCACGCGGGACATGCTCGGGGGCCGCGATGGCGGGCAAGGCCGCGGCGGCGGCGGCGGCGGCGGCGGCGGAAGCGGAAGCGGCTCCCGGCTCCTTCCGGCGCCGTCTCCCGGGGCAACGGGCGCGGCCATGGCGGCCTCTGTGGCGGCGCTGTGGGCGCTGCTCCTGCACGGCCCGCCCCGGCCCCCGGCCCGGCCCCCGCCCCGGCCCGGCTTCTGCCTCAGCCTCGCCCGCCCACGGAGCCTCTTCGTCAATGTGCGAGCCTGGGCGGCCGTGCCGCCGCCCCCCAGCGCCGCCGAGCCCGGGCCGGGCCGCTGCAGGAGGGGGATGCGGAGGGAGGTGCGGTGGGGCTGAGGGGCCGATAGAGGCCTTGTGTGTGTGTGTGTGTGTGTGTGGAGGGGGTAAACATCAAGCCGCAGAAATTCACTGTGGTTGAGGGTGGAAGACACCTCTGAGATGGCCGAGCCCAGCCTCGTCACCGAGTGCCTCGTCCAGGCCTTCCTTGGACACCTCCAGCGGTGGGGAATCCAGCACCAACATGGGCAGCCCCTTCTAATTCCTTGCCATGAATAAATTCCTCCTGCTGTCCCAGCCCCTTCCAAGGTTTGACCGCCCTTTCACATGAATAAATTCCTCCCGCTGTCCAGCGTGAGTGTCAGGACACAGTTGTGCCCACCCCAAGCTTCCCCCTTGGAGTGCCAGGTGAATGTTTGCAGTTTGAGGTGTCACCTCTCGCTAGAGATCCTGTCTCCTTAGAGCAGGCTGGGAGGGATCCCACCAATCCATACAAAGACCTCCCAGGGGTGTCAGAGGAGGTTCCCACACTTTTCAGGGGTGCCCCACTGACAGGACAAGGAGCAGTGGCCATGAACACAGGAAATTCCACCTCAGCTTGAGGAAGATCTTCCCATGGAGGTGGCAGAGCCCTGGAGCAGCTGCCCAGGGAGGCCATGGGGTCTCCCACTCTGGAGACATTCCAAACCCACCTGGACACGTTCCTGTGCTCCAGGTGACTCCCAGAGGTCCCTTCAATCTCCAGCTGAGGCTGGAATTGCCTCTCTGCCCAGAAGCCACAAATTCTCTCCCTTTAAGTTGTTATAAGGAACCCCAGCACAGGGTGCCACAGCAATAACTCTGACACACAGCTTACCTTCCCAGACCTTTACAGCATCACAGACGTTGCCTACAACCCAGATGTTCTCCACGGGGTGGAAGAAAGCCCAGAGAAAATGGAGCACTTGATCCCCTTGACACTTACATTCATTGAGGAGCAATGCAATGTGATTCTGTCCCGCTCCTACACCATCGAGCCCTTCCAGCTGAAAGGGAGCCTGGCAATGATGCAGCAGCGCCTGGGAGGGGCTCAGCCAGAGCCACAGCCCAGCCAGGACACCCAGGGTATGTAGGATGTGCTGTCAGCAAGAGTTTTCAGCTCCCAAAATCACTTCTCACAGTTCAAACTTCTGTGGTTACACTTCGGGTAGCTGATGTGTGTGGAAAACTTCTTTTCCTTGCAAGAGGTGCCCCAGGCCCTGGGAGATGAGGGCTGCAGCAATCCTGTGCTGCTGAGGAGACACCTGATAGAGGAGATTTCCAGTATGGAACTGCCACAGAGGCCAAGCACCCCCATCTATGAAATGGTCACTGTGAGGGATGCAAACAAGGAACCCCTCAAAGTTGAGCTCAGAGTTCGACTGCCCCGGGTTAGAGCTGCTTCTGAGTGTGACCTCAGAATCTCAAGGGTGAGACAGCAGAAACAACAACCTCGTGTTTTCTGTCCAGCACCCAGTCCCTAGAAATGCCAACTCCCTGTCAGTTAATCAAGTATTTTAATTTCCTTGGTTTAGGACGACATCATCATTGAGGTTCCTGAAAAATACAAATTACAGCTAGATCTGCCAGAACTGGTGATGAAGAAACAACTACAGCAGTATTTAACAAAGCAAAAAGGGTGTTGTTTGTCTCAGCACCAGTTGCCAAGCCAGATCCTTCAGCCCTGCATCCTGCCCAGTTCCTGGTCACAGATTAAAGAACAAAAGCCCAGACTGAGAATCCTTACTTTTAGATGATGAGTTTGGGGGTTTTTTTATCAACTGTTTAACCTTTAGGGGTGAGTAACTCAAATGCCTTTAGAAGATGCAAGTAGAAAAGGAAAGATGGAGGAGTACAAACACCACCAAACTTGGATAAAAATAAGTAAGGACTGTCAATACTCAAGGAGTACTTGAATATTTACAGTCACAGTAATGCCTCCATGCTTTACCACGTCACTCCTGTTGCTTTAAGGAGCAGCACTAACAGTTGTGATGTGTTTTTGTGAAATGAACTGCCTGGATTCCCATGGTTAGAGCAGCTCTGCCCAGGGTTTGATGCTGGGACAACCTGCAGAGTGTGTCACACACAGTTCTGCAGGTCCCCCAGGGGAGCACTGTGGAGAGGAAGCCAGGAAGGCTCAAGGTCACTGCTGCAGGCAGCAAGGAAAGCAGGTACTGTGGAACATGTGATTAAATGTCAGGTTAATAGGGTGAGTTTCACTGCCAGACTCAAAGGCTGCAGAGCAGTACAGTAAAGCCACACACGACTGAAGAGAAAAGCACTGGAACATGGTTTAGTAGTTGTCAATTCCAAACATTTAATGGAACATGGGTTCACTAGAGCAGGTCTGGAATCAGGGTAGTTTAGATCATTAAAACCCAAAACCTTAATGCACTTTTTTTTTTTGCTTAAGCAAGGCATGAAAACCAGGGATCACAGCAACCAGACACTAAGTAGTTCCCACAAAAATATTTAATTTCCACAGTATTTTCTTTCAATATCTTTAGTGAATCCTGTAGAACTTTACAGGAGACAGTACTTAATGCAATATACAGAATAATGGATCAGCCTGAACTCTTTCTTTTAAACTCTTCCCCTTTATTTAATTCTCCTGATCATTTTGTCATTACTGCACAGTTGTCCTTTTTACATGGACATTTCCATGTGGAAAGTGGAATTTGAGAATGTTCAGCACGGCCCCCCTTGCAGGATGCAATGACTGGGGTAACTGGACGTAAGTCCAACAAACTAGTGAAGTACCTTACATACAATATATACATGGAGAGCACATTCTGCAGCTCTCTGAGGCTGGCACAACATAGACAAGTCAGGGAAGGTCTGCAATTCCAGTGACTAAGTCAGAGCTTCCTATGTTAGAATGCCTGAAACAAAAAATTCCAAACATTCAAGTCCTCACACTGTTCATATCCACTGGTGGGACTATCAGCATGTGTGGTCTGTCTACGTCGGGTTCCAACACACAGATTCTCCTGAATACTCTGCAAAACAGTTACTTCCATGGCATCAGAGTCTGGTATTAAGTTAGCAAGAGGAACAGCAACTGAAGATCTTTCATATGGAAAGCACATGTGAGTGAAAGTCCAGGAGCAGCCAGCCCGTTCCCTGTGGTACCCCAGAGCTGTGACCCCAGAGACAGCAGTGCTCTGTCACTCTAAAGTGCTCAGAAGGGATCATGTAGCTTGAGAAGGTCCAGACCAGAGCCAAATTCCAAGAAAGATTTGGAACACTAGCACTCGGCCTTTGAGAAACTATCCCCAGGCACTTCAGTCCCTCAGTGCATTTGCCATCTCCCCCGCCCCGGGGACAGGATAATACGGGAATTCACCCTCTGCTGACTTGCACGTTTCAGTGACCAATCTCACCTGCACTCCTGTGAAGAGATGTCTGTAATTCTTATTTCTGAGAACATGAAATTGGTGGTTTGCACCCCTTGTCCCCCGGAGCTGAGGAGCAGCTGGCAGTGGGCATTCTGCCAGGCTCAGTTTTAAATCTGGGATGCTTAACTCTGTTTTTGGAAGAGTTTGCAAGTTAACTAACTGTATAAAAATACAGTGTAGCTGTCATATTGCTCTGAAAAGCACTTTTGCAAACTTTTTCTGTACAGACTGGTAATAACATTACCAGATAATATAATACATATTTTAAATAAAAAAAGGAACTCTCTTAAAGTCTGAACACTACAGTCTAAATAGCTTGTTTAAAACACAACAGTGTGACCCAGGAAAATTCTGCTTGCATGGGTAAATTATAGCAGCATGGTTATTGGCTTCTCAAGGAAACTCTTGAACTCAGCAAGCCACTGTGCTCCAACTGCTCCGTCTACAACACGATGGTCACAGCTCAGGGTAACAGACATCACACTGGCCACGTCAAAGCTGCAGGAAAAACAATGGAAGAAGAGAGAGAAAAGGTTAACACATTCCTCATGCAAGTCAGTGCCACTCACAGAGCAGAAAAGGTGCCCTGGGAGGGCCAGGAATAGCAGGTGGTGCTTGGTGACAGATGTTTCTCCCCTGTGGGCTTCTAAAAAAATGACACTGGAGAGCAGATCATGTTCATTTCTTCTCTAGGGAAAACTAAGAATCTAATTTATCTAAGACATTAAGAAACCCCTTTGTGTGCTCCCCTTAGGACAGGGAGCTCATCTTTCTTTGCATCACAAGAACAGCCCCACATGATCAAAGAGAAAGAACCATTTTATCTCAGGGGTCACTGACAGATATCCAGGACTGTCAACATTTTAAATAAACCTAAACATTTTCCTGGGTCTGTGCTAGTGCAAGCTCCAGGCAAGGGGATATCATACACAGGACACTTGGATTATAACCCACCCCTTTGGTTTTCCTGAAATATAAATTTAAGCAAGTTGTTGAAGAACAGGTGCCTGAACTGTTGTGGATCCCAGACTCTTTGCCTCAGCTTAATCCTGCCCCTCAAAGAAAGAAACAGTCTTGTCTTAACTTGCAAAGAGCTTGCAAGAATAAATGTGTGGCAAATCACTGCTCAGTCACTGTAATTCTCTTTAACACTTACACAAGACCTCACTGTACTTCAGAAAGTGCTGAAAGCATTGTCAACAACAAATTTTAGGGTGTTTAAAATGATTATCTAATGAAAGTGTTAGAAAACCAGCCACTGTTTTCAGAGTTTGGATTCAGAATCACATGAACACTTACCCTTTCTCATTATCAGCTGGCACCAGCCTTTTCTCTGAGGAACCCACTGCGAGGATGCAGGCTTGAGGTGGATTGATTATGGCAGAGAAATTCTTAATCCCATACATTCCTAAATTGGAAACTGTGAAAGTACCGCCCTAAAAGAAGAACATAGCCATGGTCAAACTCAAAAATGCTGTTTCATGTGGAAACATGAGGAGAGGAGAGTGAGAGGAGACTCATTGGGGTCTGCAGCTTCCTCATGAGGGGAAAGCAGAGGGACAGCGCTGATCTCTGGGAAAGCTTCTTCCCCCAGAGGGTGGTGGGCACTGAACGGGCTGCCCGGGGCAGTGGGCACAGCCCCAAGGCTGCCAGAGCTCCAGGAGGGTTTGCACAACGGTGGGATTGTTGAGATGTCTGTGCAGGGCCAGGAGCTGGACTGGCTGATCCCTGTGGGCCCCTCCCAACTCTGCAGAGTCCACGACTCTGTGATTACTGATCACGGAAGAGCCTCACGAGTCAAGGCCACCCGTGCCTGCCACCAGCCCGAGCTCCTCACCTGGAATTCATGAGGCTGGAGCTTTCCTTCCCGGGCTTTAGCTGCCAGGGAAGCCACATCCTTGCTGATGGCAGCCAGGCCCTTGATGTGGGCATTGAACACGATGGGGGTGATGAGCCCTGCGGGAGTGCTGACGGCCACATTCACATCCACCACGTGGTTCCTGCAACACACACAGCACATGCCCCTGAATACTCAAAAAACCCCCTCACAACTCCTCAGGCAACCCTAAATTAATATTAATTTTGCCACAGTTATTTCACCTTAGACTCAAAGTTCTTAGCAATTTAATGAAAGCCCCTCAACCTTTGCCCTCCCTCAAATCCCAGCAGAATTTTGCCATGAACTCTCCGCTGAACAAAGAAAGTTTCTGCCTTCGACAGCACCATAAACTTACTGCCGAATAACTGTGTCCATCCACGAAGAATTTGCCTCAGGCACCTTCAAGCATGCCAAAGCAGAAGCTTTAATTAGGAAATCATTGACAGAAAGCTTAATGTTATCCTCCTGCAAATGAAGAGATTTGAGGTGTCAGTGTGTCTCCTGCACATCACCCCAATCAATGTGGGCATGCAGCCTTGTTCAGGGAAAATGTCAGAAAACAATCACACTACTTGCAAGCATTAATATGTGAAGATAATTTAAGAGGTGAATGCATCTTCTTCGTAATTTAAGAAGGTTCAATAGTTTTTGATGTCTGTTTTTGCCCAAAGTTGGCTTAGAATTATTATTTTGCTTAAATTTTCTACCCTTCTTACTCTCAAAAGCCTTTTGGCCCTACTTTCCACCTGGAGAAACGGATCACCACCAAGCAGAGCACAGAGCAGCTCTCTTAGGGAAGTCAGAAATCAGCAGACAGTACCTGGGTGAAAGGTCTCATTCTGTCACCCACAAGAGGTACAAAAGGCACTGAAAAGACTGTTTTTCCCAAGCCAAGATGCCACACCCCCAAAAGCAGGGTGGGCAAATGCTTTACCTGATTGAGCTCTTTCCTTAGCACCAGGACTTGTTCCATGTTTATATCGACAGAAAGGTAGTAGTGAGGTATTGTTTGTTTGGACTGTATCAGCCTCTGAGCAATGACCTGTGGGTGTGCAATGGGCGGGAGGAACATCAACAGTCTGGAAAATTCACGGCTGAAAATCATGGTCTTGGAGAGGGGTGACATGTCCTTACCCTCCGAATGTTGCTGATGGGGATGTCTGTGAAGGTCCCCTCGGGTGCTGCTGCCACTGCAGCAGCTGCAGGAACTGCCCCTGGAGCTGGAGCCTGCAGAGAACAACAGCATCACTCCCAGAACCACCCAGAAATCCACGGGAACTCCATGTGAGGGACAAGTGTTGAGCCTCTTGTGAAGAGCAGCAGCTACTTCTACTCAGCCTCACCTCTCCAGTACCCACAGGGTTCCTTATAAGCCCTGTATTTGATTATTAAATGTAGTATTTCATTTTCACTGCCCTGCCAGCAGCACACACAGTAACACCTGCACCAGCTCATGGAAAAGACAAGCCATGGCATCAGAACACATTTAGGGCAACAACAACAGCAGGCTGGTGGTTCCTAAGCCTGCCTTTCCTTCTGATCCCTCTTTTCAGCACTGTTGGGTCAGTTGGGACTGGGCTGACCTCAGTCCACAACAATTCAACAACCAAGTGAAGGGCTGGGAACACACTTTTCTTCCTCAGTAGAGTATCAAAGGAACAAATAAAGGGAAAAAGTTTCATCTCTGTTTCTGACAGGTTAAACTTTACAATATTACAGCCCACACAATCCAGCAATGCCAGTTCCGTGTAAGAACTGCACCTCTACAGCATTTCCATTCCTGTAACATCCATCCTTACACATTTCCAGCCTACTCACTGGAGCAGCCTTTGTTGGCACAAACGACTCCACATCTTTCTTGGTGATTCTGCCATCTGGTCCAGTACCTGAGAGAGTCAAAGGAGAACGCAACAGGATTTCAGTTATTTGCAAGAGGGCTTTGCTTTTAAAGGTACCACTTTAATCCAACAGAGAGAAATCATTTCACACAACTCCTGGACCAGGGACTCACAGATCTACAGGGACAGACACTTGACAGTGAAGGGCAAGGAAGAGGAAAGGAAACCTACCTTTCACTTGGGCGAGGTCAATTCCTTTCTCTGCTGCCAGTTTCTTTGCCAGGGGACTAACCAGGATCCTTCCTGTCCGGGGGGGTGGCCCAGCTGGGGGGGCTGCTGGAGTGGGAGCAGCAGCAGGCTGGGGAGGAGGAGGAGCAGCAGGAGTTGCCACCACCTTAACAGAAGAATCAAAGCCACCAGGGGAAGGTCCAGTTTGTGAACCAGCTCAGCTAATTACCAGTCAAGAGGATAGCAAAGATAGTCACTAATCTGAAGGAATTTTCACTTTAAGAGAAGTTTGCCAGTGGCAGAAATTAAACCAGAAACTCCATGGGAAGGAGGCCAACTTTGCTGCTGGACCATATACCAAAAAAACAGGTGAAATGAAGGAACTCATGCTCCCCATTCTCAAGGATCAGAGGCATTAAAACTGGGACAAACAACAAGAGAGCACAATGAATGAAACCTGCTCTAGTTTCTGGAGGGAAAACTAGTGATCACTTCTCCCCAACACATGGATCAGCCTTGCATGCATTCACAAATCAGAAACATTCCTGTTGAAGCCAGGGCTTCACACTGTCAAACCAGCACAACAGTTCAGATCAGACTTCTGAGTGGTCCCCATGACATCCCTCACATGCCAAGAATGGTCCTTACTGGTGGAGGAGGAGGAGGAGGAGGAGCTGGTGCCTTCATGTCCGTCACTGGAGCAGCCTGGTAGTCAGCAAAGGCTGGAATATCAGCCTCTTTCTCCACAATGATGCAGAGAGCAGCTCCCAATGGCACATCTCTCGTCCCTTCAGGCACCAGGATTTTTGCCAAGTAGCCTTCCTCCTGCACTTCAAAGCCTGTAAGGGACAGAAACAACAGTGCTTTGGTGCCTGATGCAGCTGAAGAGTTCCTCTAAATGCTGCTCCTGGAGGCTCTGGTAGCTAAAGCCCTGTCCTGTATTTAGTGGCAGGAAAATCCTTTTCAGTATCACTAGTAGGGAAACCTCTCCATGTTGCCAAGAAGGACTGATGAGGAAACAGATGTGGTTTTGGGAGCGCCAATGTTTAGCTCCCCATTGCAATGAGAAGTTAACAAAACCTGTTTTAGCTGTCCCACAGCATCACACCCTGAGCAGCCAGAGAACAGCTGGCACAGGCTACTGTGGATCCTTTTAAGGGATCCCTTCTTGGCTTCAGACTCACCTATCGTGGCTTTATCTGTCTCAATTTCGGCCAGTAAGTCTCCCTCATTCAGCTTCTCCCCAACCTTCTTCTCCCACCTCTGCACTGTGCCCATTGTCATGGTGGGTGACAGAGCAGGGAGAGTGATCTGGGAAGCCAGAGAATACAAGAGAATCAGATCCTGGTACTCCAGAAGGGTCAGGAACAGCGTTTTAACCTCTGATAAATGATGCCAACCTAAAGCAGCAGCCAGCCTTTAAGGCACTCCTACATCTGGCTCCTTGACAGCAAAGCACAGTGCTGTCCCACAGTGCTGCTTTGGCTTCTCTTAGCAAGGCCTGAGCAAGAAAGTAAGAGCAAAGAGCAAGAAACCTCCGGATCAACACAATCATTACCACCATCCCACTGGGGGAATGTTGCAGCTGCTCCCTGCAAGGCTAAAAGGAAAGGCTGAAGCAAGTCACTTTGTCTGTGACAAACACATGGGGAGCAAAACTGGACAGATGAAGCAAGCAGAGGGAAGTTTAACAGATAAACACAGATTAAGAAGCGATTAATTCATTCTTTAATTACTGACTTTGAGTAACATCTCAGACAAATCAGTTCCCATGTGATTTATGTGCAGGTTTAGTATTTCAGGTTTTCTTTTCCACAGGAATATCACAGCAATACCCTGCCAGAAAGTGCTCAAAGACAACAGTGGATGTCCACTGCAGTATCTTAGCAAGGTAAAAAGATTATCCACAAACCCAACTCATTATTAGTCACCCACAAACCCATCTGGTGTGTTCACCAGAGCATCACAGACTGTGAGTTCTGCTCTGAGATGTAAGCAGGGCCTGCAGAGCTTATTCACACTAAACACGAGGGTTTTTTATACCAGAACTGTCCAAATAATGCAGACATAGCAGGTTTTTCAAGTAAACAACCCTGGAGAGACAAATCTTCCCTCTAGTAGCAGTTGGGATGCTAAAATAAATCCCTGCAAAAAGTTTTCTGGGGTGTCCCCAGACATCTGCTTTAAGCACACACCAATTGAAGTGGCACACACCCCTGCAATTACAGTTAATAAATTCCTACTCCAGATCATTTATATGACAAAATGCCCCACAGGCAGCAATGCCAGTGAGAGAAAAAGAGTGCAATAAGCCTTAAACCAGGAGCAACACTCTCTTACCTGCATGTGAGGAGGGTAAGAGCTGCCAGGAGCCTGAGGAGAAGGCTGAGGTGGTGGGGTGGGAGGTGCAGCTGGAGGGGGAGGCACTGAGGCTGCGGGGGGAGCAGCTGCTGCAGCATCCAGGGTGTAATTTTTAAAGGCATCAATATACTCAGGCCTAGGAGAAAACAGACAGCCCCAAACCCAGTCAGATGGTCATCCCTAAGCTTTTCACACAAGGTACCCCAGAAGCCTCAAGAGAGAGAATTCAACTCGAGGGTTACCAAAATACATACTTTTCTACCGTGATGCATATTATGGCCCCAATAGGAACATCCCTTGTTCCTTCAGGCACCAGGATCTTGGCCAAGTAGCATTCCTCCAGGCTCTCAAAGCCAACTGTTGCTTTGTCTGTCTCCACCTTGGAGAGAGAACAGGACACTGATAGTGTGTCACAGGGTCACAGCCCACACGGCCGTGGGGGGCACCACGAGGAGCCAGCCCAGGGTACCTCTGCTATGAGATCCCCCTCGCTGATCTTGTCACCCTCCTTCTTCTCCCAGCGGGCGATGGTGCCCATCTGCATCGTGGGGGACAGCGCTGGCAGGGCCACCTGTGGGGGACAGGGCGGTGTCACCACAGCAGGGATCACACACAGGGCAGGGTGGACCCTCAGCACAGCCCGAGAGCAGGGGTACAAACCTGCTGAGAATCCCCAGCGGGTCAGGACTGGTAACAACCCCAGGGCTAACCCACCCTGGGTGCTGAGGGGACACTGGCACAGGCTGTGCCTGCCCCACCCCCGGGAGTGTCCAAGGCCAGGCTGGAGCAGGCTGGGATAGTGGAAGGTGTCCCTGCCTGTGGCAAGGCAGGTGGAACGGGATGGGCTTTAAAACCCCCTCCAACCCCTTAATAGGCTATCAGGGGTTATAGGGGGCCAGGTATTGGTCAGGGTCTGCCCAGGGACCAGGAGAGGTGCAGGGACAAAGGACAGCGGTGGGACGCGATGGTGGCACAGGCACTCGAGGCAGGGGCGTGGGACCTGCAGGAGGAGGGGACGAGGAGACACTGGGGAGAGAATGAGGGGATACCGGGGTGGGGAATGAGGCGGGGACGGATGAGGGAATACCGAGAGGGAATGTGGGGACACAGAGGGGCTGAGGGGACACCGGGGAGAGAATGAGGGGACACCAGGGGAGATGTGGGGACACCAGGGCAAATGAGGGGACATAGGGCGGATAAGGGGACACTGGGGAGGGCTGAGGGAACACCGAGGGGCATAAGGGGACACCGGAGCGGGGGGAAATGAGCAGATATAGGGGAGGGATGAGGGAAGACCGGGAAGGGATGCGGGGACATAGAGGGGGACACGGGGACACTGAGGAGATGCAGGGACAGCGGGGGGGACTCAGGGGACATAGGGAAGGGGACACCGAGGGGCTGAGGGGCCGTGCCTCACCTTCTGGTGCGCCGGCAGGCTGCAGCGGCGGTGCGGGACGATGCGGGTGTGCGCGGGCGGCAGGAGCGGGCGGAGCGCGGGGCCGCCCCAGGCCGGGCCGCGCCGGGCCGGGACAGGGCCGGGGACAGCGACAGGGCCAGCCCCGGCCCCGACACCGCCGACACCGCCCAGCGCCCGCCGCGACAGCGGCCCGGCCGCGCCCCGCGGCACCCGCCGTGCCAACACCCGCCACATGCTGCGGCCGGAGCCGGGCTGGGCCGGGCTTGGCTGAGCCGGGCTTGGCTGAGCCGCGCTGGTGCCGCTCGGTGACCTCCGTGCAGGCGGCTCGGCTCGGCACGGCACGGCACGGCCGTAAAGCGGCG
>JAWWEU010000068.1:5284710-5314310 GCA_035583155.1 Acropternis orthonyx | reverse complement strand
TGGAGGGACTGGGATACGTGGAGAGCGCCCTGCGCGGGGAGGGGATGGAGTGTGATGGTTCAGAACGGGATGGAAGGCACTGGGATACGTGGAGAGCGCCCTGCGCGGGGAGGGAGAGTGGAACGGGACGTGATAGCACCGTCTGGAGCAGCAGGAGCAGCTGAGAGGGCTCATCCTGGAGAAAAGGAGGCTCGGGGGGGAACCTCCTCCCTCTCTGCAGCTCCCTGACACTGGGGACAAGGGACAAGAGGAGAGGGAACGGCCTCAGGCTGTGCCAGGGGAGGTTTACTCCGGACAGCAGGAGGAACGCATGCAAACATCAGCCAGAGGTGGCAGAGGATGGTGCCAGATGCCCTTTTCAGTGGTGCCAGTGAGGCAAGAATTTCTTCCCAGAGAGAGTGGCAGAACGTGGAGCAGCTGCCCAGGGAGCGCATGGAGTTTCCCCTCCCTGAAGACATTCCAGACCCGCCTGGAATTCCTGTGTCACCTGCTCCAGGCGATGTGCCTGGGCAGGGGGGGTTGGACTGGGTGAGCTCCAGAGGTTCCCCTTCCATCCCCGCCCCGGCTCTGTGGTTCTGTAACTTCTCTGACTCCAGAGCAAGTTAGAGGTATAAAAGCAGGAAATGATTTCTGTCAAACTTGCCTCAAAGTTAAACAAATAGTAAACAGTGAAAGAGACAAGTCTGGGATGTGATACTGAGAGCACATCCCAGAATAAACCCACTGGAGTCGGGTTAGAGCAGTGCCAAACATAAGAGCCTTGAGCTACCTCCTAGAGAGTGAAGCAGTGTGAAAAACCAATAGTATTGTTGCTGCCTAAAGCTGGCAAAAATGTAAAACCCAGTAGTAACTAGTCGGATTTCCACAGTAAAGAAAAATAAATCACAAGCCCAGTGTTGAGTTAACAGAAGACAATACAAAACACTCCAGCATCCCCTAGGAAATGAGTAAAACACAGTATAATGCGTGCAGAAATATACAGAGAGCACTTGCACTAGTATAAAAATATCCACAGTCCTCAGACAACTGTAAATCGGTACAAAATAATTCCAAGAACATGTCTACAAAAGGACATGTTAATACAAAACCAGTAAAACCAGGGTCCTCCTCTCCCAGCCTCATGCACAGCACACACGGATCACCAGGAATGAGCAGAGCCCCTGACTGGCCATTTGACCTCCCAAATCCACAGTGGCTGCAGAGACAGGCAATGGAGAGCAGCAAAAACCACAAAACCAAGGAGAAAAACCCACCCCTTCAGGGATTTTAGGGCTTGTTCTTTCCCGATCCTTCAGGATTCAGCATTGCAGGGAGCTGGCGTGGGGAAGTGCTGGGTGGCTCTGGGACAGCAGCACAGGAGGGGCAGAGGGACAGGGAGTGCAGGGAAAGCTCAGCTCCACCTGGGAAATCCCTCAGCAGATAAA
Source organism: Acropternis orthonyx (assembly GCA_035583155.1). NCBI lineage: Eukaryota > Metazoa > Chordata > Aves > Passeriformes > Rhinocryptidae > Acropternis > Acropternis orthonyx. The sequence goes on along the minus strand of JAWWEU010000068.1, from coordinate 5,312,886 downwards.
CAAGCACCAAGACCCCACAGCCCCCAGGGCAACAGAGCCAACGCCGAGGGCTGTGGGAGCGAGGACAGCTTGGGAGAGCCAGTGGGGAGAGCAGGGCTTGGAAACAGGAGCCTGAGTTTGGGACAAAGGGAGCTTTTTGCCAGGGTGAGCTTTGCTTCAGACCATGCATAAAACCTCCAGAAGACTTTTCCCCCCACCTCCAGGACAGAGACTGGAATGTCCACAAAGTCCACTCTGCTCCTGGCAGCATGTGCAAGTCCAGACAAAAGTTGGTCCAGCCTTCACCTCCCGTAATCCAGCGGCTTCTTCTGTCTCAGAAAGGCAAAGCTTCACATTTTTTTGCCATCAGTGCATGTTTATGTAACACCAGCACAAGAAACCAGACTTGAAACGCCCAGGTGAGTCTGCAGGAGTGGAGGAGCAGGAGGAGGGAGCAGAGCACCATTAAGGCCTCCAGGGTCCAGCTGACAGGACAAATCCCAGGTGTTTCCTTCCCACAGATTTGTCATTTTAGTCCCACAAGCCCACCAGCCCTCGGGCATGGGAAGTCAGGGGCCAGGTATCCATGCACACAACATGCACTACCCGTTGTTTGCAGAGAGGCTGGTTGTTTTTTTTTTTGGCAGCTTGAATTGGCCTCCTTCCATCTCACAGCCTCGCTGGTCCCCCTTGATGCTCAGCAGCCAGTTGCAGGTTTCCATAGCAACACAACTTGGAAGCTCCATCAATTCTCCCCGTGGTCTTCTTCCACCCAGGCCACAATTTTCCCCTCCCAGCCAGGAATGATGTCGTCATCGTGGAATACCTGCAGAGAAAGGGAGTCCAGCTGTGTGTGGAGTCTGGACAGCCCTGCTGTGCAGTGGGAGCAGCAGCAGAGGCATCAGGTCAAATCCCAGCTCAGATTTCCCTACACAGCTCAGAGAACATGGACAGGAATCATGTCTGAGGTACCAGACCTTTTCAGGTTTTAGGCAGAAAACAGACCAGGCTTCTTTAACCAGTAACTGTCAAGATTATCAGCGTTTGGTTTTTTTTTTTTTTTACAAACAAGGTAAACTAAACAGAGAAAATATGCCTTTTCTGATTCAGGCTACAGTCTCCAGCTGTTGCTGCTCACTGTTCCCAGAGAGGGTGACCCTTTGCACTTGTCTTAATCAATTTGTGAAGCAGGAACTATCCCAACAACCTTTAATGAATCCAATCCACACCAACACCAAGCCTGAGCAAGAACAGGGCTGTAATGCAGCACACAAAGGAAACCGTGCCACAAACACAGTTCTCTCTCAAAAACCTTCAAAGGGAAGCTGCAGGATATTTTCTCAATACAGGCTCTCCCATTGCAACAGGTTTTGTAAAGCCACAGCAAGGGGCAGTTTTGCCCCATGTGCCCAGAGCAGTGCTGTGTCAGACTGGCTTTGCCAAGAGCCAGCTCTTTGCCCAAGGGGCTCTGCAATCACATTCATGGAATTGCTCTGGCTGGGGAGGAAAACATCCCATTTTAGCACAAGAGGAGCTTAATCTACAGATGTGAAAACAGACAGTCTGCTGGGGACAAGTTCAATACTTCATTAGTTTAGAGGTGAGGTGACCACGGTCCCCAGGGCTGTGTGGTGGCACTGAGCCCAAAGCAGTGGTGGCTCACTTCCACATTTACCTCCTCCTTGACTGTGCCAAACTCTGGATCCAGGGCTTTGAAGTGGTACCTGTGGGTTCCCTCACGATCAATAGCTGCCTTGAAATCCTTCAGAGTCACTTCCCCTAACCTGCAAGGGAAAACAAACCCATCAGCTCAGGGAGTGCAATAGGTAATATTTCCAAGGATAATGCACAGCAAACCTGTGCTGGCTGGGAGTGCTCCCAGAAAACCAGAGGGGTGTTTTGAGGGTCCAGCCTCACCTCTTTGGTATGCTGACCATGAAGGGGGTGAGCGAGCGGTCGGTGAAGTACAACACTTTGGTGCAGGCACTGGTGCTCATCACTGGGGTGCTGTGAGAGTGAGGCAGCTCTGCAAGGCACCAAGGGACTCGTTATCACCCAGCAAAGCACTTTGTCCCCTCCCCATCTTCCCAGGCTGGGCGGTGGGGCGCTTTTCTTTGCTCATTCGTGTTTCTCTCCCTGACTCCTGCCCTGTAATGTGCTGTGCCAAGGGCTGAAGCACAGGAAGGGTCACGCTGAGTGACTGTATTTTTAAGGCTTCTTGAACGCAAGAAACACCTGGAAATGTGGTGTCAGAAAGGACTGTGCTGTTATGCAGACATGTAAACACTGAGGGGGGAACAGGGAAAGAGGGAACTGTACAGTTATCTGTGCCCACTAGATGGTGCAAAGCAGCAGCAAAGCGGGAATAACATCCCATTTCCCACTCATCGCAGTGATTGCCATGGTTATTTATACTGCAGTACCGCCAGTGGCCCAGGCTCCCACTGTGCTGGTGCTTTGTAAACAAGCAGCTGTAACCGTGTGTCCCCTTCCCTCTGCACGGAACTCTGGCCTGAACAGCTACAGGCAGGACGGTGACCTGTGCAGGTAGAGCTGGAGGTGGCACATTCCCAAGGGAATGGCACGCCCTGGGCTCTGGCCAGGAAAGGACAGATTTTTGGCAGTGGGAGGGCAGGAGCTGCGAGGCACTTACTGGATTTGGGAGGCCAGGAGTCTCTACACTCGTTTGCTGCTCTGCTGGCCGGTGATTTCCCCCGGACCTAGGGCACAAAGCCAGGGCAGTGAGGACAGAGTGCCCACCGCCAGCCGGAGCCCTCAGTGCTGCCCAGCTCGGGGCCGTGTGAGGGGCACAGGGCAGGAGGCGAGCGCCCGAGGGAGCCTTTACCCTTCTCTCTTGCCTCTTCTGTGTTTCCATGCGGTGCAGGCGCTCCATGAGGCTGGAGATTCCCTGCTCCAGGCTGTCGATGGTGTGGTGCTGTGGGTCGTGCCCACTGAAGCTGTTCCTGAGGCTGCGAAGGGCATCACGAACCAGCTGCAAGTCGTTTGTCTGCCCAAGAGACCACGAGTCAGCCTGGCTCCGGGATGCCAACTGCCCTTCCAAAGCCACAGGTTCTTAGCAAGGGGAAATCTCCCTTAAGAAGATAAAGGCTTCCAAGATTTCTGGCTGGGAATACATCCCTGAGGCGCACTTACCCCTCGGTGGGCTGTGGGAGCAGCTCCTTTTCCTGCTGTCTGGAGAAAGCCATTGCTCTGGGCACTGTGACTGCTGTAAGCCATCGCCTGTTCAGGGGATGGGAGGCATGGGAGTGTTAGGACCTCCCCAGAAATCCCAACTGATGAACTTCAAAGTGAGAGGGCAGGAAAGCTTTCCCCATCAGTGCCATAACTCCCATCTTCTCCCAGGTAAATACACTCCCTAAGGAATGTGCTGGCAGTCTCACAGGTCAGAGCACGAACCTGGCTCCTCACATAGAGGTGGAAAAGAGGAGGCAGAGCGTGGAAGGGGCTTGCTGCTCCATCCCAGGGCTCTGCAAGCTCGAGTGAGTACAGTCAGTGCTCAGGTGTGCAGGGACAGGGATCAGGGCTGGCCTTTCCACCAAGGCAGGTGCAAGCGCTCAACACCAGGGTCAGCAGGAAAAAGAGGAGGTAAGCTAAACCCTGCTCTAACCACTTGCCAGTGTCAGAGGGGAAGCTGGACTACCAGAGCCTCTGGCTCCCACTCATCCCTGTGCTCCCCTCACTGGTTCATCCCTTAGGATTTTGACACAGGAGGCTGAGCCGGAGTGCTCAGGGCTGAGAGCTTGGCCAGGCTGGGTGTTCTGCGGGGTCTGACTGCCCTGCTCAGGCACTGGCAGTGAGATTGCAGAGCCAGCCCTCTCTGGGATGAGGTGAAGGATTCCTGTAGGTATCCACAGGGTGCTGTGCAGGAACCCCACCCCACCAGTGTGCTGTGTGCCCCAAGGCTTCCCGTACCTCCTCAGCTTCCCTCTTCATGCAGTGAGCCAGCAGGGCCTCCTTGTGCTCCAGCTCCCGCTCCAGATCCACCTGGGAAGGGAGGCAGAGGAGTCAACCCACACTGAGCCCCCCAGGAGAGTGGCAGGGCATCAGTGCCTCCCCCCTGCCCCGTACCTGTTGGTAGCTGGCCTCGGAGAGCTGCCGGAGCATTTCATCCAGCTTGGTCTGGTGCTGCTGCAGGTGCCGATCCTTCTGGCACAGCTCCTTCTGCAACACAGGGGCTGCAGTCAGCACAGCAGCCAGCAAAGCTCACAGCCCTCTGCCCTGGCAGGGAAGGTGGTGTCACCTTCCCTGTGATGGTGGCTTGCACAGTGTGTGTGTGTCCTTCAGTGTTAGAGCCGAGTGTCAGAGATGAGGTTGTTGCTGCCCACAGACCCCTTGGGCAAAGATCCACTACCAAGACAGATTTCTGAGGGAGCAGTGAACAATCAGGTGCCTCAACAGGATTCTGCACAAGTGTTGGGACACTCAGCAAGCCAGTACAGAAAAAAATATGACAATAGAAGATCTACTATTAAAAAAAAAATAAATCTGTGGGCAAGACACAGAACGTCTGATCCCTCCACCTCATTACAAACATCCACCAATGACTACTGCAACTTATTCTTTTTCCACAGTGCCACTGCCAGAGGCAATACCAACAAAATCCCCAGAGTGAAGAACCACCAGATGCTGCCCCCCAGAGCCTCCAGGGAAGGGGTTTCATTACTTTGTATTCTGCCAGGAGCCGGTTTCTCTCCTCAACCTTCCTCTGAAGATCAACCTGAAAAGAAACACTGGTGTGAGACAGGTATTCCCAGAGGGTGATGATCCCTGCCCCCTGTGCTAAAGGGTGACCCAGTATGTGCAGAGTGCAAGGCAGCTGGTGTCAAGGGATGGCAACATCTGGGACAGGACAGTCCTTCCCTTCTCTCTCTCCAGACACTGCCCAAAATGCCAGCTGCTAGCCCAGGGAGCACAGGGAAGAAGGAGAAATGCAACTGGACTGAAAACATCAGGGAGAGCCCCTCCCTGTTGGAGCTGAAGGTCTGGGAGGACGGGAAGTGGGAGGGGAGGTCAGGAATCCGCAGCCTCACAGCTGGCCAGAGCACTGTGTGCAGTTTGTGCTGTGCACAGACCTTTGGCTGCTTGGTCACTGTCCCACGGCCCCAAGAGCCCTGCTGTGGCCACCAAGCTCCTCCTGGAACAACCTCAGCAGCAGAGACTCACATTCTGGTTGTGCAGCTCCTCCTTGTCCATGTTTGCTCTGAGCAGCTCCTGCTTTAGCTGAAGGACCGAGGCATCCTGCTGAATCAGCCTCTGCTGTAGAGCATCCTGGGAAGAGATGTTCTCTGTGGGAAGGTGCAAGGAGGGCAGGGAGACCCTCCCCTGAGGGCTGAGTGAGCTGGACCAGTGGCCACTCAGGGCTGGAGGAGAGCAGGAGGTTGTACAGACACCCAGTCTTTCCCTTACCCAGAAGTGATTTCCGTGCCAGCATTCCAGCTATCGGGACAGGGGGATTTCTGTGATTAGACCTAAACTTCCCACTCCAGAAGTGGCCTGACCTTGGCTCTTACGGAAGAAAGCAGCTCAGTGCCCTCAGCTCGGGATGCAGCCACACATCTGCAGCATCCCCAGGGCACAAAGAGGGCAACGTCAGCCCAGGACACAAGGACACTTAAGCTCTCAGTGTGACCCAGTTGTGCAGTGAAATCCTCTCTGCAGAGGCCAAAGTCAGGACTAATTCTGTGCCTTTCACTCAGCATCACCCAAGGACCGAGAGCTCCACCTTGGACAGCTACTGCTGGTTGCTTCCTCCCCACTGACAGGCAGCTCTAAAAATACCTCTGCTCAGGAGTAGATTATCAGTGCTCACAACTCCTGACGGAGAAACTGAACAGCTCCTGGGGAGGACAAGGATAGCCCGGGCTCTCTTTCCTCTGCTGTCAAGAATGAGTTCACTGGGCCAGTGTGCACCCCGGGACAGAGGAGTTAAAGAAACAGAGCCACAAGAACCAAGCAGGCAAAATATGCCTCATTTTGTTCAGGAGAGACAGAAAAAAAGTGTGGAAATTTGACCACAATCCCACAAGGCAGAACAGAGCTCAGGAGACCCAACTCCTTGTACCTGCCTTGAGCCAGAAAAAACCCGTGACCTGCCATCCCCCCTAGAAAACTCCCTCCACAGGGATTCCTCAGAGGTGGGGGGGGCTGCTGGCCCTGCAGCAGACTCCAGAGCTCTACTCTTTACAGTTAAAATGCCCCTTTCCTCACCTTTATCCCCTGGAGGTTTCGAGCTTCTTGTTTGTATTTCAGTAGCTCCTTCTGCAAAAGGCAACACAATTTGATTAAATGGCACCTTGTCACCCCTTCAAAAACCAACCAAAGCCAGCGTTCCCTGTCTCCAGGCACCTGCTGCAGGAAAAAGAAGCACATCCCACCTTTTCACAAAGATCCAAGAGCAACTTTAATGAGTTACAAACATGACAAGTAGCTGAGCAGCTCCCTTAACCCCTGTTACTAAAGTTCTGAGGAAAAACTATTACCTAGCTCCCTAAATCTGTCCTTCAGGGCAACAGCAAATACTTCTCTCAGCATCAGAACTGGTCCCAGAGCTCCAACATAATATATCCCCCAGGTTGCCCACCCTGCCCCATCCTCACCCCATTTCCCCCCCAAAGAAAAAGCTCCCAACAAACAGGACAGTCTGCAAAGACCTCTTTGCCCTCCATCAGTTGTCTTCTAACCTTTAGGTCCTGGTTTTCTTCCACACTCTGGTCCAGGCGACTTCGGATTATGATCTGAAAGCAAAATATCATCGTTGTTGCTGTGAAACACCCTCCTGGGGCAGGACAGGGCAGGAGGCAGGGAAGTTTAGGTACAGAAATGTGCTCACCAGCTGCTCTTCAGGGCAGGCTCCACGTTCACAAAGCTCAAAGGACCCTTCCTGCTCATCCTCAGGTAGAGACCCATTGAGCAACAAAGCCTGGGAAGATGAAGGGGGGAAAAAATATCTCCTTTTCAGAGGTTTCAAAGGAAAAGTGATTTGAGCTGCAGCTCTGGCCAGCAGTCATTCATATCAACAGCTTCGTTTTCCATTTATTCTGAATTATTCCCCTCCGAAATGAGTAGGATTTTTTAGGAATGAAGCTCTCCCAGAGATCTGTCAGCCAATATTCTTCCCCACAGCAAAACACCAAACAAGGACAACAACTCGGATTTTCAGGGGGTGGAAGTCTGTCTCAGTTTTAGCACCTTATAGGGTGTACCCACATCAGAGCCCTAATATCTCAATCAAGCTCTCTCAAACTGGAGGAAACATTGATTAATCAAATCCAATTTCTTGGCTGGCAACATCAGCTCCCCTCCCAAGGGGCAGCAGTGCCAGCTGCTCACCCTCCCTCCTGGAACACCCAGGGCTGGAGAACGGCACATGCCAGTCCCCCCAGTGCCTCCTCTCCCTGCTCCCAGTGGGCACATAACGCAACCAGATTTTACCAGTGAACCAAGCAATTTTTTTTTTTTTTTTTTTTTTTTTTGGAGCTCTTTTGTGTCCTGCCCATTGTCCCCAGGGAAAGTGCCCGCCCAGCTGCCTGTGCTTCTCACACAAGCTCTGCTTTGTTTACTGGCACATAAATATTTACAATCCAAAGCCACTATGGTTCCCAGCACAAACAGAAAGGGATATTCCTGAGAGCGTTTCAGTGTCTTTGCCATATGGATCAGGGGCTCAGAGTCAAACACACTGGGCTGAGGGTCAGGGATGGACTGGAAGGGGCAGCAAGGAAAAGGTCCCACAGATAAATAGTCATGTAGAGAATGTGCCAAATATGATAGTTCAGCCTCGTTCATGGAAAGCCTGATGCAAGACTGTGACCCCTGATCAGCTCTGGGGATCTTGATTGATTTCCTGCCATCCCCTGTCTCTCTGCATTACTTCTGATCACAAATCACAGGGCACTGCCCCGCTCTCTCAGGCTGTAACAAAGCCACCAGCACGTGGGAAATCACTGCTGCATCCTCTCCCCTCTGCACAGGAGCACTGACAGCACACACAGGGTCAGCACAGCGCCACAGGGCAGGGGGCAAACCAACCGAAAACCAGACACAACCACCTTCAAAATGCAGGCTGTGGTTTAGATGCTGCACAGCAGTTCCATTCCAACCTGCACTCAGTGCCTTTGCCCTCCCACAGCCCACCCCAAGCACTACTGTGAGTATCACCAATGTTCAGTCTCCACTCCACACCTTTCCCTTCCAGGGAGGGAGAGGTAACACCGGCTGGGAAGAAAATCTCTCACCTGCAAACCCGAAATCATCTTCTTGGCCTCCTCCATTTCCTTTTCCAAGTGGTCCTGTTGTTCCAAAAGCTGCTCCTCCCATGAATTCTCCAGGTATGAGCCAGAATTCTCTGCCTGCCACTCGGGCTGGAAGTGGGAATCAGTCTCTTCTGGAAGAGAGAACAGCTGGATGTGGCCACGAGAGACATTTGAGCCCGGACAAGACCTGCAGCTCACACCAGTACCCAGGGAGTCATTACAGGTGTCTGATCTCAAGGGTTTATGCCTCATTCTTTATGAATTTATTCTATTTCCTACACACACACACACACATCCCAGGTAACTTTGCACCTGATTCTTGGAGGTTTCAAAGCACAGCACAGGGAAACAAAGTGTGAGGGGAGGAAAGCACCTGGCGGGTTTGAGGAGCGTCTCTTGAAGGGTGCACCAAGGAACTCTTCAGCCAGTTCATCAAACAAACAAGTCCCAGTAAAGCATTATCTTGCAAAGTACCTGTTTTAGTTTCTGTTTCTTCAGTCTGGAGGATCACAAGCCTTTCCTTCTCCTCTGATGGGGCTACAGTGGATTCACTCTTTGCACTGTGGACCGGACTGGGTGATGTGAGACTGCAGAGGAAAGAAGGAACAGCTGGTTTAGTATTGATCAACATCATCCTCATTTAAGACAGAAGTGACTATTCAGACAAGCTTGTTGAAACTGAGAATTATCTGCATCCTACAGAGTCTTGACCAAACCAAACCAAACCAGGCATGTAAGTCCTTCTCGTGCCAGTGTCACAACAAGCCAACTGATAACCACGACGTGTCCCTCTCTTTTCCTTACACAACAGGAGTTTGAGGCTCACACCACAGAATTCAGACCCACAGGAGTAAGACCACACTCACAAATAATTTGCTGCAAGCCTTATGCTGTACCACAGGCTGAGCAAAAAGCCACCCTGGCTTGCTTCATCTCTTGCCCCAGCTTTCAGAAGCATCATTTCAACTTGCAATCAAAACAGTTCTCAAAGTCAGATCCCACTCACTCCTGTTAAAACCTCTTGAAAGTGCCTGCGTATTTTCACTCAGCTGACTGGGAGGGTCAAGCCAGCTTTTTGTTTTCCCCCCCAGAAATTCTTCCTAAATGCATCACCCAGACAACACCAAAAAGGTGGCTGAAGCTCAGTGACCCATTCAATGTACCTCGAAAGTCGCAGGAATTAATCCTTGCAAGTGTGAGCAGGAGTTAATTTTTCATTCTCCCCAACACACAAACAAAGGGCAGAGAACAGAAAGAAAACACTGTAGAAATAATATAATAGGTCTAGAAAAAAAATAAGAGGCTTCAACAGCTCTCTCCCTCTGCATCTTCCCAGGACTGCTGCTACGTGTCCCACAGGAGGAGAAAAGCCCTGCAATAGAGATGGAAATGACTTGCTGCTCCTGCCTGCCCCAGTCCCACGGCCAGGGGAGCCTCCTCCTCATTTACATTGCAGACCTGCAGCCCAGTTTGCATGGGCCAGACTTTCCCCGTGTTAAAGGAAAGAGAAATGCAAGTGGATTTTACTGGAAACCCCTAACAGTCCTTTCAGGTGTGTGCATGATTGTTAAAGGGGTCCGGGCCACCTGGGATTTACCTTCAGGAATTTAACTCCATTACAGCACTCCCTCATTAGGCATATTTTTTTAATACAACATCTATAACCAGCCCTCTTGCTCCTGTATGGGGGCACAGCACAAAATGATGGCTTTCATACTATGTTTATTATATTGCTTGGGAGCCCAGGCAGTTGCATTTGGTTTGCATTATGTAATAAGGCTCAGAGGAAAGGATGAAACATTCACACCACACAGGTGCAGGCAGGAAGCCCAGCTGATCTACCAGGGCCAGCAACTCCAGGGGGGATTTTACCTCCTTCTAGGAACAGATCTGGATATTCCCATATTCTCAGCTGATATCCCAATGTGCCCTCACCCTGACAAGGCTCTGCTGGTTCTTATCCATGCAGAAGATGAAAGGATGAGCTGTCCTAGAAAAACCACCACCAGCAACTGTTGGGGGAGAAGGTGGTGAAACAGGGGTGGGCAGGGAACTTAGAGGGGATGAGCAGCATGAAAAACAAGGGGATGTGAGCCTGGAAATAACATTCCCCTCCTTCCAAATCTGCCTCTCTCAGCACTGGATCCACAGCCCAAAGCCAATATAAGGCATCCCAGGTGGGTTAAGCGCACAGGTCTGCACAACACAGATTTATGGGTAACTGCTCAGGCACTCCCATGTCCACAGATCCCTTCCAAGCAGTTTTCTTCTTTTAAAGGGCCAATGGGCTCACATGGCATCAATAACCTCCCAAACGTGCCAAGCAGTGACAGCCAGAAGCAGCTGAAGCAGCAGCCCAGGTCAGGCTGTCTCATACATTATCTAGTTAATTCTGGAAAAAACACAGGTTTTCCGTCAGTTCAAACCCATGAAAGCACAAAATATCCCCTGCTGTAACTTGTTCTTCAAGGCACATAACAATTCACGTTAGAGCATGCGGAAATAAGTGCAGGGAAATTAAAGCTATTCAAGGCACATCCACGATGCAAACTGTTCCACTTCATTCCTTTTTCCACTTGGCTCCTTAACCCACATCCCTTCTCCCCTGAGTCCCAGAGCTGCCAGTGCCTGCACACTCAAGGCTTGGGGGCAGCAGCCCTGCCTGAGCTCTCCGTTTGCACAAACACCCCATCCCCGCTGTTCCAAATGACAATGGCAACAATCGCTCACCATTTGACCTGCTTCCCTCCCATGATCCCACTTTAACCTCTCTCCTCACAGAATCCGTTTCCCTGGGAGCCTCAGGATTCTGGACGCGGACATGCCGTGTCCCTTCGCACGCTCAGGGATGCAGGGAGAGGACGCCAGCTCCTGTCAAACTACTGGAGGAAGATTTGCAAGCCAGATTGCTGAAAAAATCCACGGCAGAAACAAGAATAAAAAAAATAAAAACCCCAAAACACCAAGAAAAACCCTCAGGGTCTCCGAAGGAACGGCAGATCCAGAGCCCCCACGAACGGGTTTGATTCCAGAGGCAGGGAATTCTGCAGCCTGGCTTTTGCTGCCTTTCCTCTCGGGTTGTTATTTGTCTCTGGCTGCTGCATTTTGGTCAGCTGCACACCCGGTTGTTTCCATCCCAGGCACTGCGAGGATCCGGCTCTCCCAGGCGGGTGTTTCTCATCCCATCCTGCCCTCTCCTCAGCCTCGGAGCATCTCCCGCGGATGCCAAGGATGCTGCCAAGGCAAGGTGCTGCTGCCAGCCGCGGGTTCCCGGCGTGCCCAGGCTCGGCTGCAGGGTGGGCAGGCAGCGTGCAGCCCTTCCCACCCCCGGGCAAGGCTTTTTCCTTCCTCGCTGCCTCAGCTCCTCTCCCTCCTGCTGTCACACAGGCTGTGCGAGGCTCAGCCTCCCTCGCAGCCCGGCTCGGGGTGGGGGAGGGAATGCTGGTGGGAAGGGGAGGGGAAAGGGAGGTGGGTGGGTGAGGGGCTCGGCAGCCTGGGAATCATCTGATTTTGGCAAATTTTCCGTGAATCATTCCCACTGCCTTCGCTTATTGGAGGTTTTGTCTCTGGGAATTCTGTTATTGAGGCTGTGAGGTCTCGGAGCGAGGAGTTAATGCAGAAAGGAGCTGCCCTGGGATCAGATGGAGGGGGGTGGCTGTGATTAATAACCACATCTCTCACTAATAAAAAAGCATCTTGTTTCTCTCAGCCAGTTCTCGTAACTAAACTAGTGCATTTCTCCCTGGAAGGGAACAGAAAGCATCTTGTTTTCATCATGTGTCAGCCCAAGACATCCCCAGGAGCTGGAGGGCAGAGGGCTCCCAATTTTGGGTCATCACTGATCACTTCTGTAAAGATTCTCACTGTCTTCCCTCCTATCAGCAATAACAACCCCATTGCCTCATGGGCAGAGAATTCATGGCATTATGGGGAAAAAATCAGACCCACGGTTTGGGATGTGCAGAGAAATTCTCCCTCACCACCAAAATGCAGCCACACAGGAGCAAAGAGCAGGTGCCTGACAATGCCTGGTGGGGTGGGAGAGCACAGGAAACACTGCGGGATGCTCGGGGAGCATCACCTGCCACTCGCTGCCCCACTGAGATCCCAATTCAGGAGTCAGTGCCAAGGTCCTGTGGCATTAACCATGAAATCCCGTTGCCAAGGCCAGAATTTTTACGTCTCCCCTGGCAGAACGGCCTCCAAAGCACGCTGCTGACATCATGTGGAGGCACCGCTCCAGTACTGGCTCACCGGGAGTCCCACGCTCTTCCAAATGGCTATTTATAAACATGCTCTCAGTGACAGACAACAAATTCAGGGGGTGGGCACAAACTCTTGTATTTTTTTCCCTCTGTTGGGCCAAGCAACCTTAATTCTCAGGTAACACAGGGAATTATTTGTACTATGGAGGGTAACAGACAGCCTGGAAAACCCTGTGGAGAGATCCTGCCTGCTGGGAAGGCGTCAGTGGCAATCTGTGCTTGGAAAATGAGCCCTTCCCTCCCAGGCACATCGGAGGGGGGATGTTTGAGGCACTCAGGGAGCAGCCCAGGCAGGAGAAGGAGACAACAAAGCAGAGCTGGGGCTTGCACTGGGGACAGGAAACTGTGAGCCAAAGAGCTGCAGCTCTGCCCTCATATCTGCTCCAGATGGGATTAAATGGAGCAAAGCACCATCTCCAGAGGGAGATCCAATATGTTCAGTAACACAGCCCTTTGTCTTAAAGTAGTTTCCTGTTCTCTGAGGGAAAAGGGCTCTCCTTTACTATGAAACTGGATCAGCTCCCCTGCTGGAGTAGTTTTTCCTGGAAAGCCATTTCAGCTCTCCCACATCCACTCTCTCTCCATGAAAACAGTGACAGCAAACCACTTCACGTGGTCTTCATGTTGGCTCCTGAGGCTTCACCCTCCAGATCAGGCAGGACTCTCCATGCTGGGAACACAAAGGACCACGAGGGGACACGTCTTGGCAATCCAATCCCTTACCTGGAAGAGTGGGACTCCAGTGGCACGTTCTGCTGCCCCTCGTATTGCTGCACCAGCGCCCGGACACTCCAGCAGGGATTTTCAATCTCCTCATCCATGCTGCTGTTTCTGGAGAGAATCACACAGTGAGGGAAGCCTCATCTAACAGGAGCAGAAATTCTTCTTGGCTCCAAGTAGGAGGATAGAAAAACTAATGAAAGGAAGGGGAGAAGGAAGGGACAGCCAGGGAAATATCCATTGTATCAGGGATCCCATCCCATCTTCTTGGTGTGAGGGAAACAGGCACTGCCTTTTAAACTCATCCCTAACTCTGACTAGAAGAACTACACAAGCTCTGGGAAGGCAAGGAGAAGAACAGTTTACAGACAGCACAAGGACTGGCTTTGCTGAACATCTCCTGGTCCAAGAGAAACCTTTAACACTCAGTTTTTCAACAAAATATCCCATTCCAACCTCATTTCCAAACTGCTTCATGGGTACTCCCTTGAGTCAGTATCATACGGGCAAATGACCTTCAGCTGTGTAAATTGAACCCTCAACAGGTTTCCAGTTAAATGTCACTGCTATTATTATTAAAATCTACACAGCACGTTTTCAAAGTGGTTTTCAGAATTCAATGTGATTTTCGGAATTGCACATTCCCTGTGTACAGGGATCACCTCCCTGCAGCATCAGCAGAGCTGAGCACACAACAGTGAGCAGTGAGTGTAACACTGGGATGAACAGCGGTGGAGAAGCCAGGGATGGATTCGTACACCCCCAATGCCTCAGTCCTGGAAGTGGCAGCTCCCAGATCCCCAAGCAGTGCCTGGAGTTAAGACCTGACTTGAGAATAGGAGAATATCTCCAAGGAGACAACACCAAGGGCACTGTGCCCAGCAGGGAGTGGGGACAATGAGGCAGCACAGCTCCCTCTGCCTCGGCCGTAACTCTCTGTTCTTTTGCAGTGAGATAACAAGAGCCCCAGCTGCTCCCAGAGAGCCTGGGGCAGCTTTGGGAGGGCACTGCTCAGGGGTGAGGGAGCACTGTCTGATGGCACAGGATAAAGGTGCACTGATTTCCAAAGGGATTGTGTCCAGCTGTTAACGTGACCTGAGCTCACACAAGCAGGGGAACACTCCTTACCTCTGCCTGTGCCGCAACAGCTCCCTGCCGGACTGCAGGACGTCCTGCCGGACATCAGCCAGGGCAGCCACTGCCCCCTGGGCCATGGCAGCGGCTGAGTGGGCTCGGTGGCTGCCCAGGGGCACTGCCCAGCCCTTCCCCGCCGTGCCAGCCCCGCTGGCACCCGCGGCTCTCCCAGAGCCTGGCTTGAAGTGAGCGGCTAAGGCCAGGATCAGCCTCATGGTGGACTTCAAGTTCCCGTCAACAATGTCTGCAAAAGGCACATAAAAAGCCAAGGTGATCATCACGAGGTGCCACCAAGGAGGGCCATGCAAGTAAAGGGCTGTGCCACAGCTCTGCTTGTGCTGGGCAGAGCAAACTGCCTCTGCCACCTGCACATTGCAGGTTTAATGCTTTGAGCCTTCCCTGGATGGCCATTTCCAGCCAATGATCCAGCACATAATTACTGAATGCTCACTGGAAAAGTTACAGCTGTCACTGAAGACTGAGCACTGCCCCAGCACTAACTTTGGTTAGCACAGAGAATTTGCATTTAATTTTTATTACTAAAGACCAAAGAACTGCAATGTATTTCTCCAGTGGCAGCATCCTGTACCATAAACTGTTGCAAAAGTTAACTAGCCAGCTTGAATAATACCACACTGGCATTTCCCCAGCACAGAAACCAGCTCAGACACACTGACCTCATGGCAAAGCTCAGCCACCCTTTCAGACTCAGGTTTTCCAAAACGAAGCAGCCAACTGGGATACACAAAGCCCTGACTAAACCATGCCACAGCCATGTGACTGTGCACTGGGTCCCCTCCCTGTTTACAGGCCACGCAGAGCGGTGTCACACTGAACCAGAGACACTCTGTCATGTGTCATTGCACGGCAGCAGGTTTGTATGTCCTTTGAGTGAAAGATTCTGGGTCTGTTTTCCTCATCACACCATTACTTGAGCTTCTGAGTGCTCAGGAGCAGGAGAAAAGGCACTTTGGTTTCTATGCACTTCCTTGCTCCCAGTGTCCTTCATCCCGACACATTTACAGAACCACGGAAGATAAAGCCCCCAAACTCCTCCACAAACTAACAAATTAATCTACTAATGCATTACAATTCTGATAAAAAACAAAGACACAAACAGGCTCTCAGCAGCCCAAACCCTCTGTGCCACCCCCAGGGGCACGTACCTTTGGCTGATGTCTGGTGCATGCGGATCTTTTTTGAGGCCACAAACTGTAAGACTTTCTCCACATTTTCCCTCATCTCCTGCTGGCTGGTGGGGTTGACCTCAATGCCACTGAGCTTCTCACCAGCTAAAGGAGGGGAAAAAAGCTTTATCAGAGAGCTGAACTGCTGGGTACCATCAAAGGAGCTGCTGCAAGTGCAGGGATTCATCTGATCTCTTGTCTGGGCACTGCAGGGGCTACCAGTGGCTTCTTGTCCTGCTGACAAGGCATCCAGTACCAGGGATAACAGGGCTGGGGACTGTACTGGGTTTATTTTAAGGTTCCAGCGTTGTGGGAGTTAATTTTACCCCTGACAGGTTTTAGCACATCTGTTGTAACTGTCTCTAAAACAGAAGGGCTTTAATGGAATTGCATTTATGATCTGCTCGATGATTGTTTCCTTTTAGAGTCACCCCCCCGCCCCCAGCCCCTCAAGCTCTGGCACCATCAGTAACATCTGCCAGGGTGCCTGACAGATGCCAGAGCCAAGGCAGCCTCTTCCACACCAGATCCACGACTGCAGGGTGAAAAACACTGCCAGATGGCATCACTGACCTACAATCTCAATGAGCAGAGCAAGATTGACTCCATCCCGCAGATCTTGTCTCAGGTCTTGGACTGGCTTTACTGTTGGCTTCTTCCTCAGCTGGGAATTCACCCAGGCCACATATGCCTGGAGTTGTTGCTGAAAATAGAAACCAAAGCGCTTGCACGTCACGGCCATTTTGGGGAGAAGTCACACAGCTCTCTCGATTTTCTCTTTCATCTCCACAGAGCTCAGGCTTTTGCCCTTGAAAACAAACACCAGAGGTTTCACCCCAAAGCCTGATCATCACTGCAGGCTGTGGGGCAGCTCACCCCACGCCAGGACAGGGCTCCTGAGCCGAGCACAGCTGGGAGAAAAGCTTTGTGTTACATTTGATTTGCCAAACCCACACTGTCATCCCTCATTTTTGGTGCCACAATTTGTTCACTTGCAGCACTTGGTGTCCCATCCAGGCTATTTTTAATCCAGATATCAAGAAAGAAGAAAACCCACAATGCTGTGTTATTCCCAATTAAACCATGCCAGGACAACCGGGGCAGAATTCCTGGAAGAGGAAACAGCCTCCCTCCACAGCACTCCCAGCACGGCTCATCTGGGACAGTCGTGCAGCCCCTCCATGTCCTGGGAGCTGCAGCAGCACTTCCAAGGGCCATTCCCACTCCTGTACATCAGCACCCACGAGACCTGAGAGCAGGTTCTCCTGGATGCTCCTTCCCATGGCTGTGTGTGTTTCCAGGGGGGAAAGACCAGGAAAACAAACTCGCGTTTCTGGCCAGCACAAAACTCCACCCAGCATAAACCACCAAAAGGCAAAGAGCACGTTCAAGTGACCTTTCCCTTTCCACCCCTTCTCTGTAACACTTCCATGGGCTGCTGGTGACACTGAAATCCCCTTGGGCAGGGCTGGGGTGAGACAGGGAGGGTAAACAAACTGATCCGTTTATGGGATTACCTCTCTTTTCACTAAGCTTCCCATTATTGTGCCGACGCAGCAGGTTTTAAGCCCCCATTCCATATTATCTCAGCAAAGTCAGAGTTTATGCTTTTACAGCCCATCAAAGTCACAATCTGGTCACAGCTTCACTCTTAATTATCCTGACATAGGAAATCCAACTTTAATCACACATGGCTCGCTCTGCTGGCTCAGAAAGGTGCCTGGACCTGGGTTCAATCAGTTCTGCTCACTCAGCGGGGCTGGAAAACTGAAAGGGGACATGAACTGGGGGCTGCCTGATGGCCTGGGGGGGAAAAGGAAGCAGAAGTGGCAGATCTGATGCATGTTTGGTGGAGCAGACCTGGCCTGGCACGGGGATGGGCTCTGCTTTGGCTGCAGTGGCAACAACTCAAGGCAGGTTTGCCAGCCCAGTTCCAGACATCTTGATTTTCTGCCTTTCCAAACTGGTAATAATTCCACAAGGACACAGCCCCTTCCAGCCTACAGAAAACGGGCAGTTCTTGTAGGAGTCTGTATGGTCTGCAACTCAGACAGTTCTGTCTCATTTAAAGGCAAAAAAAAAAAAAGCCTTTCACTAAGCAGTTTGTTTCCTATTCCTTTTCTCAGAACATTCTTCATGCATTCATAAGAAAGCATTTTTTGGCAAGCTTTTAGTCTCTATCTCTTAAAAGCATGAAGAGGTTGTCACTGTTATTATTAGAAAGAAAAAAAAGACATTCCTAAATCCCATGGCATTTACATTTTAAACTCTGAGTATTAAAAGGAGGCTTTTGAAGCAATGGGATATGCAAGTCACCAGTACAAAGTAATCTCGTAGCAGGGACTGCTGTAACACTGCAGGCTTACACTTCATTAACAGACTGACTTTGTTGTTTGGTGGGTTGGTTTTGGGATTTTTCCACTAAAGCATGAGATTTTCCTGCAGAAGTTCAGACAGTTGGACTGATCAGCATTTCCTGCTGTATCCAAACCCTGGAAGATCTAATGACTTTAGCAAGAGACTTGGATTGCTGCAGAGCTAAAAAATCCAGGGAGCAAGCTGTCACTTCTGGCAGCTGAGGTGAGCACGTGACCGAACTTCACCAAGAAAATAACAGACATGAAAGTTTAGTGACCTAAAAAATGGCAAAGTGCTCTCAAATGCATGAAGAGAAAAGCCCCCAAGGCTGCTCAGCAGAAATCCCAGTGCTGATTTTTAAGCTGGTGGGTCAAAAATGCTCTGCTTCAGCATCCTCTGCGGCTTCCCCAGCAGCTGGCACGAACTCTGTGGGCCACGCCTTCATCCCCACACCTTCAACACGAGCACAAGGCCCTGATCCTCAGCCACAGCATCAGCTTAAGGAATCAGAACCCTAAAAAAGTGAAAGACTTGTTTCACACCCTCAGAACTGCATTTGTTTCAAAGCCCAACACAGCTCTAAGTGCTACCAGGGCAACATGGCCTGCTGCTTGGCTGGATCACCCCTGCCATCTGTTCTGGAAAGTATTCCAGGTACCACCTTCCAGCACAGAGAAAAGGGTTTTCTGGGGTGTGTCCTGCCACGAGAACAGCAGCTCTGCCTGTTCCACCCCACACAAACACCCTGAGCCTGCACTGGGCCACAGGAACACCCCAAACCCACACACTCCATCACCAGCTGGGGCTGCAGCTCAGACAAAACCCCACCCGAGCTCACACAGGTCTCAGCCCTTCTTTGCCAACAAGAGGACAAAAAGGTTGGGAACAAACAAAGAGGTGGATAACACACCCCAAAAGTGTCCCTCCTTCCCTGTGCCAAGGCTGTGCCCACTTCTCCCTGCGCTCTGGTTTGAGCTCCTGCTCACTCAAACCTTGCACTTGGTCAGGGCTCTCTCTGCTCTGCTCCCCACCAACATTTCCTTCAAAACCAGGATTTTTCACAAGAAAAACAGCCCAGGGTAAAGTTTACTATGCAGAACACACATTATTAGGATTATGGGGGAGTTAAGCTTTATCCTGTTTACATTAACACAGCTTTGTGTTCCAAAAAAAGCCACCCTCACCTGTGCCTTGCCGTGGGGAGAGCAGCTCCCTTACCTGGAGGAATTTAGAGCCCAGACTGCTCCAGCTCCCAGGCAGGTCATCGTGGGGTGATTAAATCCAAGTCACTCTACAAGACTTTGCAGGGCAGAAGAAGATTCTCCAAGCAAGGTTTTAGAAACAACCTGAACTTCCCAAAGCAGTTCCACTGGTCAGTATTTCAGCAGGGATATTCTCAGAGCAGGATTTTCCTTTGGATCACTTACTCAGCACTACCCTGGCCATAGGAACAAAAATGTGAGGGCCAGGAGCAAATATCTTTGTGCCTCCAATTCACAGCCAACAATAGCAGGAGGAAAATGCCCTTTTCTCTCAGCAGCTGTGAACCCTTCCTGATAATTAAATGTCATCATCCAGAATCCTCCACAGGTGGAAGAAAAGCTGCAGCTCCACAGCAACCCTACCAGTTGGAGGTGGCCTTGCTGCTCTCTTTGACCTGTGCACTCCCCACCTGCTGCTGAGGGCTCCTGTTTCTCCCCCTCAACCATCAGTCAGGCATGGGAATATTGGTGGATCACAATGCCTTGATGTCCTTTATTATCAGTGCCATCTCCCTCACACTGTGTAAAGTTTAATGTTCACCTCTCTGGGATGAAGGCATTGCACATTTTGATGTTGGACAAATCTTTGTCCGTGGATAAAATCATTCTTCAGCCTTCCAAGGGCTTGGCCTCCTTCTGGAGTCATGCTCTCTGCTCCTAGAAACAGATTACTTCCCTACATTAATCTGATGAATTTGAATCTGTCCTCATTGGATTTGGGGAATCATCCTGCTAGGATGATGTTTTTGGGAATCTTTCCTCTGCTTCTCCTTTATCCGCTGTTATGGGCAGTGCCCAAGCCCCAGGTCCAACGGGGTCAGCACTGAGAGCCCCCGTGCCAGGGGCTGCTCTCAGGATGAAAGGCTTGCAGTGTTCTCTCTGCTCAGAGCCCTGAACCAAATGTCTGCAGCAGCCTAATTGCACCAGGATGTGGTGTTTAAGGCCTCGGATGACTCCTAAGCCTTCTGACATTACCTTAATTAGAGGGGAGCTGTCATTTTCCACCAGGCGTCCCTCCGGTTGGAGGATTATTTTCCTTCATTTTGTTATTGTTTGTAGAAGCAAAACCCAAAATGTTTCTCTTCTGCTCTCAAAGCCAGCAGTTTGTTTTTTTCCTTCTCAAAATTGCTGCTTAAAGGTGATTCAGGCTTTTCAATGCATTGAGACAGCTCCTGATTCATCCAGCAGTCCAGTTATGACCACAGTGGTGCCAGAGCAACCATCGGCACCCACATAAAACTCTTACTTTAAAGCAGAAGTCCATTCCCAGAATGCCCAACTGTCCAGCAGGATATGGAATTTTTGACTGCAAAGTTTTCCATATATTTCACAGTCCTTTACCCATTAACAGGAAGAGTTTACGTGTTAAACAGCAAGGTCCAATTCCACTCCAGCTCCCTAAATTATTTCTCCCACTTTGATTTTCACTTCTTATAAAGCCAACAGATGTCCTGCTCCATTCCAGAGGTATCCAGCTTCCATTACAGGATGAAGTCATTCTTACCTGTGCCTAAACACACTGGTATTTTATTAATTTTGTGTTTTGAAAGAGCTTAGTAATGCAGATGTCAGATCCTGACCCAGCACCACTGCTCACATCTGGAGGAGTTCTGCTCAGTAGGTGTTTGAGGTCCTTTTCCCACCCAGGGAGTGTTTCTGTGCCAGGCAAAAATATAGGCAAATACCGGCAAAAAGCTGAGCCACAAGAGAGCTTTGACTGTAAACTGCCAGGACTTTGGAGCACATGATTCACCCTGAATTATCAAATGGTTCCACTGCACCCAAACAGAGGCTAAGGTCTGTCAAAACAAGCTGTGCTGAGACATTCCCTGATGCTCTGGGAAAGAAAAGGAGCATTGTTCCTTCTCCAGCAGGATGCAGCCACCAGCCCTGCGAGGAGCCTGAGCTCAGGCTGTGAGTGCCTGCACAGGCATTTCTGCAGGCAGGGACCTTCCAGCTGAGGAAAAGGGGAAGGGACACCCAGTGAGGCTCCTGAAGGGCACTGAAAGGTACATTTAGGACACAGACTCTTTTCCTCCCTGTGAGCATGGCAGCCTCAGTTTCTGTCCACAAAGCAGCTGTAGTAATTGTTACGTGCCTTGTAAAATGGTTTGATACCAAGAAATCTGAGTGTTACTGTGCAAATGCTCTGTAATTCACCCTGCCAAGGGCCAGCCAAGTAATAGCCTGGCTTAGACGTTCAGGGGACCTCAGGCAGGGATTGAATCCCAACTGCTCCACCCCTAATCCTATAGAAGAGCAAATACAGCCTTCCCTTGCT
This sequence comes from Acropternis orthonyx, assembly GCA_035583155.1. NCBI lineage: Eukaryota > Metazoa > Chordata > Aves > Passeriformes > Rhinocryptidae > Acropternis > Acropternis orthonyx. The sequence continues at coordinate 5,291,427 of JAWWEU010000068.1, read as the reverse complement.
GAGAGTCCTGCTGCTGGCCAGGCACAGGGGTTGGGGGGGAATATCAGTAAGGATCCCTGCTAGAGCAAAAGATTGTCTGCTGGAGCGCATCTGAGTGTAAATCCAGATGTGGGGAGCCCCACATGTGTTTTCTGACGTCTGTGCTCGAGGCTGAGCAGAATTGCAACTCAGTCTCCTGCAGACCTGACAGGCAACCTGGGAAGGTTCAAATGGTTCTTCAGACCCAGTTGACCATCCTGTGGCTTTAACAGGGTAGAGAGAGTGTAAAATAACAAGGTGCAAAATATTACCAGTCACACCAAAACCAAGCTGATGTCAAAGGAAACTTGGCCTTACTGTGCAAAAGAGCAGCTTCTCTAAAGAGCTTTGTGTGTGCAGTGAAACCCGGGCTCTGGGGGATTCACCACCACAGGGACTGGTCCTAATGGGCTGAGCAGGATGAGGGAGCCAGAAGTCAAAACAGCTCTCCTGGTGAATCCTATTAGCCATAAATAGCACTCCCTGCACGGCCAGGGCCAGTGCAAGTTCCTGGTGTGGGATCAGGGCAGCAGAGCCCTTTTTATCACAGATCAGGATGTTACACCGAGGGGAACAGGGAGGCTGCCAGGAAAGCAAACCAAACTCAAAGGCAGGTCGTTTCCCAGGGCAGGGAGGCAGGATGGCATCTCCCCACCTCAATTCCACCAAAGGATGCAGCAAACCTTGAGGAGTGGAAGGGAGAGACTGTCTGAGTGGGAAATCCGGAATTACCTACTGCAGATGGCACTGAGCTGAGAATCCACTCCTTGAACACTCGGTGAGGGGCTGTCTAGTGAGAGCAGGGGAGAGAACACAGCCCGGGAAGCAGCAGTTCTCACCTGGAAATGTGGAGGTGTTTCCACTTCTAGGCAGAGCCTGGTGTGGTAACCCTGAATTTCACTTTGCTGCCGTTTGGAGGCCCTGATTCCAAAACCACCTCTGCTTGGATCTTAAAAATTCCCTGCCATCACATCCTCGTTGGGGTGGATTGTTTGTTCAATGTAATCTCAGGGGATGGGGGGCAAAAATGGCTATTTTACATGACTCACTGAACACAAGCAACTAAGTAATTAAGTTTGCCAGAGGAAATTATCATCCAGCTTGAAAAGGAGAAGGTATGTTATTGTTAAAATACAGGCACAGTGATGTCTCGGAGCTGTCAGGGCACAGTTCTCTGTGCCCCATCTGTTGTAAAGAACCGACAGAAGTGTCAACACGTATCTCAAATAAATTGCATTTCCCTGAGGAGAGAGAACAGGCTGAGGCCACGTGGGCAGAGTCACTACAGAGGAGCCCCTGCTCTCTACGGTGCCTTTCATTATAAACTCCTGCTTTTAGCAGCCACACATCCCCCTGGCACCATCCAGCTGTGGGACTGAATTATTTAGCTGCCTCAGAGCAGGGTAAGAGCTTGATAAACAGCAGGGAAACACCTTCAAGGCAGGGCAGTCCATTAATGAGCCAGGGGCAGGAGCTGAGTGATGCCCTCAGGGGGCTTGGCTGCATTTCAGCATCAAACAAAATCCTCCTGCTTTGGATGCTGCAGGTGACAGAGTCCAGGAGGTATTTTGGCCAGGAACTCTGGAAGGGAAGGGAAGTACACTGGCCTGGAGTTGGACTTTACAGGGCCCCTTTACAAGGAGAAAATATCAGCCCCACATGAGCTGTGGAGCAGAACAGGCTTTAGCTGCAGAAGGGACAAACACACTGCATTCTCCAGCCCTAATTATGAGATAATTGGGCTGGTGGGGTGGCTCTCAGGCAGAAGGATGGACAGAGAGGGAGAACAATGCAAAGGAACAAAAGTATGGGATGCTCTTTCACATCCAGGAACTCCTGTAAATAAGCACCAAAGGCAGGAGGAGATGGGGGAAGACGCGGGATTGTTGGATCACAACGACAGCCAAGGAATTACGGGATTCCTCCTCATTTCCAGCCATGTCTGTGATGTGATGCACGTCCTTGTCAAGTCACTTACTCTGTGGCACAGGTTCTGCACTTGCAAAACAGATTTCAGTTTTACTTTTGTTATAAGCTGAAGTGTGTGATGTGGCAGAGGGTGGGAGACACGAGAGTGGAGCTGTTTTTATGGTGGGAGAGGGTAAAACCAGACAGTCAGGGTGGGACCAGCACTGAACGTCACTGCTCTGTGATCCCTTTATTAATTATATTGTTAGTATACAGGTTACTATTTGTTTATGCCCGAGGAGGATCTGCTGCCCTCAAGCACAGGAAATGTGAGCGTGAGCTAAACCAAGACCTTCGCTGGCTAAAAATGAGACCGATACTGTGTGGAGGAGGGGATGGAGCATTTCCAGTCACACTGAGCAATCAGAGGAGAGCCGTGGCTGAGCTGAGAGGCTCAAGTTTCACCCCCAGTTTGTTTTCCCCGGGATGAACTGGTGCTCTGGAGCCCAGCAGGGATGTTCATGTCGTGTGAATAATGGGTCGTGGGGGCTGAGCTCTGCAGGGATGAGGAACCACTAAACAAAATTAAGTTCTGTGCTCTGAGAAAGAATAAAACACCCCAAGAGACTGTCCCTGCTACCAAGTGAGGAAGGAAATAGCAGCCACTCTTTGGTTTTAAGCAAAGCCCCCACAATTTTTTTCCCTTTTCAGCTTCTCAGATCATGCTCCAGCACGTTCTGCGCTGGCATTTTGTGAGTCCATAAAGAGTCCAACAGAACTAATTCTTTGTCACACTGCACTCCCCATACAGCCACAGGATTCTCATCTCTGGAATTGCTACTTCTTATTTTATGATTTATTACTCTGCTAACAGCAGAATAAGCAAATAAAGAACACTCTAAAAACTACATTTCCCCGACCAAGCTGAATTTCCGTCCCGTAGAGATTCAAATTACAACAAAAGATGGGGAAACACCACCCAGCCAGCTTGCTCTTTGTCAGCCTCTCCTAAGAAATGCGAGTCCACAGAGCAGATTTCCAGCCTTCAGACACACAGACAATCACACACCGAGGAGTCCATTCCACACAACAAAGTGCTCCGGAGCCTTCTGCAGCTCACAACATTCCCTGCCAGAACCGTAAAGCACCGGGGAGAGAACAACAAAAAAAAAACCCAAAACCCCGAGCTAAACACACCAAACTGCTGGGAAAACTACTGCAGAATCGAGCTGGGATAACGCGAACTGGCTGCAGTTCAGAACACAACTCGGGGCTGCGCTCCCTTCTCTCCGCAGCCAGCCCGGGCTCTCGCTCGGTTTCCTCCTCCTCCGCTCCCCCAAAAGCTGCACAAAACCACGCAGGGGAGATGCGCGTGTGAGGGTTTGGCCACTCGGGTTGTTATTTTCGGTTTCTTTACCTCTGTGAAGCCCTCCTGGAGAATATCCAGTAAATTCCCCCTGGCCAAGCAGGCGAGCATCGTCCTCCGGGAGCGCAGGGGCGGGCGAGGCTCTCAGGGCACACGGGGCAGCGCCGGGCACCTCTTCCTCCTCCTCCTCCTCGCAAAGACAAAGGCTTGGAGCTCATGGGGACCCGCTCTCATGGTCCCATATGTGCAGCAGCGGAGAGTTGAGCCCAAGTCAAGGCTCACATTGGGCATGCTCGAGTGTGTGTGTGTGTGTGTGTGTGTGTGTGTGTGTGTGTGTGAGAGGGGGAGTTACTGGAGAGATGTCACACGGTTCCCATGGAAACGCCTCCGCTTATACGGGATGCGGGACTGAGCTCCGGGGGAACATCTGAAACCCATTTCCAGCCGCACAAACAGACACACGCCAAAAAAAAAGGAGGTTTTCGAACCCACCCAGCCCTGCTCGGGGCGGCAGGGAGGGAAAACACATGCCTTGTGCAGCCAGAAAAGCAGGAAGGATCATCCCGCGAAGGATCCGCAAGGAGCCGTAAGGCTCGCCACAATATTTACACGCTCGGGAAAAAGAAGGGAACGAGAGGAAAAGGTTCAAACTGCAATTAAATCCAACTCCCCCTGCACGTTTTCTAAATCATTAAGTGCACGCAGGCCAGAAATAAGTATCAGGTAACTTTCCGAGTTCGTATCACCTTACAGGAAACGCCCGGGGGAAAAGCAAAAAGGAAAATAAACCCCTCCGAGAAGGGGTGAAAACCCTCCCGGCAGAGGCTGAGCCTGCCGGGCACAGGAACGCTGCGATAACTGTGCCCCCAGGTCCCCAAATACCCCGCCAAATGAGAGAGACGGTGGAAAACAAACATATATTTCTGCCCAAGTGCCACGAGGAAAAAGCACAGTTTCACCCCGTCACACAGCGAGAAGCAACAGGTATTTCCCTCGGTACCCAGCCCGAGTCGTTCCAAACGGAGTCACCCCTTACACCTCGGCGGTGTGAGCTTTAAATGACTCATGTTTGCTTTCCCCCGCTGTGCATAATTCACCTAGAAGCGGGATTTTTATGTTTTCGCCGGTTGCAGCGCCACATCTGTTAAAGCAAAACAACAGATTACCGGGAGGCTTTGCATAAAACCCCGTAAGCTGGAAATGCTGGGGGTTGGTGCCTTGAGCCACTTCGCTTTGGAGCCTCAAAATGCTGTTAAATACACAGCAGTAAATATTTATCCCCGTCCTTTTGTGATGCAATGTGAGCTTGTGCCTTTGAAATGTCAATAAAATGTTGTAGAAAACTTACGTGGTTTCCCCATCAGACGGAAAGTGACCTGATTTTGAAGCAAAACCCAACAAAACGCGCTCTGAGTCTTTTCTGTGGAGTTTATAATGCTCTTCTTGACTAATAATTTATTATATATATTTCTCTTTATTTCATTATATTTATTTCTAATGTTGACAGTGTTTATATATTTATATTTATAATATTTATGTTTTTATTGCCTGGTTTTCAGGAGTACAGTAAGCATAGCAAAGGCAAAGTGTTCCCATTCTATGTGCCACGTTCAGGTACAGGCCTGCTCAGAGATTTTGGCATCAAAGATTTGCTTCTGCATGAGGTTTCTTCTTTCGGAAAAGACTGCCTGAGCCTGACAATGGGAATGTGAGGGAACAGAAAGCAGGCTGTTCCTGATGGCTGGACAGAGGCAGGGCATGCTGAGCCATTCTCCTGCTCATTGTGGGAACACAAACGCACCTTGGGGGCCCGTGTGTGCTGAAAATAACCCTTCAAAATTAAGTGCCGATTTCCCCTTTGGGTTTCACTCTGAAAGTTCAAACTTTTCGTAGCAGAAACCGTATTTTTTTTTTTTTTTTCAGTTTTACGGCATCATCATGAATGTTAGCTTCGCAAGAAGGAGGCAAAACAGCCTCTCGCTGAAATGACGCTTCGGAATTCTCACTGCGTTTTCCGCAGTGAGTGGGGAGATTCCAAAGGGAAGGGCACGGGGCAGTGATGTCAAAGGGATGTTCACATCAACTGCTCCTGCTGAGTGACCTTCCCAACACACCTGCAGGCTGGCAGGGTGGCATTGCCACCTCCTGGCCGCTTCCAGCATGTCCCCAACCCTTGTCCTTGCGCAGTTCAGCTCTCGCTGATGAAATTAGGCTCGGGGAGATAAAAAGCAAGTGAGGCTGATTCAGGAATTCATCTGAATAACCAGAACAGCCGCTTACAGCAACGAATGGCTTTGTGTCACTGAGTGTCCCCTCCCAAACTCCCCACCAAGCACCCCAAACAGCGGGGACACACAGAAGGGGCTCCTGGGAACTCACGGAGGGTGCAGAAGGTGGGGGACAGGGCGCTGTGTCCATCAGAGTTCCCATGCTGGGGGCCACAGCTCAGCACCGAGTGCTCCTCGAAGCCTGAGGGGGAAAGCAAATGTATTAAATACAAAGGGGGAAAAAAAATTCTTAGAGGGAGAACAGGCAAAAAAAAAAACAAATTTCTGGATATAATTAAAACAAAGTGGGAAAGTTGCCAAGTTTTTTCATTTCCTGCAGAAATTATATCCAAAGGGCACAGCCTTAGGGCAATTTACACATTTTGGCATTTTCTTCCCCATGTAAAGTACATCTGGTGGACAGAATTCCTCTAAAACACAGGGAAAAATATTCCTGATTACATTGGCTTACGCAGCACAGAGGCTTTCATTATCTCTTGCCATCTCTGAAGGGGGAATTCAAGTTCAATGGAAGTCAAATATGCCAGTCAAAGCTCTCCCCAGTGTTAAATATTCAGGGTATTCTTTGATTCAGGGCGTTTAGCCCAGACAGCACAGATCCATAAATAGTTTTAGGAAAAAACTTCCACATACTGACATTTTTATTTATGAGTTTTCTTGTAATCTGTATTTGCTTTGTCTTCCATCAGAAGTCCTGAGGGAAGCCTGGTAAAAGGGAAGGTGGGGAGTGTGGGAGTGCTGACAGAATGTTCATTTGGGAAAGACTGAATGGCAGTAGAAATCAGAGTTTTTAATAATCCTTTAAAGGTGGAGGAGTGTAACCCTTGGGCTGTCTTGGTTGTGCCATCCTGGGGGACAGAGGTGGGACAGGAGGGGTGACAAAGGCAGAGCTGAGGTGGGTTCTCAGTCTGGAGGTGTTTTGGGGCCCATTCTGCACAAAAAAAAGGTGTGGGACAAGGACCTGAACCCTCAGAGGGGTCTCTGGAAATGGGGTGGGATGGGGTGCCTGGAGCGTGGGGGGCCCGGGATCACGGGAATCCCCTGGAGCAGCAGGGCTGGCTGGCAGAGCCCAAGGAGTGTGGGGGGGGACTGGGGTGAGGGAACAGGGAGAGCTGCCATGGGGCACGGGGAGTCCTG
>JAWWEU010000068.1:5260132-5284610 GCA_035583155.1 Acropternis orthonyx | reverse complement strand
GATGGGATGGGATGGGATGGGATGGGATGGGATGGGATGGGATGGGATGGGATGGGATGGGATGGGATGGGGTGAGGTGGGATGGGATGGGGTGAGGTGGGATGGGATGGGATGGGATGGGATGGGATGGGGTGAGGTGGGATACAGTGAGGTGGGATGGGGTGAGGTGGGATGGGATAGGACAGGATGGGATAGATTAGGGTGACGTGGGATAGAATGGGGTGAGGTGCGATGGGGTGCGGTAAAATGGGATGGGGTGAGATGCGATGCAGTGAAATGGGATGCGTTAAGGTGGGATAGGGTGAGGAGGGGTGCGGTGAAGAGGGATGGGGTGAGGAGGGGTGCGGTGAAGAGGGATGGGGTGAGGAGGGATGGGGTGAGGTGGGACTGGGTGAGGAGGGGTGCGATGAGTGCCGGACCCGCTCCCTCCGGCCGTACCTGCTCCCGGTGCGCGTCCCCGGTTGCCGTGGAGACAGGGGCGGGATGGGGCGGGATGCTCCTGGCTCCGCCTGCAGCCGGGCCAGGGGCCGGGAAGGGGGCTCGGGACAGGGCGGGGGACCGGGGGCAGGAGGGGGACCCCCAGCCCAGCGGCGCGTCCCCGCCCCGCATCCCCTGTGTGCGCCCTGAGCCTCCCACCCCAGCCCCACGTCCCCCCGCAAAGTGAGGGTTTATCACTTAAAACTGAACATTCCGTCTTTAATGGTACATCAACACTCGGGGGACGCCCACAGAGCCGCGGGGAGCACCGCAGATACTGCGGGAGGGTTTCCATGTGCAAAACCGAGCCCTTAAGAAAAAAACCTGTTGCAGAGCACGTGGCTTTTGCATTTCTCTGCCAAAACCACGGAAAACAGGCAAAATCACCACTCCTGAATGGGAGCATCGTGCTGTCTCCAGGATGCGCTGTATTTCTGTGGAGCTGGAGCTCCTTGGGGAATGGGAGATAAACCACCGCTCGAGGCGCTCAGGCTCTCCCTAAAACACGGCTCAGCTCCCACTCATTCATAACATAAGAGGGCTGAGCCACAGACCAAGTGACTTCAGTGAAGCGAGTTCCTCTGAGCCAAGCCCAGTCCTACTTATGGCCATGGCAGAACTGGTTTGACATGATGGATGTGCAAATTTACACCCGTGTGGGCCCAGGACCTTGACCTTGGTGTCCCTGCAGGTTTCTGTCCCCTGCCCCAGCTCTGCTGCTGGGGGAGGAGAAACTTCAGTACCATACTCTGGGCATGCCACTCCAATAACAGGCTGTCCACTAGAACTGTTTTAAAAGATCATTTGCTGGAGTCTTGCACCTTCTAGAAATCCTCCCATCTCCTGAACTATAGCTCATATTTAATAATGTTTGTAAAAACCTCCAGTTTATACCTATGATGCAGAGGGCTTGGCTGGAACTGGAGCCAGTGTCCCTTTCAGTTGTACCAGGGGTCAGTGCAAGGAGGGACATCCCATGGACCAGGCCTGGCAGCCCCTCTGACACTGGGCTGGCAGAACTGAGTGTTCAAGTGCCCCATGGCTCCCCCAACCTCCTGTCAGTAAATCCTGTGCCCATTCAATCCGCCTCAGTCCAAAGGGCTTCATGCTGGGCATGGATTACAGAAAGAGGAGCAGAAACGGGAGCTCAAAACCAGCCCTTCCAAAAATATCATCCTGTTACCCATTATAAATTAAGGGCAGACCTTACAGTGGCCCCACTGAGGTCAGGTAGGCAGCATGGGCAAAAGAAAAAAACCCTTTTCAGGTAGAAAAATATATAATATCCATTATAAAAAAGGACCTCCTACACTGATTTGGTACCTGGAGATTGTGCCTGGGGGCCCATTCCACTGCCAGTGCTGCCAAATTCAGTGCAGTGGCAGAAGCCTTTTGGACAACTGCTATACTGCATTTTGAATCCCTAAACAGACTCTCAGAGGTGTGTCTGGGAGGGCTGGCAGAAAACACCTCGTGGTGTGTGCTCTGCGTTCCTGGGGTTTGTCACTAAGGCTGACAGCACAAAATGAGGAAATATGGAGGCAAAGTCCAAGGTCCTCCCTGAGGCTGATCAGGATTCACTCCCAGTATTTCAGTATGCTGCTGGACTCCAGGATAACCGCCCTAAACATAGCCCTGCCTCGCAGCTAAGTTGCCAATTTCCCTTGTTCCACTCCCAGGCAGAGCCAGGAGCTCACCTCTCACCCGTGTGCAGGGAGGGGCACAGATGCACAGCCTGTCAGTGAAAGGAGTTTTCCTGTCCCCCTCATTAATTCTTCATTTCTGGCCTTGGCTTTCCAGAGCTGTGCACGGTTACAGAACACTGCTGTTTGAGAGAAAAACATGCACAGAGTGCATGGCTGCAGCCGCATGGCAGGTGTTGGAAGAAGGAATTGCAGTGGGTACTGTAAAAGCTTCCATTTCTTCACAGTATCGCCTGCACATTCAGAATTTTCCTGACATTGACACTAAACCCTGTGTCAAAATCTCCCCCGTGCCAGTCCTGAGCTCTGTGTGCCATGTCCCCAAATGCAGCTGCAGAGCAGCAGCCTGTGCCCCGGCAGGGACTCTGAGCCTTCATCAGCCAAGGAGCAGCTCTGTCACCCCCCAGCGCTGAGAGGAGATGGGTTGCCAGTTCAGAGGCAACTCTTCCAAGGGGAAGAGGTGTTTTTTTTTTATCAGCAGAATCGGATGGGAAACTACTCATCCTGTGAGAAGGTGGAAGGCACAGCCTCTCTGCTTTCTCAGAGAGACACAACGAGTCAATGAGGCACTCTTGGCTCTGCAGCATCTCTCAGTCTGACAACTCCTTTTGCTGCTGAAGGAGGAGCCCACCAAGCCTTTTACACCAAGGTGCCATTCTTGCTGTCGTATTTGAGCCTGGCCCTGGGGAAGTTGAGGGTGGCATACTCCGTGGCGTTCTGCAGCTGCAGGTTCTTCACCTCGGCTGCAGAGCGCTCCCGGGCCTTGGAGAAGACCTGGATGTCTGCGTAGTGGATGCTCTCATCCTGCCCCACGGCCTGGGCTTTGCTCACCGTGGCGTACACAGGGACATCAGGGACGTCTTCGTACGCTGGAACCTTTGGGGAGGAAAAGCTCTGGAAAATCAGCCCCCTGGGATGGCTCCCCCTGCCTCCCCCCAGCCCCTGAAGGCTGTTCCCACAGCCCAGGAAAGCCTGCACAGGATGAGATGGCTGTGGATAAGCTGCCCCGTGTCCTCCCAGCCCATCCAGCTTAGGAAGTGGTGGTCAGCTCTGTCTACCAGCCAGGGAAAGAACCCTGGGAAGCTGCTTTACCTTCCTGCCAGGCTGCTGCTGTCGGCTCTCCTGCCTCACCTCAGCTCCTGCAAGAGAAACACCAGCAGGTCAGGCAGGCAGCTGTTTGTTGTTCCACCTTTGGAGGCAGCAATGCCCAAGGGCTCTCCCCACTGGGCACAAATCAAATTCCCACTCCCCCTGCCACCCTCAGCCCTAATGCTGTCCCTGAGAAGAAAGCCTGGGCTTGTTTCTTTGGGAAAAATAAGGTTTCCCAGGATGACAACATGCTGTGGACCGCAGCGTTCTTGGCAGAACCCGGGAGTGCAGGCACAGCACAGAGAGCTTCCTTGTCAGGCCCTTGGAGAAGGCAGATCCACTTTTAACTTTGTTATTTCCTTTGCTGCCTGGCAAACATATTTTTGCCCAGCAAGGTCCAAAGGCCACAGGACACGGCTGAGCTACTTAAGGAGTATTTATTCTTGGGCACTGCTGTCAGACAGATGTTTGCAGCTCTTGCAGGAGTTTGAGGCAGCCTCTGCTCTGCTGCCAGTTGAGAGCACTTCGGTGTGTTTTGATGTGAAACCTTCTTATTTTAAAGACACTGCTGGAGTCCCTTCCCTCCCCCGTGGAACACCATACCCCTTGCTTTAAATTTACAGAAATGTTGCTTTTGGCTTCTACCAAACTTCTCTTGAGGAAGGTTAAGTACAAAGAATGTGGGAGGGGACTCAGGGAACCCCTCCACAGCCAGCACTGACTGATGTCACCCATCCAGGGAGCTCAGTCACCCCACCTCTTCCTGCCCTCTAAAGCATTTTCACAAATCCTTACCTTGCTTTTCTTTCTTTCTTTTGAAAGGAGAAGGACACTTCCTGAAACCAGAGAGACGTGTCAGCCTTGACAATCCCCAGCCTCTGCCCTCACAACACACAAACCCCACCCTGGGTACCACTCTGGGTGCAATGAGACAGGCTCAAGAAGTGGCTCAGAGAAGAGCTTTTGGAGCCAAACCAGAGCCCAAGTGACTCTTGCAGGGAGAAGGTCCAAGGGAGAGGTGCGGGGATGTGTTTTTCCCTCTGACACACACTTGTCACAGCCACCCCCAAGTCTCTCTGCCTCCCAGCCCTGCCTGGCTGCCCAAGATGCATCGCAGGGAATGAGGACACATCTCACTGCAGTTTTGCAACTGCATTTCCACAGCTCAGATCTCGGTCAGCCCAAACCCTCCCCTCGGGGTCAGAGGCTCTGATATCCCCACTTGGCCCCCCTGCCCAAGGAGCAGCTGTGAACAGACCTCGTGCTAATTCAATGTTTCAGACAGTTTTCCTGTTCTCAGCTTTCCACTCAGAGCACAACCAAAGCAAACAAGTTATGCACTTGTTAAGAGCCAAGCCAAACTCTAATCTCAGCTGTACCTGTGTGACCAGAAAGAGAACAAGCCAAGCACAGATACGTCCTAGCCACGGGATGAACAGCAGCCAAATCCATTCCAGCTGTGACAACAGAGCCCAGAGCTGAGCTCCTGCGGGCTGGGGCTGGCAGGGGAGACTCGTGTCACACTCTGGGACAGATGCATGACAAAAATGTCACCAGTGCATGACGTTTGGCGGGGTCAGAGAGCAGGTGCCAGCCCTTGCAGGGCTCCTCCTGCCCGCATATATCCATGTGGTGCTGGCCACGGACCAACACCGTGCAGCTGAGGGGCTCGCAGGTCTCTGCTGAATGGGGCTGCAGGGTGACCATTTGGCCTCCAAGGAATATCACATGTCCCACATGGTGTGCATTTGCCAGCTGGTCCCACCGCAGGAGGGGAGAGAGCAGTGCCCGCGGCAGAGCCGTACCCGTGCCAGCGCCCCGGCAGCTCCAGCGGGAGGGGGAGCAGGGCAGTGTGTGCAGTAATGCCTTTGGCACTCGAATGGGAAAACAAAAAACCAGCGTGAATGTGGGCAGAGAACATGGAGACATTTAAAACGGCCAGCAATGATTAACCAGACTTGCTGGGAAGTCAGAGGCAGCTTTTTTGGGGAAGGCAGGGTGGCCACATGCCCGCCTGGAGGGACCCTGTGCTGCTCCGTGTGTCTCTGCCCTGTGCTGCCCACGGGGGCACTGAGAGCCCTCCAGCCCTTGGCAGGCAAAATCGGGGGGGCTAAATCAAAGCAGAACTGCCTCGACCCCGAGATCAGCTCAGCTGGTCAGAGCCTGGTGCCAACAACACCAAGGCTGGGGGTTTGATGCCTGTATGGGCCGTTCACTTAAAGAGTTGGACTCGGTGATCCTTGTGGGTCCCTTCCAACTCGGAATATTCTGGGAAGTTTCTGTGAAATCTGCCTTGTAGTGGTTCTCCCTTGGCTCTTGCAGCTTCCTCCTCTGCTGCCTGCAGGATCTCCAGGTCCCTCCTGGGCAAGGCTTGTGCGCCAGAGCCCTCTCCCTCTTTGCAGTGCTCAGGCTCATTGTGGGTCGCAGCCAAAGCAGCACCATGTGAGGCCGAACCCGCAGGGTCCCTCCGCCCCCGGCTGCTGCATCAGCGTTCCGAGCTGCTCGTTTTGGTTGCCTCCCCTTGTGGTGCATCACAGGCAGCGTGTGGGCTGCAGCTATTCCGGGCTGTCTGCAGGATGAGCACGGCCAGGCAGGAGACGGCGTTTCCCAGTAATTGGGACACGGGTGGCAAGGGAAACGAGAGCAGGGAAATCTCTCCCCTCTTCTCCAAACCACGTCAAACACGTTGTAACTCTCAGCCTGAGAGAAGCATATTGTATTCTACATGACACAACACATGTCCCTGCTCCTGCGTTGCTTCTTCCCCCTTTCCCATGGCAATGCCATCCTGATTCCTGCCCTACGTAGTGCTGAATTTGGGCAAGTTTTCCTGTCTATGCACTTTAGTGCCCCGAGTGGTGAGAACACCTGGGGCTTGCTCTGCCTTGCAGAGGCACCCAGACCCCAGGGCATATTCATCAATAATTTTCTTCTGTGAATAAATTTGCTGTAATGGCTTTTCTTTAATAACCTCAGACTGTGCCCCAGGCACCCCCTGATCAGGCCGTTGTCTGCTCGTGCCCCTGGTGCCTCATTTACCCTCTGTCACAGGGTAGAGGAAATAGAACATGGGAGTTTTAGTGGGTTGCATGTCAAGAACCAGCCTTCCACCTCCCACCTACAGCTCCTGTTCCTAAATCCCAAACTCCAGCGCTCTCCAGCTCAGGACTCAGGTTGGCAGGACCTCGGCGTCCTGAACCTTCCTCCACTAGGTGATGCTCTGCCTCTTGGAATTATTAAAAATCGCGGATGAATTTCTCATACTTTGAACAAATACAGTGTTGGAGAGAACGTCCCCGGCGCTTCATCTGATATTCATGGCTCTTCCCCTTGTTCCACGCTCAGAGCCGGAAATATTTCCACTTGGCACCGAACGATGCTCCGCTGTGCCCTTTCCCTGTAAGCGGCAGGTTCGGGGCGCAGCGTGAGCCAGGAGGGATTAAAGTGTCATCCTCCCTCCCAGGGAGAAAGAGCAACAGCATCTCAAAAACGTGGCCAGGATTTCCCGAGCGTAAATAAAGCCCGGACAGGCTCAGGCAGGGAGAGGGGCTGGAATAGCTGAGGGCAGGATGGCGTGGCTGAACCGCAGGACCCCTCCCTGCGCTGTGACAAAGCGACACCTTATGGTGTCTAACCTCTCTGGAGGGGCGAGGACAGGGGTTTTAAGTAGATCCTTCCTAGAAATGAGCTATTCCCAGCCGCTGGAGTGGCTGCAGGAGCCCGAGGGAGGTGGCACTGCCAGCCTGGGCTGAGAGATGCGACAGCAAAGCCCCTTCGCCCCCTGCCCTCCTGCCCCTGCGCCCACCCCGGTACCTGCCCAGCCGTGACCGCCCGGCTCCCTCCTCCTCCCGTGTCGGGGTGAGCGGACAGGGAGCAGGGCTGGGAGCCGAGGGGGAGCCCTGGCAAGCCCAGCACAAGCTCGCCAAGCGTCCAAAGCGCTCGCCAAGCGCCGGAGCCTGCGGAGCCCTCCGCGCCCCTGCCCGCGCCGCACTCACCACGGGCGCCCGCAGCTGCACAGGTTGCCCATGTCGCTCCTTCCCCCATGGAGCTGGAGTGTTTTCTGGACAGGGAGAGCTTGTATTTCCTGGTTCCTGCTCGGCCCCTGGCTATTCCAAGGGAGTGTCTGGCAGTGTCGGGTTTCTCTCCATGGGCTGCAGAGGGCTGTGCTGGCCCCGTGTGGCATCTACCGGAGGTGGCCCCGGGGGCCCGGCTCACCTCTTGCTGCCAGGGAGGAGAGAGCAAGATCCCCCATGCCCCCAGGGCTTCACTCCTGGGGCTAAAATTCTGTTTTCTGGTTCGCACAGCCGGCGTCCCGTCGCTGTCCCTCTGAACCCCCCCGCGCTACCCCGCTGATGCCAGCAGTGATGCAAAAGAGGACGGAGGAGGGACTTCAAATGGTCCTGAACAAAAGGAGAAGCCCCAGAGTGGGAGCTCCCGGTGTTGTTCCCGCTGCTCATCCTCGCAGCTCGAGCAGGATGTGGCACGGGCTGGCATCACCTGGGAGAGAGGGTGATGCCCAGCGAGAGGGGGGTTTGCAGGTCTGCTCTCAGCTGAGCTCTGGTTCTGCTGCTTCTGACTGCAACCGCAGAGACATTACTGGGAATCTGCTTTTTTTAAAGCTACCTTGGTGAAAGCGTACAGTTTTGTCCTTCAGAGAATGACAGGATCCCATGAGGCACCTCCCATGGTTAAGGACCAGCAGCACAGCTCTGAGGCTCATCCCTGAGCATGGCAAACAGGAACAGGAATGTGTGTCTCACCCCTCGACTCCTTTGAGAGCCCTTCAGGCTCTGGCTGTCATTCCTGGGCTAATCCTGGTACCTAATCTTGGGCAGCTCTAAGAGAAGGGATGCTCAATATTAAAAGATATCATGTGAATGTCATTCTTGAGCAGAACCTGTGCCCCACACCTTTGATTTGGCAGCCAGCCCCAGTTCTGTGCAGGTCTGAATCCCTCCTGAGGTGAGTTTTAATTGACCCTTCCGGTGGGCTGTGTCAGGACCTGGCCCCAGTCCCCTCCTCCAGGTGTTCTCAGCCAGGCTCACAGCATCACTGATCATCTGCCCAAGTGCAGAGCAAAGCTTGTGCCTGCCAAGAAGTGGCAGGAGGAGGAGGATTCTGCTTTGGAAGGGCCACAGGGCACAGCTGCTCTCAGAGCTGAATCCTGGATGAGCTGGGCTGTGACCTGCAGAGCCCAAGCCTTGCTCTGACACTGCTCCTCATCATGTGGCTGGAGAAATGGCACATGCCAGTCTGCACCACAGCACCCCAGGGAGAATTTGTGACTCATGCAGGCAGCTGGGATTCAGTCCTGATCCCAACAGGGCCGTGTTCTCAGAGTCTTGCAATGACCAGGTGGTCTCAGGAGCCTGTCCCTGCTTGGGAAGTTGCAGACTGTGTGTCTCTGGGTTTGCCACAGACACTGTTGTTTTAGTGAACCGGTGTCTGTTTTGATTTCTGGGATAACTTGGGCTTTGTTGCTTTGTGCGGAAGGAAAAAGAAAAAAGGGCTGGGAGCCTGTTCCCATCAGCCTCTTTCACAAATACTGGAGCTGCTGCTTTGAGCTCCACCAGAGAAACAGAAAGGCATCAAAAACATTGGCAGGGCCTTGGAGCGCTTGGCTGCCACTCTGCATTCCCTCCTCAGGCTGTGTCTGCAGGGATGAAAGAAAGCGTGGCCTCCAGCAGCCCTGCTCAGCAGAGCCAGCAGGCTGTGTGCTGCAGAGCCTGCCAGGGGGCAGAGGAACAGCCCTGGCTGACACCAGGCAGTGCCAGCCCCTCTCGCTGCAGCCCTGCCCAGGGCAGCTGTCTGGGTGACAGGCTGTTTGACTGGCACAGGGCGAGCCTGCAAGGGCCCAGAGATAGAAAATGAACCCATGGGAGAGGAAAAACAGGGCTAGGAAAAGCTGGAGGAGGGAACAGAACTGTGTGGTGGCTGCTAATGCTGGGCATTTCTATGGCAATAGTGTCAAGGTCCCTCAGGTCCCCCAGACTGGGAGCACGCTGGGGCAGGTGTGGTACAGGCACATAGCTGTCTGTAAGAAATGAAGGAGAGAGAGCTCTGAACTGTTTAAGGCACTTCTTTTGTCTTAGAATCCATGCCCAGTGCAGCCTCAGCCCTGGCCAGGTCCTGTTTTCAGCCCTCAGTACTGTCCAGGTGGCATTTCATGCTCTAAACATGCCTGCTGTAAAGCTGATTTTTATTTTGACGGTGTCTCACTGCCAGCAGCTGATCTGGTTCTGCTTCAGGGGTGAGGGCATCTCTCAGGATTACAGACTGAGTGTGGTACCCAGTCTGCCCTGGGGGGTGGAGGCTGAGCCACCCTCCCACTGGCTCCTGAGCCTGGCAGGCAGGGCTGCTCTTAATCTGACTCTGATCCTCGCTGCTGGCAGGGCCCTGAGAAGCAGAAAATAGCTGTGCAGTGGTTTGCCATGGGCTGGATCCCACTGTGCCTGGCAGGAGCCAAAGAGCAGCCTCACACAGCGTTCCAGCAGCTGAGGGGATGTGCTGCCTGGGGCAGAGCCCTGAGCAGGGCATTTCTGGCCCAGGGTACCCATGGAGACAGAGTGCAGAAGCCCGCAGGTCTCATCGCAGCAGGGAGAGGGAGAAGGTATATCCCCATGGATCTCAGAGCCTCCTGTCCCCTCCGAGGGAGAGCTGCACAGAGGCACTCCAGGGACCCCCATATTTAGGCACTGACACAGCATTTTGCCTGCTTTACTTGGCTCTGACGAGACAAGGACTGCAAGTGGCACCTGCTGAGCCCTCGGGGCCACCCGAGGCAGCAGCTGCCCCGGCAGCAGCACACACGATCCCTGGCCCAGCATCACAAGACCATGGGGACATTTCTCATGTAGCCAGAAACACCACGGTGCCTGCAAAAAGGGCCAAATCCATCCCCTCTGTGACTGCTCAGAGGGTGCTGTGGCGCCAGAGAGGCACTTGGGATCTGACTAGAGCCTCTCCTGTCAGCATTTTGGGGTTTGCTCCACTCACAAGGGCTGAGTGAGCCTGATGCCCCATAAAGCAGAGGGCTGAAGCAGACAGAGGCCCTGTGTTGGCATAAATTTGCTTGGGCTAATTCCACCTGCAGGTCCGGAGGTGCACAGGGACCCTTCAAGAGCTCATCACTCTACACCTTTTGTCCTTGAGGCTGCTCAGCTGTGGGCTCTCACAGACACTGCAGCTGCACCTGAGCCAGGGGGTGAATCACAGAGGTGATCCCTCATGCCCACAGTCCCTCCATGTCACCACTGATGCCATTTCCTCGGTGTGAGCTCTCTGCTGCTCTGCTCCTCACAGCTAAGGCACTGGCCGTCCTTCCCGGTGCACAGAAGCAACACGAATCCAAGGCAAACAAATCAGAGGCAGGTTTATTCCTCTTTCCTCCTGAGAACTGCAGGCACTTTTACAGACCAACATCCACCTCCCATGTCCATGAAGCTCATCCAGCAGCTCAGAGGCAAGGCATTGGGATCATCTCTTCCCTCTTCCCAGGACTCTCCTGGGCTAGAGCACAGCAGCTGTTTAACAGTCCACTGTGGCACAGCCTCACAGTTTGGGGCAAGAGTGGCCCTGGATATTTGGGGTGAGAGAAGAGCACCCTGCATGGTGCTCTGTGACCTAGGAGAAAACTTGCATTACACTCACTCCCACTAACACTTTAGTCCCCCTCGTTTTTCAGCTCCAAGTCCCTCTTTTCCAGCCATCAGCCTTAAGAAGCAGCATTCTGGCTGCCTCAGAGCCCTGCTAAAACACTGTTGGTGAGAAATAACAGTCCGTCACCGTGGATTCCCCATCCCTGTCCCCCCCACCTTCCCTGTGCGAGCCCAGATTGGGGGCCTTTAGGACTTTTCCTTCTCTTTTCCTTCCCCAGGCTGTTCTTCTCTCCCCACTGGCTGCTCCTCCTGGGTTATCTTCACCTCGTTGACTCTGGCCTTGACCTCCTTCCCCGTGCGGGGAGCCACAATGCTCAAGATGCCATCGTGGGACAAGGTGGCCCTCACCAGCAAGGGGTCCACATCCAGGGGGAGGATGTAGGTCCTGGTGAACTCCCGGGAGATGAACCCGTGGCGATCAGCCTTCTGTGGGTGCTGCCCCACCACCTCCAGCAGGTTGTCCACAGTGCGGACGGTGAGCTCATCCGGCAGGAACTGACAGACGTCCAGGAACACCTGGAATTTGTGCTCGTTCAGGCAGATCTCGGAGGTGCCTCGGTCCAGCTGCTTGTTGATGCGAGGCCTGATGTAGTAGCCATGGTAGAGAGCAGGGGCCAAGATCTCAGATGGGGACACACCTGGAAATGAGACTCAGTGAGGGGAGTGGGGGTTCCAGGGGAAGGAGTTGGAGGAGGATGGTTGGCAGTGGATAGGGGAGGGTGACAGGAGGGGGCTTGGGTTTGCCACCACATCAGCACAGCTTGGGTGGAGCCTCTTGCAGTTCCTACCTTCGTGTCTCTAAAACACATCCACACACACAGAGTGTGCCAGCCACTGCCTTCCACCGCACAAACCCCAGGGCTGCCAGCGAGCCCAGGGCTGGCATCCAGCCTTACATGTCTGTTGGGTGCACTGGGAGGGACTGGGAGGTGCACTGGGCGCTCTGCAGCGCAGAGCCCACAGCCAGGGATGGGCACGGAAAACGCTGATGCTGAAGAAACTGCCCTGAAGAACTAAAGGCCTTTTGTGTGCCATTGTCTGGGGGGCTTTCCTTGGAGCTTTTTCCCTTTTCACGCTGTTGTGCTGGTGCTGAATGGTTCTGCTGCTGCCCACATTCCTTCCCCCCCGCCAGCCACTGCCCAGCTTTGTGCTGAACACCCCAGCTCAGCTTTTCTCCACATCCCCCGGCTGAAAAAACCTCCCCCCCCGTCCCCTGAGGGTTTTGCTCCATGTTTTCACAGCATGTGCATGAATGCCAGAGCATGGGTGGCATGAGGGAGGGACAGGGGAGACAGCAGTAGGCATGGATGGAGGAAGTGGACATGAAGAGAGAAACTCTGTCTATTCCCTGGCTATTGCCCCCTGATTTGATCTGTGTTCTTACTCTCAAAATTCCTTGGCTCCAGCTCCCTTAGCCTGCTCTGGAGCTCAGTCTCCCCAGGGGAGCTCCACCAGCCTTCCTGCACCAGGGGAGAGAAAGGTGCCAGGGTGATCCCATCTCCTTTCTTACCTTCTCCAAAGTTCTGGTCGTAGATCTTGCTGGGGTTGGCGAACTCGTACTCCGAGCTCATGGGGTGGGCGTGGGGGACAGTCCGTGCGGCCATGGCGTGTCTGGGACGGGGACCTTCCGAGCCCTCGCTGCCTCTGAGAGTGAAGGCTGCAGATTGCAAGGATTGAATTGGGTGAATTCCAAAGGGAGGAGTGTGTGATAAAAAGATGGACCAAAATAGCCACACGCACAGGGCCCAGGATGCCTCGCCAGGGTGACGGGAGAAGCTTCTCGCTGCATTCCAGCAGGGCGTGCAGGCACTGCCTGCAGTCAGGGGCACCTTGGGAACATCCCACCCGTCCTCCCAGCCCTGGATGCCCCTCTGGAGTGCCTGGCACTGGTATCAGTGGTACTGATGGCCCTGAAGCCCCTCATGGGGATGGAGCAGTAACTAATGCTGGCTGGCGCAATGAATCCCTTTGCCCCACTGTGAGCTTAGACCCCAAATCAGCCCCCTCCTGTTCCCTGCACAAGGAGCCTGATTTTTCCAGAAGCTCAGAAGGCTCAAACCTTTTGTTCCTTGAGTGGTGAAGCACTGCAGGTAGTTAAGCTGAACTAGACATGATCCAGATCCCACTCCTGACTCTCCCCCATCCTGGACCGTGCTGCTCCAGTCTGGCTGTCCAGACTCTTTACTTGGCTGGGGCTTTGGCACAATGTAATGAGACCTGGAGAAATTCTTGTGCCAGGAGTCCCGAGTTAACCAGGGGTCTGAAGCTGGCATAGATTCAGGGCTGGTGGGCTGGTGGTGGTGCAGGAGGGGAGCAGTGCCCAGTTGAGCTCCACGTATCCTGAAACCAGAGATTTTCCCGAGCCCGTGTCCCTGCAGGGTGAGGGAGCAGGTGCAGTGCTGTTGATGTAATGGGGAACTGGAGAGGGTATTTATGGCCTGAGCTGTTGCACAGAGCAAATTCTGCTCCCTATTCTTGCAGGCAAGCTGAGAGGAGGAGGCTCAGAGCCTCTTGCAAAGGGCTGGCAGTGCTGGCAGTAGGCATGATGTGCCTCTGAGCCAGAAATTGTATTTTAGTTGTGAGCTCTCAGGGGCAGAGACTGGTTCTTGCCCGTTAAGTGCATTTGCTAGGCTGAACCCATTCCCATGATTTAGGCTCACTGGAGAGGCTGGAATTAAGATGTATTAGGATCATAGCTATAGGAAATGAGCTTGGTGCAGTGGAACAGGCAGACAGAGGTAGCTTGAACCCCCCAGAGGACACCATGACCATGCCCAGGTTATCTCTGCTCCAGCCCTCTGGGGCTCTGATGTCACAGTGTTGCCTCCAGCAAAGTGGCTGCTGTGGGTGGGCAAGGGACAAGAGGTTCTGGGTTGAATGATGGAGAAATCCATCCTTCCTTCACACACACCAGCATGCACAAAGGCAGTGGGGCTTTACTGGGCTGCAGAGCTGCAGTGCCAGGGGGATCCCAGCAAAGACCTCCCAGGACCTCACCCTGTGGCTTCCTTCACTTGGAGCAAAGGCAGAGCCCTCGCTAAGCTGGTGGGTGAGGAGGGGAGCTGAACTCTCAGCACTGGCAGTGGGAACAACGGCCCCTTGTCATTTTCCCTGGGAGCCAAAGATAGGAGCTGCATTGATCCTGTTGGCATCCAAAGCAGCTGGGAACATCCGCCAAGCCCGCCTGGGACTCTGCAGATAAACAGCACGTGGGGCAGCGGGGCGGGCTGGGCCACTTTGGCTTCTTGCTGCCCCATTAGGCTCCTTTTCTTCTTCTCCCCTTCCCCCTCCTCCTCAACAGCGCGCTCAAATCCCTCAGACAGCTACTGGGCACCGGCGAAGGGCCGAGCCCAGGAGTGGGACAATAAAATCCCTGACACCACTGTTCAAGAGGCCTCGGGGGGGTGGAAGGCCAGGCCAGCTGCACGGGTATAAAGCTGCCCCAGGCTCCCGGCACGGCACTGCAGCACAGTTGTTCGCCAGGCTCCTCCAGCGCTCTCCAATGGATATCACCATCCACAACCCCCTGATCCGCAGACCCTTCTTTTCTTGGTTGGCACCGAGTCGTATCTTTGACCAGATTTTCGGGGAGCACCTGCCGGAGTCAGAGCTGCTCCCTGTGTCCCCCAGCTTCAGCCCCTTCCTGATGAGATCCCCAATCCTTCGGATGCCCAGTTGGCTAGAGACGGGACTCTCCGAGGTAATCTTTGCTTCTTCGTGCTCTTTGTTGCCGCTGTGTGCACATCCTGGTGGGTCTGGGCACCCGGCAGAGCTCAGAGCTTGGAAGCTGCTTGCAGGTGGTTATTTAGGGAAAGGCTGGGGGGGAAAGGGCGCTGTGCTTGTGGCTCCTCGCTAGGCAAGGATCTCTGCGTGCTCCGCTCATGGTTTGCGACTGAGAGCGAGTATTGCCATAGTGATGGGAAGGGAGGCAAAGTGAGGTGACTGTAAGAGCTGCCAGGAGAAAGGAGAAAGCCTCCTTTCCCTAATTTCCCTAATTTCCCAGTCTGCTATGCAAAGCCTTCAGTCCCACTGCCACCTGAGAAGCAAAGAGCACAGGGCAGGGGCAGGGGCAGTGGGATGCTCGGGTCAGGCTGCTGAGGAAAAAGGGGCCTGTTTTAAAGAGTCACTGCCGAGAAGAGCAGCGTTTTACCTCAGATACAGGACCACAGGACCAAGGAGCAGGGAGCTGCTCCCTTCAGGGCTGAGCCAAGAGGCACTGGCCTGTTCTGCGAGTCAATCTCTTACTTACGAGTAGCTTGTAGAGCTGTTCTAAGCAGAAGGAGCCAGAGGAAAGCATTCTTTTAATCTTTGCAGTAATGTCTCTCCTGATTTAGTTACCTGTCCACTGGAGCAGCCACAACAAGCACTGCACCCACTGAAGAGTCAGTTTTAGTAAATTTTAACAAAGTGAGAATCTTAGGCACTGTAGTGAGATGGGCATTAATGCAAGGCCAGCAAGGGACAAAGCCACTCAGAGCAGAACCCCAAAATAAAGGTCAATGCATGAGGCTTGACCCGCTGTGTTCTGAGAGCCTTTTTCAGCTGAAACCCTCACCTGCTCTTCCCTGAATCACCTCCTTGTTTTGCAGATGCGACTGGACAAGGACAAGTTTTACGTGAACCTTGATGTGAAGCATTTCTCCCCCGAGGAGCTGAAAGTGAAGGTGCTCGGGGACATGATAGAGATTCACGGGAAGCACGAGGAGCGCCAGGTACTTCTGATTTAACTCTCAGAGTGAACTTCCTCACCTCTGGTGAAACAAGGAGGCTGCAAAACGTCCCTCCCCTGTGCTCATCTCAAATATTTGTAATTTTTTTTATCAGGCAATCCTAGTGAACGATGGGCAACCCCCCTGAGCTGATCCCAGACAGGGCAGCAAGGGGGTGAGCCATTAATGCTGATGTTACACGAACTGTGAACTGAACTGGAAAATCATCTCTGAAATGGGCATTTTTGGGCCTCCCTCTTTTTGGGAAGAGGCCAGAAATGCAGGGAGGTGTTCAACACGCTAAGAACAAACTGGAATAATTAAACCACGTAACGAAAGCAGCGCACTGCCCTGTTGTGGTACCTTTCCTAGGCCCAGCTCTCAGTTTCTATCCCTTAAAGGTTGTGTTTTGCTCTCATAGTCCCACTGCTTGTGGGCTCTGGAGAGTTGGGTGGCAACTGGGTAGGCAAAAATCCATGGCCAAAGCTGGATCCAACAGCATTTTCCATCCCCATCTCCCTCCCACCCCCTGCCCTCAATTCCTTGCCAGAAAGAAGGGAATACACATGATACAGTA
Organism: Acropternis orthonyx; assembly: GCA_035583155.1. Lineage (NCBI taxonomy): Eukaryota > Metazoa > Chordata > Aves > Passeriformes > Rhinocryptidae > Acropternis > Acropternis orthonyx. Next base: position 5,268,397 of record JAWWEU010000068.1, on the reverse strand, counting down.
GCTGTGTCCATGGAATTGCCATCTCTAGGAGATTGTGGGAGCACAGATCTGCCAGTCAGGAAATGCAGAGTTATTTTTAGCTGTGGAAGCCTGTAACCCTGGCATAGCTTCTGCAACTTTTTTTGTGCCAAGAACATAACAATAATTAAAAAAAACCCCAATATAATAATGCCAATAATAATAATAATAATAATAATAATAATAATAATAAAGCCCGTAATCCTGACATATCTTCTGCAACTCCTTTTGCCTAAGAACATAACCAAGCACTGCAGCAGAGCTCAGCCCCCCCGAGCTCTGCAGCCCCCCAGGAACCGCTGTGGTTGGCACAGCAGGCAGGGCTGGTGCTGCCCCTTGGGAATGTGAAGGGGAGCCAAGAGGTGGAACACAGAGCCTCCTCCTGTGAGCAGTGGCTCTACCCAGCCAGGCCTGGCTCTTGAAAGAGGGAATCTCATCTTAAAAGCTCTTTTAACTTTCTGAGAGGTTTGCCCTCGGTTTTCCCCAGTCTCAGCCTTTATCTGCAAAGGGCTGTGGTTTAGGTGGGACCGCAGATGGAACCGCGCGAACGCTTCTAACGCGGTCTGTCCCTTCTCCTCTTGAAGGACGAGCACGGCTTCATCGCCAGGGAATTCAACAGGAAATACAGGATCCCAGACGACGTGGACCCGCTGACCATCACCTCCTCCCTGTCCCTGGACGGGGTGCTGACGGTGAGCGCGCCCAGGAAACAGAGCGACGTCCCCGAGCGCACCATCCCCATCACCCGCGAGGAGAAACCTGCCATCGCCGGCGCCCAGAGGAAGTAGGGCCGATGCCCAGAGCCACCCCCGGGCCACGCCACAGCACTTTTGCCTCAGATGCCAGCTCTGCTGAATGGCTGCTCTTATTATTTATGCTGAGTAAGTTTACTAACGAATAAAACATGAATAAGCAGGTTGTATTTATTTGTCTTGGGCCCTGAGGACAGGCGAGGTGTTGGGTCGAGGAAGGAAAGTACCCGGGACCATTTTTCCTCACAGCTTGAGCGGCAGGTGTATCCAGGACAGCTTGTCTTGGTGTTCCGAAGCACTTTCCTCATTTCACATTATGTTCTCTGATGTTTTTTCAAACATCTCATGCCCTTCAGTGTTGCCAGAGGATTTCAGTGTTTCACAAGCGACAGTGGAGATTAAACTGGTAAAACAACTACATGACAATTGAAACCCATTTGAAGTGTGGGGTATTTGATAACAACTGACTGGAAGACAACTGCATCTCAGATCTCTAGAATGACTCACGCTATGGAGAAGCACCCAAATGCTGCAGCCAGCTCAGAGCAGTTGCAGATGAAAACTGCAGAGCTGCAGTTAAACACAGATATATCCAGAGAGGAGAAAAACATCCTGCTGTCATGGTGCAAATCACAAACCTTTGTGATGTTAGTGCCCTTCAAACAATGTCTACAGCAATAACCTGATTTATGCCAGGGTTGTCGAGTGATACAAACCACTACTAAGTCCTTTTTCAGGCATCATCACCTGCTTAGCACCTCTCTTCAAAGGGATATGATGAGCATAAAAGGAAGTTTGTATTGCTGGAATTGAATTTCTAAAAGTCATCTTCAAAAAGGACAGAATGTCACAGATCTGTCACACAGATCATCAGACTCAGTCATGACCTGACCTATTTTTTAGGTTCCTTATACCTGCTAAGACAAAAGTTCAATTAGAAGGGCTCAGTTTACACCTCAGATGAACTGAGGGGATACCCTTGGTTCCGTGGCTTTAGGTGGGAGAAATAAAATGAGCACTCAGTGATGTGGGGTCACTGTCAAATACCTCAAACCCCACCTAATTTCCAAGGCATGGTGTTTCTTATTAGCTGGTTCTCCTGAGCTCTCCCAGTTAAGGTGTTAATTGGGCTTGTCAGACCAGGCACAGGGTGAGTGGTGACTCGAAGCCACCTCTGCACACAAGAACAAACCACAGGCACACACTCAGGTCACAAACAGGACGGCTTAAAAAGCAGGAAGGATGTTTTCCACATGATGCTGCGTTTGGCTTTCATGTGTGACAGGGCTTTTTGCTTGAAGGAAATCACTGCGGCGCTGCTGGCAGACAGGGCTCCTGCTTTCTGAAGGCACAGTCTGTTGCTTTTCCTGCATCTTTCTTGTTCCTTCTCACAAGCTAAAAAAAAATAATAAATTGCTGCCACAGGGAGGCCTGTAGTGTAGCAGGACTGAGCATTTTGAGGAATAAGTGGAAAATAGTGAGAATATATCCAGAAAGTGCAGCTGAGGGAAATGGCTTTTTTTTTATAGCACAGGGTTTTGTTGGGCTCAAGCTCAGGAGCAAGAAATGGGCATTTTGAGTTGGAAGCTCTTTGGGGATGATGAGGTCAGCGAGACAAGAATACTTGAAATGCAAATACCACTCCCTGAATGACTCGAAATACCTGTTCTGTGGTGGCAGAGGAGCACAGCTCAGCAAGGAGAAAATGACAGAAACCATCCCTGTCATCTCTAAGCACAGACATGTCATGCAGAAGCTCCTCTTTGGCTGCCCCACACATCCTGCAGACTGTTTCAGCTCTGTGCACAAACATTCCATTCTCTGATGTTTCCCTTGTAATCTGGAGAGCAAGGAGTTTCAAAGCAGCCAGTATATTGGAGGGAAAACTCATATTTAGCATGGCTAAGTATAAGGCTGTAGGGGTTTTTTAATCTCCTTGGAGGAGGGAGGTGGCGTGGGAATTATTTTCCTGAAGTGTGATGCTCCATGTCTCACCCTGACCGTCTCTCTGGGTCACTTACCCACCCTTTGAAACAGAGAAAGTGATTTACCCAAGGCCACAGGGCCCCAGTGCCTGGCCCAGAGCTTGCAGACTGCAGTGGAGGGTCTGTGTTGGAGCTCACCTTTGCCAACTTTAAACCTTCCTCTGTCATTACACTGTCCTTGCCCTGTGTGGCAGCTGCAGGCACACAAATAGAGCAGGGGAAAATCAAGCGTGGCTATTCTATATATTATACACCATCGTTTCCTTTCTTCTCAAAGGCATGTGCTTGCATGTGAGACAGGGTAGTTAATTTACCTTGCATCACCTTATTGGTAAATAAGGAACCCTCTCATTACATCTTGATTATGTCTTCAATTATCTGGTATCAAATGTTATTTCCACCACTTTCCCACTGCTTCGCTGCTCTTTTTCTTCTCTTTCTGTCTGCCCCTCCTTCTCTCCTTTGGGCATTAAAGCAGCATAAGTATTGTCAAGTACAAGAATTGCAGGTACAGGTAAAGAGTGAGTTCAGAGCAGGCACCAAGTTGATTAAAGAGATGGAGCAGCTCTGCTCTGAGGAAAGGCTGAGAGGATTGGGATTGTCCAGCCTGGAGAAGAGAAGTTTTGGGGTGATTTAATTGTGGCCTTCCAGGACCTGAGGGGAGCCAGCAAGAAGGATGGAGAGAGACTTTATAAGGGTGACAGGACAAGGGGGAAAGGCTTCCCACTGCCAGAGGGCAGGGTTCGGTGAGATATTGGAGAGAAATTCTTCCCTGAGAGGTTAGTCAGGCCCTGGCACAGGGTGCCCAGAGAAGCTGTGGCTGCCCCATCCCTGGGAGTGTCCAAGGCCAGGTTGCAGCAGCCTGGGATAGTGGAAGGTGACCCTGCCCATGGAACAAGATGAACTTTGAGATCCCTTCCGATCCAAACCATTCTGTTATTCTAAGATTCCTTAGCTTTTTAACGGCTTGCTCGCTCGATTTATTTTTTTATTTTATTTTATTTATTTATTTAATAGCCATTTCCTGTTGCACGCCAGCTCAGGGAGCTTTCCCAAAGCTGGAGGTGGGGTGGGTGGGGATGCGGGATGCGGGATCCATCCCTCCATCCATCCATCCATCCCAGGGGTACCGGCAGCTCCTGCATCCCCGGCGGGCGGGAGGGAGCGGCTGCCGACGAGTCCCCGGGGATGCCCGCGGGGACCCGACGCCACCAGCAGTGGCCGCTGACCGGCTCTCACGTCATGAGCCAGCGACTTTGGCTGCGAGAACCGGCAGCTCCCAATCCGGGGAGCTCCGAGTCCCGGGAGCTCCGAGTCCCGGGAGCGCCGGGAGCTCCGAGCGCCGGTACCCGGGCATGGGGCTCCGCCGCGTCCTGCTGCTCGGAGAGGGCAATTTCTCCTTCGCCGCTTCCCTCTGCGGGGCCGCGGGCACACACGTGGTGGCCACTTGCTACGAGAGCGAGGAGGACGCGTCCCGGCGAGGGGGAGCAGCGCGGAGCATCCGGAGGCTGCGGGAGAGCGGTGGGATGCGCTGGGATGGGATGCGCTGGGATGGGATGCGCTGGGATGGGATGCGATGCAGTGGGATGGGATGGGCGGTGGGACCCCCCTGGGCACAGCGGTGGAGGAGGATGTGATGTCGCTGAGCCCTTTGCTGTCACCCTCCTCTCCTCAGGGCTCCATCCAGAGCCGTGGTGATGCTGTGCCCTGTCTCCAGCCTCCTGGGAGCCCTTCGCCCACTCCAGGCATCTCTTCTCAGACGAGGCATTGGCAAAATCAAATCCCCCTAAAATCAGACTCTAATAGTGCTGAATTTGTACTGAAACTACTATTTTCAAGTATTTTCAGAAGTTCATGCAAGAGAGGAAACGGAGCCCAGGGCAGCTCTCACATACTTTAAAATCAATTAGAAGCCTTTTATTCCTACCTTTCTCTAAAATTTTCCCCAATAATAAACATCAGAGCCTTGTTTTTTTCATTTGCTGTTGCAGGAGCTGAAGTCGTGTTTTCTGTGGACTGCACCAAGCTGAAGGACTACTTTTTACCAGGAAAAAGAGAATTTGATTGTATTTATTTCAACTTCCCTCACTGTGGGAGGAAATCTGGGGTAGCAAAGAACAGAGAGCTCCTTGCCCACTTTTTCCGTAGGTGAGTAAAGCAGAAATAGTTCTGTGCTGTGAAACAGGCTTCTAGCTGTGCTCCAGGTGCTTTTCTGGCACTAGAAAATTTGTGGGTGTGCTAACAGGGGTTTTTTGTTGCCTGGCTTTGCTTCCAGCTCTGCAGAAGTGCTGGCAGAGGGGGGAGAGGTCCACGTGGCTCTTTGCAATGGCCAGGGTGGGACACCCGCGGACCAGCCAAGGAGGGAATGGCACAACAGCTGGCAAATCGTGGCTGTGGCAGCAGGAGCTGGATTTATCTTGAGTGATGTTCATCCTTTTAAAGCAGAGACTATCCATGGATATAAATGTACAGGTTACAGGTAACCATCACGTGGCAATACTGAAAAGCTGGTATTTGTGCCCTTATAAAGCCCAGCATTAGCATGATTTTTTTAGTGTCTTGTTTGCTGGAGAGAGACTCCTTTTAGTTTTTCTTAAAATAGCTGCATTTCTTTTTCATCTCTAAGCAGAATAGCCAAGATTAAAATGCCAAAGTACCCTCTAAAAATAAGATTATCTTAGTGTTTTAAAGGTCAAAGTCATGAATTTCAGAAAAAAAGTCAGTCTCAGCATAAAGACTGGAGGACTGTGGAGGGCAGTAACAAGGCCTGGGATTCACTGAGGGGTGTGTTAGTGTCTCATGGAGTTACCCGTGTAAGACTCACTTGTGGCACCTTAAATATGGGAAAGGATGGATGGCTCTGCTCTGGTTTTGTGTATTGCCAGGAGTCAAGACAAATCCTTCTGTGTAGAGGGTGCTTTGAACCACATTTTCACACGAAGCACACCACTGCTGTGTCTCACACCTCTGAGCTGCAGGATACAGCTGGAAAGGCAAAGCGTTTCTTTTCGAGTGCCGCAAGTCCTCGTGGATAAAATTAATAGGTGAGTTTTATGATTAGTTTCTGTTTGGCAATAACACACTCTCCTGCTCTCAGTGGGAATGACAAATGGACATGATGACTGGTAAGTCCCATTCCTTTTAATTCTTGATTACAACCTGGAGACAAACACCACTGTCCTGAGAACATGCAACACCTCTGGTGAAAGGCCTGGCTTGTGCAGGTAGTTCCTAGAAACTGGCTTAAGAATGTTTTGGGTGGATTGCTGCACTGGAAGGCGTTCCAAGGAAATCTGTTCAGTGGTGTCTGTAATTTGTACTATTATTTTTCCCAGGGGATTCCTGGCGCCGAATTCGAACCATCCAGTCCGGACAGTGAAGGAGAAGCTCATTGCAGGGCTCAGCCAAGCCTTTCCATTACAGGACACTGACTCCTGCCTTTCCCTGCTCCACCAAAGCCACCTCCGTGGTGTTTGCCACTCCAATATCTTTTGGATCACTCTGAGCCCAGAGGAGACTCCAAGCACTGAGGAAATGTCTCACAGACTGGCAAAGGCAGTTGTATTTTCCCGTGTTGATTTTTGCCAGGACACAGAGACCCAGGTACAGGAAGGGTGTCACAGTCCAAAGCAGTTTTGTCTCAGACCTTCCCTTCTGCCTCATGCTCAGGCAATAATACAAGAAGGAGCCTTTCTCCCAGGGACACTGCATGTCCTTTCTGGGCCAGTTTTCAGGAAGTGTCGTATCGCTCCTCACTCCATGCCTGTTTTCCATGAGATGCTGATGGGGTTTGCAGTGACCAGGGGTACAGAGAGCAGCTGTGTCCAGATGTTGGTGAATAACATTAAAACCACCATACACTCTCTTCACCAGACTGGCATTAAACCGAATATCAGCCTGCAGGAGGCAGCGAGCTCTGAAACAACTGAGCTAAATGACTTTGCTGCCTTTGAGTCTCAGCTTAGTAAAATTCAGCATTTCATCTGCACGGACAGGGATCCTCCAGGCTCCTGTGTGGGGATTATAAGGACCTCTCACGAGCTGATAAGCAGCGAACTGGTGGTTGTCTTTGCCTCACTGAACCTCGACTTCCTGGCCATGCTGCTCTGTGGAATATCCGACTGGAGGATGCTCTGGACATCGGACACACGGTTCCTGCAGCAGTTTCCTCGAGGAGAGCTGAGGCTTTTCAGGAGTTTTTCCCTCTATCCACCTTCCTACGTGCACGACGTCAGCTTTTGGGTTCCCGATGGGGAGCGGTTCGATGAGGTCGCTTTCCACACCATTGCCAGGGGGGTGTCGGGTGAGATGGTGGTTTCCATCGAGCTGAGGGACAGTTTCCAGCAGCCTGGAACAGGGAGGAGCAGCCTCTGCTACAGGCTGACCTTCCAGTGCTGTGACAGGGCCCTGAGCTGCCCAGAGGCTGCCCAGAGGCAGCTGCGCCTCCGCCAGGAAATCCAGCAGCTCCTGGGGGTGACTCTCAGGTAGAACATTTCAGGTTGTGTTCAGGAGCTCGAGCAGCACCTGGGCATGTTTCTGATGTGGGCAGTGTCACCTGGCACGGCGTGTCATTGCAGTGCCTCCGTACAAAGGCGGGGTGGACTTTGAGTTCCTGCACGCAGTGTAAACGTGGAAACTCCTGTTAATGAGGACCGAGCACCGCCCTGTTCTCTGTGTTTGTGTAATGAAACCTCATTTTATATAGCGGAGCCTTTCTTTTCTAGGGTCCTGTGAGAGTGGACTTGATCTCCTTCCTGAGATCTCCCAGCCCCTTGTACTGGTGGTGACTGTCTCAGGCACACTGAAACAGGGAGGACTTTGCAATTCCCCAGGCTCTGTGTGTGCTCTGGGCACTGCAAACCCTGTGCAGATGCTCAGCCCTGTGGGAGGATGGTGGGTCTGGGTTGCCCTGTGCACCCCAGAGGTGCTGGGGGTGGGATCCCAGCCATGGACCGTCTCCTGAGGTGACAATCATGGAATCCCAGAATGGTTTGGGTTGGAAGGGACCTTAAAACCCATCTCCTTCCACTAGCCCAGGTTGCTCCAAGCCCTGTCCAACGTGGCCTTGGACACTTCCAGGGATGGGGCAGCTGCAGCTTCTCTGGGTTAGTCACCCAATCACAAATTCTTTCCATCACTATGTTCCAGAGGGTCCTAACCAGCCCTAAGAGTGCATTATTCCCTGCAGCAGGTGTGGCTGCAGCTGATGGAGAACTCCATACCAGCCCGAGTTGCTGGAAGCTGTAGGATTAGCCTGGGAAAAGGCATGGAGCAGTGGGATGGTGGACACGAGCAGTTGTTTGTTTCCAGCAAATTACAGCCTGCAAGGCCTGAGGGCACAGCTGCCCCCTCGGGGGTCCATCCCCACATCCCACTGCCTGCCTGGCACAGGAGCAGGGGCAGTGCCCATGTGTGTGTGACAGTGCCCATGTGTGTGTGTGTGTGACAGTGCCCATGTGTGTGACAGTGCCCATGTGTGTGTGTGTGACAGTGCCCATGTGTGTGACAGT
>JAWWEU010000068.1:5185453-5260032 GCA_035583155.1 Acropternis orthonyx | reverse complement strand
GTGTGACAGTGCCCATGTGTGTGACAGTGCCCATGTGTGTGTGTGACAGTGCCCATGTGTGTGTGTGACAGTGCCCATGTGTGTGACAGTGCCCAGGTGTGTGACAGTGCCCACGTGTGTGACAGTGCCACGCGCGCCTCTCCCCGCGCGCTCCCGCTCCCCGCACTGCGCGCTCCCGCCCTTGCCCACACCCGCCATGGCGGCGGTGGCTTCAGCGCCGCCCCTCCCTGCCGTCCGTGCCGCGGGGGCGCGGCGGGGCCCGGCCGGGCGTGCCCGTACCCGGCATGGCCGCCAAGGGGGCCCGGCAGCGGCCGCGGGCGGGCGGCGGGGAGGCGGCGGGGCGGCGGCCCGAGGAGCCGGAGCCGCGGGCTGAGTGGGTGCCGGGCCCGGGGGAGGGGGTGAGGGGCAGCCCCGGGCCCTGCCGGCCCCCCGGGGGTGGGTGTTGTGGGCCCCCGGGGCGGGAGGCACCGACCCCCGGGGCGGGTGTCCCCCGGCCGGGATGCTCCTGTGGGGATGAGGGGTGTGGGGTCCCTGGGGTGCCGCTCCCCTGTGGGTGATCCTCCCCCCCCTCTCTCCATGAGTGCACTCCCTGCTGGAGTCAGGGATGCAGATTTGTATATTTTGGTGGGGTTTGTGGGGTTGTTGTTTGTTTGGGTTTTTTGTTTTTTTTTTTTTTGTTTTTTAATGCACTAGGTCATCCGGGAGCAAAGCAGGGCAAGTGTGGGCCCCCGAAGGATCGACGGCTTTCAAGTGTCTCATCTCGGCCAGGTTCTGTGCGGCCCTGCTGAGCAACATCTCCGATTGTGACGAGACCTTCAACTACTGGGAACCCGTAAGTCGCTTTTTGGCCTTTAAATTGGCACCTTTGCAGCGGGCCTGTGCAGATAAATGCAGGCTTATTTGTTCCCTTGTGCTCTCTGTTTCATTTTGTAGCTGGCCTGTGCAAATGTTTATTTAGAGCTTGTGCTGATCTGTGTTTCAAGGAGAAGTTTTCGTACTCAGGGTTTCAGGGGTGGAAAGCTGCCTGCCCTGTGTGATGTTTACAATGCAGTGTGTTTGATCTCCCTTGCAGACACACTACCTCATTTATGGGAAGGGCTTTCAGACCTGGGAATACTCCCCAGCCTATGCCATCCGCTCCTATGCTTACCTGTGGCTCCATGCCTTACCTGCCTGGTTCCATGCCAGGGTCCTGCAGACCAACAAGGTAAATCACACCTGTGGGAGCTGCTTTTGTGAGGCACAAACCTGCCTTTAGTCTGTGTGGGAACAGCTGCTTTGTTTGTTGTCAGAGGTAAGAGGGCTCGTGTTTACAAACACTAATTTGCTGACAAACATTGACCTCCCTGTAAAGAAGTTAGGAGGGTTTGTGAGTCCCCCCCCCTCCTTGATGCTTGACAAGTCCTGTGTCCACATTCCCAACTGTGTCTCCTAGGTTCTTATCTTCTATTTCCTCCGATGCTTCCTGGCCTTCCTGAGCTGCATTTGTGAACTCTACTTTTACAAGTGAGTGTTGGGGTCTGTCTGCAGTGAATGTTTTGAGTGCCATGCACAGCAAATGCACCTTGAGGCTCATGTGTAGATGGGGCTGCTTCACAGGGAACCTTGAAAATATGTGCTCTCATGATAACTTAATGAAATCTACTGGTGAGAATTCTACAATTAGGGCAAAATTGTACTCTCAGAGCTGCCACCCACATCTCCACTCCAGCATCTTGCTGACTACACTCATCTTCTCACTGACAGCAGCAAGCAGGGTGGGAGTGTTGTAGACTGAGCTCTGCTGGAGGAGAGTCTGGTGCTGTGTTTGCTTATCACAGTGAATTTTACTGGAACACATTAATTGTTGCTGTGTGTAATCCATCTGCCAATGCTGTTTACATCCACTAAAAGCAGTAAATCCTTAACATACAATTATCTTGTCTAAGCTGGCTTTATATTTTTACTCGCTGCCTCTTCATTTGTGATTTTCAGACTATTACCTTGATTTGCTGTTGGAAATAATCTGGTTTTAAGGATCTTTTTGGTACCTGTTTCTCTCTTGCTTCCTCAGGGCTGTGTGCAAGAAGTTTGGGCTGCATGTGAGCCGGCTCATGTTGGCCTTCCTAGTGCTCAGCACGGGCATGTTTTGTGCTTCTGCAGGTGGGTTTGCTTAATAGTGACACTGACAGTGGCCTTGTCCCTGGAAACCAGAGGCAGGGCCAGAGAGAAGAGAATCCACAGCTCTAACACATCTCTAATATTGGTTATGTTATGTGTTTCTAATACATGTTATTGTTGTGTTCCGCTGCAGGTGTCAGGGCAGGTTTGATGACAGAATGAGTGTTGATTCAAGTGTGTTTTCTGTGTCACTTTCTTGCATGTTTCAGTTTCCTCTTTGTTTCTGTTGCTGCCTCCTGTCTCCTGGCTGTGCCTTCCCTTGACATACTTTGATCTAAAGAAGGGGGCTCATATTTTGGCATTGCCACCTCCCTTTGTGTGCTGTCCCCTCTGCCTGGCTGTACCCACTTTCCCAGCCACTTTGTAAAACACTGTAGTTACTGAGCAAGGTGTGGGAAAGCTGTGCCAACCCCTTTCTTCCCTTGTTGTTGCAGCGTTCCTCCCCAGCAGTTTCTGCATGTACACCACAGTGATTGCCATGACTGGCTGGTACATGGACAAGACCTCTGTGGCAGTGCTGGGGGTGGCTGCTGGAGCCCTCCTGGGCTGGCCCTTCAGCGCAGCTCTGGGGTAAGGAGAGGAAGGCTGGGGAGTTTGGGACTTTTTCAAAGGTAGGGGTGGAGAGCTGGAGGAAAAAACTCTCAGGGACTGAGCTGCCAGCCTAGTCCAGGATCATTGCTACAGGCTTCCATAGCCTGAGTTCTTTGCTTTGGGAGAACGTAGGGTGGGAAGATTTCCTGACATGAATACACTGTGAGAGTAAAACCTGAGGAGGGTCGTTGGGACATGGAGTAGAAGCAGAGGCCAGTGAAGTGGTGGTTCTGTCTCAGCTTGCTTTGCAGGGCCAGGAGAACCTGCAGTGGGGAAAGCCAAAGTCTCCAGCTGACAGGTGGTCTGTCTTTCAGGCTTCCTATTGCCTTTGACTTGTTGATACTGAAGCAGAGGTGGAAAAGTTTCCTGAACTGGTGTGTGGTGTCATTGATCCTGTTTTTGGTAAGCACCCGTAGAGATGCAAAGAGGGAGGGCTGAATTCCTTTCAGAAAATCACACAGAGCTTTAGTGCAGTCCAGCCAAAAGCTCCTGGCACTTTAACTAAGAGCTGCTTTCTTCCAGGTGCCCTTGGTAGTGGTGGACAGCTATTACTATGGGAAGCTGGTGGTTGCACCTCTCAACATTGTTTTGTACAATGTCTTCACCCCTCACGGACCTGATCTCTACGGTGAGTTTGAGATAACAAACCAGGAAGGGAGCCGAGAGGTTTTCTTGCTACTGTGACCCCCCAGCTCTTCATTGCCAGCCCTCTCGCTGACGTGCTCTGAGGCTGCAAGCTCCAAAGGCTGCAGCTCCAGCTTCTGGACACGGTGTGTCTCTCTCGAGCTGGGAATCCGCACGGCCACTCTGGCGTTTCTCGGCGCTGCTTTTGTTCACTTCCCAGTTCTGCAAACGGCCAGGAGGTGTCTCAGTGTCACAGCAGAGCCCTGGCACCAGCAAACGTGTCTGGGTGCTGAGCGAGTGCCCAGGGCACAAGGGATACACGTGTGTGTTTGGCAGCTTTAATTGAGTTCCTGGCTGCTGTTCCTCACAGTCAGGATGCAGAGCCTTGGGAAAGGGGGTGACAGTGCAGAATCCGTAGTTTTTTCAGTTCACATCCTGCCGTGCTTTGGGAATCCTGTTGCTTTTTGGGCGTTGGCAAGTGGGATCTGGGGGTACCAGAAGGCAAATCATCTGCCTGCAGGGGGTTCCCTGATAACTGTGTGCCCCAAATGCCAGCTCTGAGCCTCGATGGCAGTGCTGCGTGGTTGGTTTGGGAGCTGCCACTGCACTTAAGTTGTCCATGTCATGCCCTTCTAGAGCTGAAGAGTAGGAAAGTATTGGATTTCTAACAGGGCTTCAGAGGGGCTGATGGAGACCTGAGGGAGCTTAGGGTGCAGGGCCCCTCTGTTATCCCTGTGCTCTGTTGGACTGTTCCAGGAGGGATTCAGCAGTGGGCAGCAGCAGCAGCAGCAGCAGCAGCAAGGCTTTCCCTGGCAGTGCCCTGCAGCCACGTTTGGTGGTTCATTGGAAGGGCTGTTGTGGGTGGTGCTGAGTGGTGGTTTGTCACTCGTGCTGTGGCACAGCAGGGCAGCAGCTGCTTTGCCACAGCTCTTCCTCTCTGCAGGAAGGCTCTGGAAGTCTGTTGCTGTGAGTTTTCTAGAAGTAAACTTCAGGCCCTGTCTCTGATAGGTTTTGGCATGGGCCTGTGCCTGACCTTTTCCACATTGGTGCATGAGTTGTTTCCAGAAGCCTCCAGGGACCAATCTGTTCTGAAGTGTTTTATTCATAGTGACATTCGTATAAAATCCTCAGGCTAGTAAAAGAGCCTGCTTGAAATTGCACTTAATGCAGTGTGGCCAGGACAACACGGTGTGTTTGGAGAGCTTCAGAACACTGGGGGAAAATAACACTGCCAGGGGAGATGAGAGGCTGGCCAGTCCCTTTTGGCTTTGGAGCTGGGATTTCCCAACTTTCACATGATGGGAGCAGAGTCACCAGACCATGTCATCTTCAGTGTAAGCACCACAGTATTTTGGAGACAAGGTTCAATTTATTATTTTTCTTTTGTCTTTAGCAATACACTCCTTCTACATAAATACTGTCTGTGCAGTTTATATTTCCCTGGGGTAATTAGTTTTCTACAGCCAAGAGAAAGTAGCTTTTAAGCATGTATCCCTAAGCCTGATTCTGAGGCTTTGAGATGTTTTTGCCTACATATGTTCTAAGATATCACAATTTGTGACCCAGGTTTTGCCCCAGTTTCTGTGAGCAGAGACTTGGCTGTGACTTGCATTGTGATGGTACTTTGGGGAACTTTGTTCAGCTTGGACAGAACGTGCTGGGACTGTTTGTGTGACACTTTGCTCTGCTGAGTCCTGGTTCTTCAACAGGGTGAAAATAAATGACATGCAGCAAGCAGACTGTTTATTATACTAGCACTGAATCAGACTTGCTTAGAGTGAGGGCTGTGACTCATGAGCAAATTATTGCAGTTTAGTTACTGCTGAAGGGCTGAGCTGCAGTTCCTGCCTGCAATCAGGCTCCAGCCTGGACCAGCACAGGGTGGGGCACCTGAGCTTAAGCCTCTTTTACAACTGCTCTGCTTTGGCCTCACCATTGCTGTGGTCAAGGTGGAGTGTGGTAGTTTGTCAAGTTCTATTAGCCTTCTGCAGGAGTTTGATCTCCACAGTTGCTCCCGGAGCCTTGTCAGAGCTCAAAGTGCAAAGCACTTTCTGGCTCAGTGCCTCACAGTTGGTTATCCCCATGGAGCCATCCTGCCAGGAACTGACTGGGCCACAGGGTTCTTCCCCCTGCCTCCAGCAGCCCTCATCTCTCAGCTCCAGCACGTGGGACACTTGCAGGAAGTTCCATCTCCTGTCCTGCTCTGGAGGAGGTGCTGTGGAAGCATATTCCCATTAGTTCTGTGCATGGAGAGTTCCTCAGTGTCCCTGCCTGCTTGAAAGATGATGGTCTGGGCCAGGACTTGTGGTGTGCACTGGGGTTTTTCTTTTTCTCGTGCTGCAGTTCTTCCTCAGTTCACCTTGAGCCTGTGTGGATAACAGGAATAAAAGCATTTTGCCCTGGGAGGCATTGAGCCTGAATGCCTCTGAATGGGTGAGTCACCAGTGAGCCAGCCTATTGCTTTTTACCTGCTGTGCACTGTTCTCCTCTCTCTTTTTTATTTCATTTTACTTTTTTATTTTTTTTCTCCTCTCCCAGAGAAGAAAATCCCTCACTGGAGAAGTGGGGGAGGTTCCACTGCTTAGTTTTTAAGGGCAGTTCGGTCACACTGCAAAAAAACATGTGAGAAAGTAGCCTTTTTTTGTTAAAGCTGTGCTTCAAACCAGCTGATCTCTTTATTAGCAGCGTCCCTCAGGACACCCCTAGGCTGTGTTTGGATTATGGATTATTCATGAAGTGTCCTTCACTCCTGATCCCCAGGCTGCCAAATCAGAGACCAGGCCACAAAGAGCCAGAGTTAATGTCCTTTGCTTTCCACAGCAGCCAGGGCAGGTAGAAGGGTGACTGGATGGTCCCTGTAAAGATCTGGGGGTTACCTATAATTGCTGTTTGCTTTCAGTGCTAATAATTAAAGGTTTCCAGTATGGCCTTAGTGACTCCAGTGACACGTCTCTGCCATTCCTGCTGCAGCTTCCCATCATGTTTAGCTGTAGGAGCTGCACAGGGTTGGGTTTTCCTCGCTGCTTTTCAGTTGTCTGATTAATTTCAACACGGACCCTTATTTAAGTGGCTCTGATTGCAGGAAATTGCTGTGGCATGTGACACATGTCACAACAGTGCAGTGATTAAAGCCCCCGCGTGTCATTTACTGGCTGATTGAGCTAATCACACCCAGAGAGTGGGAAATGTGTGGAGAGGAACTGGCATTCCTTATTGTTAAGGGTTTTAGGCATCCAAATAAATGACAGTTGGATTGGAATGTCTTTGAATTGACATCCTTGGAAGCTTGCAGCCAGTACCCAAGTGTGTCATGTTTGGAGGCAGAGTTGCCTTACTTCTGTTTGAAGCATATCTAAAATAGTGAGGGCTCTAAGGAGCTACCAAAACTAGAATTTGGATGAGCTTCAGTGGCAGATTCTTTGCTGGGGGGAAGTGGGAATGTGAACTCTTCTTAATCTTTTCTAGAACATTTTCTGCCAATATGGAGTATGCATTGTCACTCCAGAATTATATTACATTGTGTGCTTTTGTGTTATTCCTCTGTTACTTCTTTGCAATTAGAAAAATGAATTTGGAGTCAAGTTTCCAGGTTTTACAAGTTGCCACTTCCCTGCTGTGTGGTCTTTCTGGATGCAAGGGTGAGTTGTGTGTCACAGAGCTCTGCTGGGCAAGCCTGGCTCTTGGAGTGGGGCTGTGAGTCAGGAGCAGTATTGATGTTCTATTGATCTTGACTACGACCCAGTGAAAAAATAAGGAGCACAGTCATTTCTGAAAAGGAATACAGTGAAATGTCTTGGGCAGGTGTGATTGTGAGATACTCTGGTGCCCCTGTATGGCTGCTGAGTAACTGTGTGTGCCAGGCAAAGCTGCTGTTCCATCCAGATGTCATTCATGCTTGTATTTCAATCCTCATGTTTCCTTTTTCTCACCCTTTAGGTACAGAACCCTGGTCCTTCTACTTCATCAATGGCTTTCTGAATTTCAACGTGGCTTTTATTCTGGCACTGCTTGTGCTGCCCCTGACTTGTCTCATGGAGTGTCTGCTGCAGAAATTTCACGGTGAGTGCGGGGCAGCTGTGAGAGCCAAGCACAGACAGCCCAGATCTCAGCCTTGTTACTAAAGGCAGAGCTTTGGCCTGCCGAAGAGCAGCTCTGCTTTATTGCAAGTGAAACTGGGTTCAGTGAAGGGCTTTGGAGTGATAGGAGAGTTCCTAGAGCTCATGTCTCAGCTCAGGATTGTTTCTTGTCTCCACCTCCAGAAGAACAATGTGTTGTCAAGGCTGAACTTACCCATACCCAGAGCAAGCTCAGCAAGAGGTGTGGTACCAAATCCTCAGCCTGACATTTCAGTAGTCTTTAGGGGGAAAGAAAGTCTGTACCTGTTGTTCTTTCTGTCTGGTCTGCAGCTGGAAATGGGAACCTTTAGAATTGTTGGGGAACCGTTTTGGGATTGAACCTGGACTCTACTGTGCACTGTGAAGGGAACTCTTCAGCTCACAGGACTGAGCCCTGGCTACCCATGCTTTGGGAAGTGTCCCCAGAGGTGTGGATATACTGAGAGCAGGAAAAGGAGGAACCAGAATATTCCCTGCTTCACGTTGGGCTTTTTCTTAAATGAAATGACATCAGTTTAAACACATGACATTTGGTAAGGGACTCTAGAGAGGAAGTGTGAATTCTTCTCTGCTGTTTTCCTAAGGAAGATTCATCAAGTGTCAGCAGCAGCCTCCAGATTCATCAGTCCAGTCAGTGCTTTGCTGTCTCTCTGATTTTTTTACTGAATACAAGAAACAGAAATATCACAATCCTCCCTGAAAATGTATGTTAACGGGTGTTTGCTTATATCTGTTCCTGGCTATGACTGACATAGTGTCAGGAACCAGTGAAAGCTCAGTAGGAGCTCCTGTAAATGCAAGATTTCCTGCTGTTCACTTGGTGTTCTTGTACTTAACAGCAGGAGCAATTCTGCCAAGTGCTTTGTTCTTCTTGTCTGTGAAATGCCCGTTGGCTTAATTGCTTAACTCAGCTGTTGGGAGCAGTAAGGGGGCAGAAAAGGGACTGAAAATCGTCAGGCAGTGTAGAACCCTCCTCAGTGTGACTAAAATTCAGGGTAATTGTTGTTATTTTTGAATCAGTTATTTCCTCTGTTAAGCAGAAGGTGCCTGAGAGACCTCTCATGCTGTTATTTTGGTAATGAGGCAATGAAGGTTGTGGAAACTTCAGTCTACAAACAGCCCTTTGTAAGGGGAAGGGGAGATCCAGGGGAGATCCTTTCTGATCTCTGTATGCACAGTGCACAGCAGGAGATCCAGTGCTTCTGACTGCCTGTTTAGACTTGTCAATCAATCCTTCATGGGTTTTGTCTCTTCCTTGGATTCAGTGATGCAGTCCCTTATTTCCTGCTTTTGGTCTTCTGTTGAAGTTGTTGGTATTGTAGGAATCTGTAAGAATTCTCTGATCAAAAATCTGTGCTGTTTGGACACGTTACCTGGATTTTAGCAGCATGGGTGCTCAGAACAGGGTATGTTTGTGTCTGAAGGCCATGGTTTGGGTCTGAAGAACGGGCTTTGAAAGTGAGACATGGTTGTGCAGGGGAGGGAATAGGTAAAACTCCTCATTCCTGCATTCCTGCTTTCTGTTTCTTTCAGTTCAGAATCTGGGCCGTCCCTACTGGCTGACACTGGCTCCCATGTACATCTGGATCATGATTTTCTTCAGCCAGCCCCACAAAGAAGAGAGGTTTCTCTTTCCCATCTATCCCCTCATCTGTCTCTGTGGTGCTGTGGCTCTCTCTGCTCTCCAGGTAAGTTTTAGTGGAACGTGTTTTTTTAACAAGCTCACACCTTTAGGAAGCATCATTTCCAGCTGATTTCTTTTAACATTGCTTCCCAAAGTTTGGAAACGCCTGCACGATGTCTCTGTCTGTGGCAGTTCAGGACTGTCCCGAACTTTGGATCATCATCTTTAATCTGTAGCTGGTAGAGTTTTAATTTTTGAACCATGTTTCGTGGACAGCTCTGGAGACTGGAAGCAAAATGCTCAGCACTGAAGTGTGTGTTGCTGATTTCACACATTAAACCATAATCTGCCTATGCAGGTTCATTGAGGTTGTGTGGGAAACTATTATCCCTCTGTAAAATGTGATGTAAAAGGAAAAATATCTGGGATTTCCCTCCTGAGTGTCATTCAAATGAGCTCAGCTAATAATCCTGGACTTGAGTGCAGGCTGCTTGACAGCCCAGCAAAGACAGATCTAATTTCATGGCTTTATAAGGTGATCGCATCAGGAGCTTATCTGGGATTGTGTGAAGTGATAAATAGCTGAGAATATTTCCTTGCCACTAATTATTCCATGATAACTTTGGGTTGTTCTGTCCCAGGTGGGCATTTCTGGTGAGGAGCTGTTGAGATGTTGTAGTGCCAATGCAGCACAACATCCAGGACATGTCCTGAGGGTTATAACCTGCTGCTAGCATTGTGACTCCTTTGTCTGGTGTCCAGGGGCAGGAATGTGGGTGTGTAGGATTTTGTTGAACCCTTCACTGACTTGAAAAAGGAAAAGTGATCTTGTTTAGACGTTCGGAAATTGCGTTGGATATTCGGCAGAGCCAAAAACTGGATGTTTAGTAAATATCACTTGAAACACTTCACAGAGCAAACACTAATAACAGACTGATATAAACCTTCCCCAAAGGCAAAATTATTCATCTCCCTCTGTTAAAAAGGCACAGGAATGCAGCCATTAGTCCCTGCTGGAGCCTGTTCCAGCTGTTTGGCCTCATCCTGCTGTTCCTCCTCAGTCCTGCTGTGCACCACTGCTGGCAGCTCCTGTCCTCGGCTCTCCACCAGCTCTGCCTGCTCCCTGAAATCTCCCATTCTTCCCTCCACCAGCTGCTGTTCTGACTCTTGGTCTCCCATCACTGCTGGTGTTTCAGAGCTCACCTGGAATACTCCAGATCTGGAGTTTTGGTCCTTGTATCCATCCAGGAACAAGCTCTAACGTCAGCAGTTTTATGGCTCTGACTGAGAATTGCTCTGTGCTGTCAGAACATCAGAGGGCAATGGTTTAGAACCTTTGCCAAATATGGCCTTAGCAAAATCCAGTGTGTATTTCTGTCCTGCATTTTTTAACACTCTTGGATGACATTTTGCCCAGTACAGAGTATCCAGCTGGGAATTTAGAACTGATTGCCCACTAGCAGTACAAGCTTGTCACTCTGCCCTCCGAACCATGTGGATCTGTCTGTTATGAGGAAAATGCTAACAGGGCAAGAGAAAGAGAAACCATATGAGGATGGGAAGAGAATAACCACTCCTGCAGAAAGGCAGAGCAGGAGGGAGAGGCCAAGCCAAGCACTGGATGTATTTCCTCCTGAGTGTCCCCAGAAAGGCTTTTAAATTAAAAAAAAAAAAACCTAAAGGCCTTTTCCTTTATCAATTTCAGCGTGGCTTGTGTGTTCTTTTATCCACTTCAAAGCTGTAGTTTGTGCAGACAGGGTAAAAAACTACAGGTCACTCAGTAAATCTGGGTCATGGAACTTGAGTTGGAGAGCAAGTGAATGCAGTGTGGAAAATGAGGTCTGTCTGTGCAGGGAAGTTCTGCAGTGTCTGAAAAGTGCTCCTGCTTCACCTGGGAACAACCAAGCTGGAGCCCTGGCAGAGAGCACTTCACAGCTTTGACCTGAAGCCTTCCTAGGAAAAAGAGCTGAAAACTGCTTTAAATACCCTGGATTATCAGTTAAGAGAAGCACCTGAAAAATGGGAGTCTCTGTGCATTTTGATGGGTCTGAATTAAAAACCAAAGACCAAAGAACTGGTGGGAGATGAAGGCACTGCTGTAAGGTCCTAATGAAAGGCAGAATTTTGCTAAACTGATCAGAATTTGAGTAATTTCATATTGCCTCTTCTTTTTTTTTCCCCCTCTTCCCTCAGAAATGTTACCACTTCATATTCCAGAGGTACCGCCTGGAGCACTACACAGTGTCCTCCAACTGGCTGGCCCTGGGCACTGTCTTGCTCTTTGGCCTTCTGTCACTGTCACGTTCTGTTGCCTTATTCAGAGGTATGTGACACTTGCTCTGTGTTTTCCTGGGTGTTGGGCTTGGCAAAAGTTGTGCTGCTTTGATTATGGCAGCGTGTGAAAATGGGGAATCTCCAAAGTTTGGGTGTCATTGCTGCAGGGAGAGGAAGAAGTTTGAATTATAGTCATTAATGAATGGTTTTAATCACCATTAATGAATGTGTGTGTGTATCTGTGTGCACAATCATCCACGTGTGTATCAATGTGCGTCTATATTCATATATGTATGAATAAACCGCTAGAATTGCATCACTTAAAAATCTGCTGCCCTTCACCTCCTGCCAGTACTGATACGAAACCTGTCCCCAGACTGGTATTAAAGCTGATACTTTAGCTTTCAAAATACATAATCCCACTTGAAACAGCATTTTCCCATGTAAAACTCGGAATTAGATGCATGTGCCTTTATTGCATATAGATTAGATATGATCCTTGAGCCATGCAGTGAGCCTTCCCACCTCAGCAACATACCCAGTGACAGGACAGGGGAATGTGAATAAAGGTGGCAGGGTACAAACACTGCTGAAAGGAATCCAGCCCCTTTTTAGCATAGAGCAATTCATTTATTCAAGAAATTATCACTTCAAATTTACATGTGAACAATTTTTTGGGGACTTTCGAAAGTAATCATGTAAACGCCCCCCCTTACTTTAGCCTGATTTCTGCTTTTGTGCCTTGCCCAGGCTACCACGGGCCCCTGGACCTGTACCCCGAATTTCACAGGATTGCCACTGACCCCAGTATTCACACAGTGCCAGAGGGCAGGCCAGTCAACGTCTGTGTGGGCAAGGAGTGGCACAGGTTCCCAAGCAGCTTCCTCCTGCCAGACAAGTAAGTGCTTTCCCACAAAAGGTACAGCTTGGGGAGATTCACAATGAGGGGCACTTCTGCTAAGCATTTTTGGGAGTAACCTTCAGGGCCTTGTGTCTCTGTTGGCATCAGCATATCCAAACCAAAGCATTCCGAAGTTTGTTGTCGGCCACAAGACACTGAAAATCTGTGCCTGCCCACCCTGGGGGATGAAACGTCCCTGGTTATGCCTCTGGGTTTGTCCACACAAAACATGAGTGGCTCCTGTGTTTCCCTGCTGGCTTCCTGACCCCCCTCTCTGCAGTTGGCAGCTCCAGTTCATCCTGTCAGAATTCCGGGGCCAGTTACCAAAGCCCTTTGCCAAGGGAGCGATGGCCACCCGGATCATTCCCACGGACATGAACGACCAGAACAAGGAGGAGCCATCTCGATACGTAAGGATTCTGTTCCTGCTCCCTTTGCCTTGCCTCACTGTAGAATTTCAATTAATACCATGCCAACGACTGGGTCTCCCCATTTGGTTTCCTGGGGGGAAGTTACAGAACAGAAACGGTCCCTCTGCAGCACTTGGAAATTTCCCCATTTGTGTGAGTGCTTTCTGTTTGCATTTCATCTGCCTATTTAAAGACATAATAATAATAAAAGAAGCAGAAGAAGTAACAATTCCCAGTTACTGCAATTCTGGGTTTGGTATAGTGTGTTACTGTGATCACAGGAAAGTGAACTGAATGATTAGTTTGAAGTCCCCCACGGAAAATATTTTGAAATTTTGCTCTGTACTTCCATTCCTTTTTAAATATAGAAGCATTCATCATATTTGCAACTGAGAAGGAGGAACTTAATTTGGAACTCCACTGAAACAATTGCATCAGTGATTTCAATGGCAATCTGTTAAGATAATGTACACTGGTATTATTGATTGATGCTGTCAATGTCTGTGTTGTGTTACCTAAACAAAACCACTGCACACATGTGAATATTTTAAAATTATTGTCAGCTAACTTCTTCAAAATTATTAACAGCTTAAGTCTTGGCAGTCTTCTGGGTTAAAGCTCCTTTATTCTGAGGCTCATTATGTAGTTACTGGCATGGGAAGGAGGCGTGTTCCCACCTGAGAGGAGCTGTCTGCTGCAGTGCATTTAATTTATGAAATCTTTAGCTGTGGCATATTTTTAGCACAGACAGCTGGCTGCTGCTCAGCCTGTGACTAATGGAGCAAAACACACTTTTGTTTCATGCTTGTTTCTTAATGTCACCCTACAACTTGGCTATTTTTCCTGCAAGCAAAAGGGCCCAGGACGTTAGAAATTAGCTGCTAGATGTGAATTTTACATTTGGGTTTAGAGCTTTTACTTCTGATCTGCTAATAACACCAAGAGATCAAGACGTTGTCTCAGGTTTAGTGAGCTTATGAGTGCAAGCACACCCAGATTTAAAAAATAGGAGAAAAATTATCAAGCACTGGGAAGGACTGTGAGAGTGAATAAACCTTAATAGCACACTCTGTTGGTCATTTAAAGGGGAGAAAACAAACGGTTCAAGAGGATTATCTGAGCCATGGATCTTAAAACCAATTAATGGCTACAGACATGGGAGTGATCTCACTGTTTCAGGTGTAGGTATCTATTACTGCTCAGCTTGGAAATGGAAGAGTAAATCTCAGTGCTTCTGTTGCTATGAGACACTGGGGAAAAGAGTGATTTGATCTTGTTTTGCAGTTCTTCCTTCCTTAATCACGTTGAGCAGCACTTGCCTTGCTCTTGTCCTACTGGGGAGATGCATTTGGCTCTGAAACTGCTAAGACAGAGATAAGGAGTATTATTTCTTACAAAGATGTATCCAAGCAGGAACAGCAGATCAGGCCTAAAAGCTGAAACTGTTAACAACTGACTTCAGAGGGGAAGTTTGTTTTTTTGACCACTTTCTTCTCACGTCTCACACCCATCCAGACCCCAGTGAGAGACGTGTGGCAGCAGCAGCACAGCAGCAGCTGTGCCCTGAGCTCCAGCTCTGTGCTGTGCCCACTCCTCTTAGTCAGGATGTGATCAAATTTAGCTCCCCACCACTTAGCATAGCAGTTTCATCAAATAAAGAAAGAGTGGGAGGAGGAAAAGGAAAGGAGAACCGAGGAGGATAGGATGTAATTTAGAAATCCCTTGCATCTTTGTTCACTGAGGCTGATTTCTTTCTACAGGGAAGCATTTCAAGGTCTGTAGATCACCCAAGTCTTGTGTAGATCCCCAAATCAATGCAGAGGTGCTGTGTTGGCCCTCTGACCGGGGTGAATATTATCCTTGGCCTCTCCGGAACTTGTGAGAATGCTCTGTGCTCTGCTTGGAATGCTGCAAGGGAGATCTGCCTTTGACCTGGCATTTTAAGTGCCAGCCCTTCTAGGGGAGAATTTAGAATGTGAGATTAGTCTCTGTGCTTGAGGCAGTAACTTGTCTTTCTCTGAATGATTCTACATCACTTACAGAAAAACTTGGTTAGTGGTTTGGGAGTCTTTTTGCTAATGAGCCAGAACCTCTCCCAGGGCCTGGAATGTTCTTCTCACACAGTGCAAGAAGTGGATTCAACATTCTCCTCAGCTGAGTTTCCCATGGTGTAATTTCATTTGCCACTGAGTTGTGATGCCACAGAGCCATCTGGCATCCACCTAATTAAATTGTTTGCAGCCTAAGTCGTTACATTAAACCCCAAAGGTGCTTCAGGAGAGTGATTTCGAGCGTGTCCAAGGAAGTTTGCAGTAAAATTTTGTGGGAGAGCAAACTGAAGTGCGGGATCCCTCAAGGAAGAGTTTGAGGGGGTAAGACATAATCATCCTGCATTCCCAGCAGGAAGGAGAAGGTTTCCCAACAGGGTGTGAGGCTTGTGAGACCCTTGTGGGTACCCCATCCTGGTCTGTGTGTAGCCAGATGTGCTGGTATTGTGTGCAACTGGTTGCAAAAGCACTGCCTAAAGAAGGCATGAAAAATCAGGTGAGTGAAGGATTTCTTTGGCAGAAGGTTGTCAGATAGGCATGGACTAAGGAAAAGATTCAGTGCAGACATCAGGGAACGTTTCTAACCATAAAGACAGCAAAGTGTTTTGCCTGGGGAGCTTGTGGAGTCAGCACTGTACAAAGTCTTTAATAGCTAATTAGACAACCACCAAGAAAAGCATCAACAGAATTGGTTCTGCCACCTCGAATTCCTCTCTGTGACTTGACAGTTCCCCATCAAGAGGAGCTGGCAGTGTTCCTGCCTCAGAGAGGGGTCCAAGGATGCTCCTCCTGTGCCAAAGCAGGAGTGGCAGCTTGTGTTCCCCCCATGAAGGCTCTGCTTGAAAACATTCAACAGAGGTTACCATGTATCCTGCAGGAAGCATTTCCCCTGTTGCTGGAAATTTAACCCTCTTCTCATTGCTAAGTAACAGCCTGCATAAACAAACACAGCCAGAAAGCTACAGGAAATAAAGCACAGGGATGTCTTTCTTTCTGCAGATTGACATTTCCAAATGCCACTATCTGGTGGACTTGGATACAGCAACGGAGACCCCAAGGGAGCCAAGGTACTCCTCCAACAAAGAAGAGTGGGTAACCATTGCCTACAAGCCATTCCTTGATGCTTCCAGGTATGCTTTCCACCTCTGGGATAAGGGCTGGCAGGGCTGTGATATCTGCTTGCAAAAGGGACTGTGTACAGGGAGCAAAGAGGTTGACAAATGCCAGCATGAAATCCAGTTTCCAGTAAAGGCAGCTTGCTGGCCACAGTGGAACCTTTGTCAAACTTGTGCTTGCAATATTTATGACATAAGTTGCTTTAAGAGGGTGAAACTAGCTGAGGAGGGTGGTGAGAAGGATTATTTTTAAAAAGAATCCTCCCTGTGCACTTCTTGCTGAAGCAATGTGTTTTGGTTTGCTTTCCAAAGAGATGAGGTGGATGTCATCTCCTCCCAACAGACCTTTGAATGTGCTGTCTTGTTTCAGCCAGACTCAAGACAGGTACAAGTCAGTCTCAGAGGGCATCAGAAAATCCATGGAAGAGATCCCTGTTAGGATCTGCCCTTCAGTAGTTGTGCTGCTCACTGGACAACCTGCTTGTGTGTCTGAGCAGCGGTTTCTGTGAGGAGCAGAGATTGGGTTTCTCTCCTCCAGGCTAACAGGGAGTGGAATCAGGGCTGTTGAACTGGGAGTGTTGTTAATACATTCCTGCAAATACAGAGAAACCCTCAGCTGGAAGGGGGTGGTTATTTAGTCATTCAAAGCTCTTGTCATTTAGTTGTCATACCAGGACAGAGGGGCTGACTGGAAAGAGCTCTGTAAAACACTCTCACAAAGTTCGTGCCCTCCTGTTTTCTATGTGAGACCTTATTACTTCCTAGTGCAAGGACCCTCCAGGGAGTGGGGCTGGTAAAAGACTTGAACAGTGAGGAGTGATAATGATAGAGCAACTCCCAGGAGAGCTCTAATGTTCCCAGCTTGCTGACACAAACAAGTTTCCTTGGCAAGGCCTTTTCTGAACTATGTTTTCCAAGAGACTTGCTGTTACATTCGGGCAAGACTTTAGGAAGGGAGAACAAGATGGCCAGTGAGACTTATTAATGAGGAAATGGAAGCATCTGAATAAACGTTTAGCAAAGGACTCTTTGTGCAGAGTATGTGCCCTTAAATATGCCTTTCTGCTTTGAAGACACAGTTGTGTATTTTTTAAGCTGGTTTATCTTGCTGTTCTCTGCTGAACAACCAGGCTTTGATTGGTTGGACCTGATCTAAAGTCCTTTGAACTGAGTCAGGTCCAGATGAGCCTCTAAGACCCCTTGGGTTAACCCTGGGGATGCAATTTGCTGGGGGTGCTTTAGAGGTAGCTCTGCTGCAGAGGTTCTAACCTGCCTAATGAAAGCCAAGTGAATCACTCTGGTATGTCAGTCTCACAGACTTCTCCAGAATGTCCTGGGTTTTCTGTGGCTTCTTTCAATGGAGGATTCCTCATTTTGCCTGTGCTTAGCTGATGTTTGGTAGAGAGGGTGTTGATCTGTCTCATGGGGCTTTTTTGGATTATTGCACTTCCAGCCCCCACCCATGGCCTGTGAATTTTTGGTTAAAGCTCATGAGAGGCGTAGCACAAACCACTGCTCTCTCCTGAACCCATTCCAGACCCCCTGAGAGGCTCAGTGCTGAGCTGAGTCCTTGTCCCTCTCTTCACTGCTTTAGTGCTGTTTCCATGTAGCCACTGACACTTCTCTTCCTTCTTTTCTTCCCCTCTCCTTCTTAATAGGGGAATGTCCTCTTGACAGCTAAACCCCTGCATCCTGCCAGGCATCCCTGGCTGGCTGGCCCTCAGGAATTTGGCTGAACACGCAGGTAGATGTGGTGTTACAGCTCTGTTCTTCTGAGGGAAACGCTGTCAAAGTGCTTCCTGCCAGACAGAGGCTGGGAAATTAACCCCGGGCTTGGCACTGAAAACCTGTGGAGTCATTTTGATTTGATATATGACAGTGTGTGTTGCACTTAGATCATCCAGACTCCAGCTAGATCCCCAGGCAGTGTGTTTCTTGCTGGCTAAGGATCTCTGCAAGCCTGCAGCCAGACTCCAGTAGCCCACTCAGCTCTCTGTGTGGTCCTTCATGTCTGGCTCATTAAGGGAGAGTGCACGTGGCTGTTACTACTGGAAGTAATGCCTTGGCTTGTTGTAGCAAAGCATCATCTCACCATGGAGCAGCTGCTTGTTGTGAGGAGCTGGGAGTCACAGAGACATCCTGAAACTTCAGAGCTCTGAGTCTGAGGGGATGGAAAAGGTGGGAAATGGGAACAACTGCCTGCCTGACCAGTCACAGATCACCTAAAGGTGGTGGGGATCGCTCTGGCTGTGTGTCCTCCCTAACAAAGGATGCTGCTGTGTCTGAGGGAGGCCGGGAGAGAACAGGGTTTGCAGAGCATGTCCCAGGAGAAGATGGGGCAGCCCCATCCTCAGCCCCTGGTGTCGCCTGTCAGCCTCCCCTGCTCCCATTCCTGTAATTTCCCATGCTGTTCCTTATCAACAGTGCACAGCTGGAGCAGAGGGGAGGAGGGTGCCTTCGGCAGTGGAGGAGGCCACATTGCCATGGCAGCAGCTCTGATTTCCGTCCCTGCTGGCCCCACCTCAGGTAGTTTGGAGTGCTGAGCTCTGGCCCCTCAGCAGACCTGGGCAGGTGGGGCAGCTCCAGTGCTTGGGGCTGGGAAGGACTGGAAGGGTCTGGGCTTACCCAGGGGTTATCACTGATGCTGAGGGGTGAGAGAACCAGTAATGTGTCCCCATCTTGTCTCCCTGAAGAGGAACAGCAAGGCAGGAACCATGGCCTGCCCAGCGTGGGCACAGCTTCCCAGGGCAACTCCTGGCCCACTGAAGAGCAGGAAGAACAAACCACACAAGGCCTGACCTGCCCTGTTTTGAGCCACTGTGGCATTTAAAGGTACCACAGTTAAAATTGGATACTACAGACAAGGTCAAGATCCTTTTGCCAACAGCAAGAGAAATTTGAGAGCAGCTTTTTCTGGACTGAGTGCCTCATAATTTTTGTCATATATATATTTTAATTTCTATCTGCAGTCTGGCCCTTGAAGAAGAGGTAGGGTGGGTGAGTGACTGAGGGGCTCAGCTGGGGTTTGGCTCTCCATCCAGGTCTCTTAAACCCTGCCTGTGTTGCAGTTTCCCATTTGGACCAAAGGTTTCGTAGCTCCCCACTTTTCTCCAGGAGCCTGTTGGCAATGCGTGAGAGAGGGAGGAGCTTAAACGTCAAAATAGCAGTTGCAGGTAAACACCTTTGCACTGTTTTGCATCCAAGTGTTGGAATTTTGCTGCAACATCCATATGAAGGTTTCCCATGACAAATGCTCACAATTGGGCTGTTGAGCTCCTTGTTCCGAGTGCGTCAGAGCATTTCTAAAATAAGACACTGTTGTTTGCTTTGGTTTTTTTTTCCCTGAGTGTGCTTGAGTTGTAGCTTGCATAAAATATTGGGGCTCAAGCCATTCCCAGAAGGGGAGATGACCCAAGTTTTGCAGCAGATTGGCAGCTGACAGGTGAGGTGGGTAGTGGCAATTGCAGGGCTGCCTGGGGGTTGGGTGAGATGCCAAGGTCTGGCTCACCCTGCAAACCCAGGCATTGACTCCTGTCCTTTTGTAGAGATTGGAAAAGCTCATTTGCAGGAATGGTGTCTGTCTGTCTGTGTGTGGCTGCAGCAGCCTCCTGCACCAGCAGTGCGGGCTTTGTTTGCCACTCCAACCAGCCAGAAGGTTCTCTCAGGGCACCAGTGACGCCTCAAAACTGTTTCAGGGATGCAACAAGTACTTCTACAGTCAGAAAAGTGTTTGCAGCCCTGATAGAGGAGAAGGTATGGAAATCCCAGCAAAAGCACTTGTGTGTTTTTGTTTCATTTTGATTTGAGACAGCAAATCTGGGCAGTGCTGTCCCTCTTAGAGTTGAGAAATCCATCATTCTGCTGCAGGAGAGCAGTGACACAGTTGTGACAGCAAGTTGTGTGCTAGAAATTAGTGAGCTAAAAGGATCCCAGAGCTCGTAGGTCTCTGGGGGGACCTTGCCAGGGTCAGACACACAGGTCTGGGGGCAGAGTCAGTGAAGCTGCAGCAGGAACTCCTTTAATGCCCCAGAGTGCCCACATTTCCCTTCCCCTTCCCCAACTCACCAGAGCGACACATCGCTCAAATCCAGCACCTGCTTCCACACAGTGCCTTGGAAATGTCCTTTGCTACCTATGAAAAAAGTGTAAAAACACTATGAAAATGCAGCTTTGGGGTTTGTTTTTTAATAAAAGCTAAGGTGGAACAAAAGTGTCACTTAGAGCTGAGCTGTGAGGGGAGCTGCCAGTGGAGTTTACAGGTTTGCAGCTCAGTGGTTGCAAAGCAAGGGAGCACTTGGGAGAAAAACTCCCCAACAAGCACCTCCCCACCCTAAACCCAAACTCCAGCTCTTGTTCTTTGGAAATAAATGACCCCAGCAGTTCAGTTCACTCCTGCTGAACTGGAGGCTTCTGGGACTCTCTGTGAGTCTCACATTGACGTCAGCAAGTGCAAATGTAAATCTCAGCTGGCTCTGATAAATGGTGCTGCTAATTGAATTAGAGAGCACTCCAAGCCACCAGCTAATTATGCTCCTCAGGAAGCTGCTTTGCCAAGGTCCATTTAATTCTATATTGGCTGAGCTCTCCAAAATCTGGCACAGAAAAGGGGAAATATATTACAGCTCCCCACTGAGGAGCACATATTTTCCAGCTCTTTAGGCTGAGCAGTCTGCTTGCTCCAAACACTTGGATTTTCTATCAAAAAAAAAAATAAAAATTCTCAGTGCAAAATTAATGATTTGGTCACCTTGTTGGAGCATATCGTTACCTTGGTGTGATAGGAGACTGTCTCGTTCCCTCTGTGTTGCTTGAGTTGTTTTCCCTATTTGTGAGTTGCAGGGAGAAAAATTCCTCTTTAGATGCACCTTGAGGAAGTGCAAACCTTACTGGGTGTGCAGAGAGCTTTGATCACGAGCTTGCTGTGTGTGCCCGTGCCTGGAAGGCACTGGCTCCTGCCCTCGTGGCAGAGGTTCAGCTTCCTCCTGTCTCTTCCTCCTGCCATTCCCTTCTTTCTTCTTCTCCCTCAATCCTGCTGTCCCCGGGCTGGGGAGTTCAGGTTACAAAGTGCAGGTAGGGAGAATCTCCCACCACTCCTCTGTTCCACATCAGGCTGTGAATTTGGGAGTGGGGGCTGAAACGTCTTCACTTGGTGTTTGCTTCCCTGGCTCTTCCAGAACAGGAATGTTGAGTTGCTTTCCCTCAAGTCCAGCAGGTCATTGGCAGGAATGGGCTCAGCACCCAACAGCTCTGCTGGCCTTACTGGAGACTGGGCACCTCAGCTGGAAGCTGCTCTAGGTGCTGCAGCACTTGCTCCTTTAGGATCCAAAAACCCGGAAAATCAGACCCCTGGAGTGGTTGTGGCCTTGCTCTTGGTGTCAGAGTGGTGCCTGGGAGCTGATTAAGGGTGCACACACTCACAGTCTCTGGGGGACAAATTTAGAAGCAAATGCAAATAGAACATTATATATATTCCCTGTCATCTGTCGTCCCAGCCCCTTCCATGTGCCATCTGCTGTCTGAGGTTGCTGAGCCTGACAAAGTGAGGTGACAGGAGGTAAAGGTTCCCTGGCTGAATTTAAAGCCCGGTCATGACTTCCCGAGCTGTGGGAGCATCAGCAGCCCTGAGAGAACCACAGCAGGGCTTTGCTCCGTGGAGTTCCAGCAGCAGAGAGAGCAGCTCTGTGCTTGTGTCCGCTCTGAGCCTCTTTTCAGAGGGCAAAGCCTGCCCTTAGAGCTGTGAGGCAGATCTGCTGGTGCTCCCGTTCACCCTGCCACATCCAGGGTTTCATGGGCCTTTTGGGAGATGGGATTCTCAGGGCACATATTTTCTGATGTGTTTGTTTTAACCAGTGTGCTTAGAGGGGGTAATCTGAACTCATGTTAACTGTCCACAAGTCTTTTTAGCGAAGAGTTCTTTTGCTGTGGCACCAGCAGCCAGTCCAAATAATACTTGCTGGGAACCAAGGACTCCTTGCAAACAGTTGGATTAATCCATTATTTCACCTTGAGCTTCACTTTTGGGGTCTCCTGTGGCTAAAGATTTCCAGATCTCCATTCTTGGCTTGTTTTGGGGGAGAAGCACAGGAATGCAGATTACCCCAGGTCACCGCACTGTTACTTGCCCTGAGTGCCTTGGCACTGAGTGTGACATCCTCTGGTGGGAAGGGCACAGATCTTCCTTTCTGCTCTGCTTTTCTTCATGTCCCACCCTCAGTATTTTTGCCCATCAGTCGTTCCTTTTTAATCTTTTTACCAACAGTATTTTCCCCTCCCATTTCACTGCTGATACAAACTGTGCAAGTGAGCACTTACATTTAAACCACTGCTATTAAGGGCTGAGCTGCCAGCAAAGTTAAGAGCTTGTGGAGAGCTTTTACTGCTCAGAGTAGTTGTTTCAGGCACACTCAGGATACTTATATTTGTTTAGGAGGTGAATTTTGCTACTACAGCTCGTGGAACATCCTTTTGTTCTAGAAAGCAAGAATTCTGAACATATGCCATAAAGGCCATGTGAGCAGCACTGGGCCTGTATTTCAAAATACCAACAAATAAAAGATACAGGGAGTGTTTGCCACAAGAGCAGTAAAGTACAGCCAGGATAAACACTCAGTTCTGTTGCTCCAGCAGTCAGAAAGCTGGTGCTCTACCTTATTTTCCTTGTTTTAAACAGCATCCCAAGCAGCTTGAACACCGTTGCTTTTTGTTGTTCTTTCTTTTCCTTTGCTGAGGAGAATTGAAGTGAATCCCCCCCGTTCCCAGAGAGCAGCAATGGTGGGTTGTCAGGCTCGGAGCAGGAGGTGCCAGAACACCAGCAATGACATGATGTTCATTAGCCACAAGAGATGGAGGAGGAAAATCAAGCCCTTGTTTTCAAAGGGATGTCTTTGCATCTACTGACTGCAGGGAGGGCTGACCTCCAATTTCCAGGAGCAAGGAAATGACAGCTGCAAAAAGTGTTCCTTTTTCAGAATACACCAAAATTACCATCTCCTGCCTAGTTATTTGCTACTAAGAGGCTCTGCTTTGAACATGATCCCCGTTCCAGCACCTCAGGAATTCACAAAGAGCAACCATTGCCAGTGATTCTTTTATTTGGGAACTTTGCTGGGTGCTTTACAATTCGTAAAGGGCCTGAATATTATCACTGAGCTTTTTGTTCTTCCAAGTGAAGCATTTTTATATCCTTAAGCACAAGCTGAGCACTTGGCAGAGAGCAGGTTTACAAGATGCTGGATGTTGAAAGGTAAAATACCACAGTTAGAAGGAAGAATTATAAATTTTAGGAATACAGGCTTGCTCAGTCTCTGTGAGGGCAGACAGTGCTTTGTGCCTCAGTTTCCCCTCTCCAGTGTGGAGAGAATACTGCTTTGTGTGTCTAATGAGGGGCCATTTCAACTGAGAAATGCCTTTGCGCTTGCATGGCATCTTCGGGAACAGAACCCTGCAGCCTTTGGGATCAGCTTGTTGGAAAACTGTCAGCCCTTGACAGGCACAAGTCTAACTGCATCCACATAAAGCTCCACAGTCCATCAGTGGGTATCACCAGGCTTTTCCTGGATGCTCTTCCATTCCAAGGTGCAGGAGAGCCAGGAGCTGCTTGTTGTTCTCAGCTGAATCACAGCAGGGCTGTCTAAGAACCCTGGGAGCCTCCAGGGAGATGCAGCTCACAGTGGCAGTTCCTGCCATTGTTCTCTGGCCTGCATTTTTGAAAGATATCCAGTGCTGCCTTAAAAAAAAAAATCACAATTCATCCTTCTCCTGAAAAAGTGACTTGGACTGGATGTCCAGAACCTTGGCTGTGCTATCAGGATTGCAGTGACCTGGGTCTGTGTGCCATCCCTGACCACCCAGCAGATCAAATCTGAGTGCTGCTGCTGCTTTTCCCAGCTTTATGTGGATGGAGTTAGGCTTGTGTCTGTCAAGGGCTGACAGTTCTCCAACAAGCTGATTTTAAAGAGATAAAGTGCAGTGCTGAGGAGGCAAAACGGATTTCAGTAAGTTGCTCAAAGTTTGGAAACTTTGCAAGGTTCAGTGCTGCTGCTGAAGGACATTATCTTTGCCCACTTCCCATTTAAAGCCGGGTTTCACTCCTGGATCACTCAGTTAGAGAACACACGCATTCAGAATGTGCTCAGCCAGCACAGCTCCAGCAATTAGCAGCCAAATAAAAGGTACTAATTTCATGCAGCCATTAAACCCTCCATGGTCGAGTGCTCCGTGGGGCCAATTGTTGGAAGTGCTGGATGCTGCCAGCTCCCAGCACTGGCAGGGCATGGAGGGAGGGCTGGCAGCCTGTGGGCTTTGGAGCACTCCATCCCTCCTTAATTCAATACCCTCAGCAGAAGAAGGTCAGCACAAGAGCAAAACCTCCAAATGCCCAGCAAAGCTTCTGCCTCCTCTTCAGCCATGGGTGGAGGAATGGGCAGCCAGAAGGATGGCATGGGAAAGAGGAGAGTGCCAGGCTGTGTCAGGGCAGGGTCAGGTTGGGTCTCAGGAAAAGGCTCTTCCCCCAGAGGGTGGTGGGCACTGAGCAGGCCCCCCAGGGCAGTGGGCATGGCCCCAAGGCTGCCAGAGCTCCAGGAGGGTTTGGATGATGCTCTGGGGCACAGGGGGTGACTCTTGGGGATGGGCCTGTGCTGGGCTGAGGGTTGGACTGGATGATCCTTGTGGGTCCCTTCCAACCCAGCAGATTCTGGGATTCTGTGAAATGCAGCCTTTCACCTTCACAGAGTGCCCTGAGGAGCAGGGCCTGCCTGTCTGTGTGACCCCAAAGGCCCACTGGCTGCCTTTTGGATATTGATATCTAGGATCTAGGTTTCTTTCAATAATTAGAACACCTTCCTGCCCTCTCTCCCCATTAATCCTACCGGAACGGATAGTGGATGGTGGAAGAACTGGCCAGGCTGCTGCTCTTATACTGGTGGTGGTGGCACAAACCAGCCAAAAAGGAGAAAACTGAGCATCTAAGAATGATTCTTTTTCCTTCCTTTCTTCCAGGTCCTCGAGGTTGCTGCGTGCATTCTACATCCCCCTGCTCTCAGAACACTACACGTGGTATGCCAACTACACCATCCTGAAATCCAGGAGGTCCAAGCAAAGCAGGAAAAAAATGGGAGGCTAGCAAGACACCTTTGTCAACCAAACCAAAAGCATCTGCTGACACTCTTGGACAGCTGCCTAAGCCATCTCCAGTTCCCTGTTTGAAAGACTGTGCTCGTAAGGACTCGCTGACAAAGACCTGCCACGAGGTGGGTTCGCTCTGCAGCTCCAGCTGTGAGGAAGGAGCATCATCTGCCCTCAGCCCTCAGTGTCAGGTCTCTGCTCTGCCCACACACAGCATGCTGGGAAGGAGCCGTGTGAAAATCCAGCATGCAGGATGTGTTATCCCTGCTGGTTGTGGTCGGTTACACTGGAGAAGGGAGAAATGGAAAATAAAAAGGAATGGCAAGTTGCAGTGTGGCACTGGGAAAATCCCTTTCTCTCTCCTGCCCGCCCCTCCACTGTCCTCCTCTTCTCCAATAGGGCTTTCTTTCACCTAGGGAATTTTTTTCAGGTAACAGTGTTTAGGAATTTTCCTTTTTCTTAAAAAAAAAAAGGTGGCAAAGAGGGAAACACCTGACGTGACAATTAACTGAAGTGCACAGAGTCTCAAGGAGTGAATTATGCACCACAGAGAAACAGCCTCGAGTTGCTCTGTCCAGGAGACACTTTCAAGGATGAACTTGTGCTTTTGGGAGGAAAAAACCCCCAAACTTGGGGACTGAGACAATTATCTATTTAATGGGATCAAAGTGTTTGTGTTATCTGTGAAACCAGGTGTTTGTTTGCTATTTATATTAATTTTTTCAAGGTACCTGTGACATCCTTTGAATTCTATCCTACAGCATCTTCAAAACTCTGGAATCATCCAGAGGAGAAGGATTAATTTATTTTTTTGCAGTTCTGTTTCCCAGAATAGACAGTATGTGTTACATGGGTCCAATATGCTTCAGAGCAGTGCTGTGCTTATTATATCTCCATTTTTAAACATGCACTATCACAAGCTGGATGAAGGGGTGTTATTTTCACTCACATCCATGGAATTTTTGGGGATAGGGTGGCATGAGAGTTCTGCCCAAGGTGCATGTCCCATTTTGTGGTTAGATTGGTGTGCAGTGCCAGAGCAGGTGGG
Organism: Acropternis orthonyx; assembly: GCA_035583155.1. Taxonomy (NCBI): domain Eukaryota; kingdom Metazoa; phylum Chordata; class Aves; order Passeriformes; family Rhinocryptidae; genus Acropternis; species Acropternis orthonyx. Next base: position 5,233,999 of record JAWWEU010000068.1, on the reverse strand, counting down.
TCAGGGAGCAGATTTAGATGGTTGGGAGCTGCTGGGATCCAAACAGAAAAGCAGGAGCCTCTGAAGACACAGGTGATGATCCAGGTGCAGAATGCAGGGCTGGACAGGTCCCATGGGCAGGGGGCAAGGACAGGCTGGGATCCACATGGACACAGCAGGAGGAGCTGGGTGAGGAGCAAGGCCTGGGCTCAGTCATAGGAGCCACTTCAGAAACACAGGGAGAGGTTCTGAATCCCCTGCACTGCACTGAGGGGGAGGGTTTTTACTGGCCTTGTGCTCTACTGGAAGCACAAACAGGGCAAGAGCTGCTTCTCTGGATGGTTTACACAGGGCTCTACAGTGCCAGTCAATCAAAACTCTTGCCCTGCTTGTTGCCTCTTCCCTTCTAATCCCTGACCTTAAATCAAATAAAGGAACAAATCCCTGACCTTAAATCAAATAAAAAACCAAACGCAGTTAAAGAACTGATTGCACCTCTCTCTGGTGCTGTTTGTGTGACTGTTCCATGTTGTCATAGCCCATAACCACATGTTTAATGTGAAAAGACAGTGCAGTAAATATCCATTTTAAATGACTGTGGCTGCTCCACCTTCCTTTCCAGTTTGATTCCTCTTTTGGAGTGGTGCTGGTTGGAAACTGATAGCTTGGCAATAATTAGGAGTTATCAAGTGCTTTCCAGAGGAATACAGCAAATGTTTGGGTCCTGGTGGTAAACAGAGGCAATCCCTCAATCCCAGCTGAGACCACTGAGAGTGAGAAGGTGAATTGGCTGCTAATGGGGTTTCCACATGAGAACTGAGCCACAGGTGAGAGGTGTCTGATAGGGAATGCTCAGGCTCCCCTGGAGGGAAGAGCCGTGGATTTCTTTCTCCTCCCGCATCTGGCAGACCCTGAGCATCAGCCCAGCCTGGGGCTGAAAGCCTGACTGGGTTCTCCTGCAACACTCACTCATCCTGTACTCCCTGAATTCTGCCTGGGAGGGGAATTACTGGGAGAGTGTTCAAACATTACAGGTTTCTTCAAACACCTTTTTCTAGAAGAGGTCAAGCTCCTGTGTGTCCCACCCAGCACAGGCTGCTCTGGCCTTCTCTGGTGTCCCTGTGACACTGTTGTAGCACTTGTCCTGTCTGGAGTGAGCAAAGGAATTCTCTCTGGGAAGTTTCCTCTGGCCTGTGTTGAAATGGAGGGTTGTCAGTGAAGAGCAGGGTGGGGAGCTGACCACTGCAATCCTCCTGCCTCAGAACATGCTGTCCAGGTGCTGCCCAGCCCAGCCCTGTTCTCTCCCTCCCACTGAGACGAGCCTGGTTTGACCTTTCCTGTTTTTAATCCTCCCCTCTGACTTGGCTGGGGAAGCTGCACTTGCAACACACTGGATCTGAGTCAGCAACATCCAACTCCAGGGCCACTGGATGTGGGGTTTGTGGTGGATCCGTGAGCAGTTGCCCGTCCTGCCAGGTCTGCTTTGAGACCAGTGGTCAGGGCATGGCAGTGACAATCTGCACACTTGGGGTTTTGCCTTAATTTTGGGGACAGGTGCCTTCCCACATCCCTGACATCCAGACTCCTTGGCTTCCAACATTCCCCAGCTTCTGGGGAATGTGCTCTTGGGACAGGCAGGAGCTTTCCAGCAGCTTTATGCAATGCTGGCTGAATCACACAATACACAAGCCCCAAACCCTATTATTAGACTTTGGAAACTGCTGCCTTAGAGACAGGTTTGCTTATAAATATCCATTATTTTCTCTCTGGCTCTCCACTAGGGAAGCTGGCGAGGGAAAGGGATCTCTGCTTCTCCAGAATCTGCCTGCCCCTGCTGTTGTTGCTTCTTCCCACCTGAGCTCATCCTCCTCTCTCTTCCAGCCTCCCAAGTTCTAGCTGTGGGAATGGGACATCCTCTCCAATGTCAGCAGGGTGGGAAATGCCAGATATTTTGGAGCAGGATGGAAAAACACAAGTAATAAGCAACTGGGCAGAGCACTTGCCATGTGTGTGTGCAAACCAGCCTTGTGGCTAAAGCAGAACTGCTGGGTCCAGCAGGGGATAAATGGGGTGGTTTTTAATGATTAAGGGAATGTCCAGCTCTCTTCTAACAGATGTTGCTGTCAGAGGTGTGATGAGGGCTGATTTCTCACTTTCTCCAGGTGACAGCCTAGAAATGTGGCCTGAGCCACTTGCACTGGGCACCAGGCAGAGACTGAGAGCTCCCATGAAGGAGGAGAGGGATGCAGGGCTATAAATCTCTGCCTCAGGCTCGCTGGTGAGTTCCAAGGAGTGGCAGAGGTGAAAGACTGTGGAGATGTAGCATTGGGAAGAAGTGTTTGGAGATTTTCAGCTGCAATGAGGGTGGCAGGAGACACAGAGACTGGAGAGGAGATGTGAGAGGACAGGAGGTGGAACCACGTCGAAGCAGAGCTGTGCTTGTGTGAAGAAGCTGTGTTGGCTGAGGCACCTGAGGGAGAGATTTGGAGGACCTGCCCTGCAAAAAACATACCCATTTCTCAGCTTCCAAGCATCTTTATGATCCTTCAGCTTCTCTTGCTTTCTGTCCAGCATCCCCTGCAGGCTGGTGGTCAGTGCGAGGTGAGCACAGCGGGTTTAAGCCCCTGTTCCTCCCTTCCAGCCCCAAAACATTGAATCCCTGGTGGGAATGAGCCGACTTTAACCTCCCTCCGGCTGGGAATCTCTTCTCCAGCCGCTTCCTCAGGCTCCCGGGAGAGGGCATCGTGCTCCAGGAGAAGTGCTTAGGGATGAGAGTCCTGGGGGTGGAGGGAGGGACCGGGGCTTTTGCTCCAGGTGAGCCCCCGGGTGTCAGGACTGCAGCTCGCCCCCTCCTCGGTGCGCCCGTGGGGCTGTGAAGCAGGAGGTGATGCTGAGTGTTCTCCCAGCCACGGTTCCCCATCCCCCGTGGCTGTGGGAACAGTGGAATTCCAGCTGAGGTTCCTCAGGGGGCAGCCAGACCCGAGGGATGGGGATGCAGCAGCCCCTCGGAGAGGGTGCAGAGGGGGAACATCCCTCCTCTGTGTCCCTGGGCGAGTCTCCACCACTGTGATGCACCTCAGCTCTCCAGGAGCTGCTCCTCCTTATTTCAGCAGCTTCCCTAAAGGTCTTTTCTTGTGATGGTCCTGTCTGAGAGGATGTCTCAGGATTATTTCTGGATCTTGTTTTCTCTGGGGAGAAATTATTGACAGATAATCCATGTCTGTAAGGAAAACTAATGATTAATTGCTTCCTCTCCATGAGGCTCCCTGGCCTCTATCTTGCAGAGTTTGCTAACAAACATATTATCTTCCTGGGAGTCCAAAATAAATAGTTGTCCCCATGTGGGAGCCGATGTGGAATCCAAGGCCATACTTGTCCTTCCCAGCAATGACAGGCCTGGAGATGGGAATCGTTGTGTAGGATTGGATGCAATCCCCATTTACTTTTTTGGCCAGAGATGGGTGCGAGGGAACAGTAACTTAGGGAAGGAATGGGTGGTCTGGTTTCTACATTTTGTGCAAATCTGGAGAACTAACTGCAGGACCTTTTTATTTTTCTTTTTTTTCTTTTCTTTTTTTTTTTTTTTTCTTTTTATTTTTTTTACATCGTAAAAACTCCCTGGAATTTTGGCCACGGTTTATATCCCCCGGTATTCAGGAAGGGAGGTCTTTTCTCCTGAACACAGGGGGAAGCTTGCAGGGAGCTCCATCCAGCAGGCTCAGGGGCTGCCTCTGAAATGTCAGCGAGGGTCTGACGTGCCTGTGCATTAATGATTTACAGGAATAGCAGCATTGTGAGCGCGGGCTGTGAGAGTCAGGTGACTGAGAGCTGTGTTACAGCCCCCAGAGCCTGCCCTGCAGTCACCACGCAGGGCGCTCCAGTTACACCGGCAAAGCCCTTCCCTCGCACTCCTGCATGGCAGCCACTGGGAATGTCAGCGTTTTTACAGCTTGAGGGGAAGCAGAGGGGCAGCTCTGATCCCTGGGACAGCCCCCAGGGAAGGGCTGGAGCTGTGTCAGGGCAGGGTTGGGATGGATCTCAGGCAAAGGCTCTTCCCCCAGAGGGTGGTGGGCACTGACCAGGCTCCCCAGGACAGGGGGCACGGCCCCGAGGCTGCCAGAGCTCAACAAACATTTGGATGGTCCTCTGGGGCACAGGGTGTGACTCTTGGGGAGGGTCCTGTGCAGGGCTGAGGGCTGGACTCGATCCTTGTGGGTCCCTCCCAGCTCAGGATGTTCTGTGGTTTTTATTGGTGGGTTCCCAGGTGCATTTCCAAGGACTTTGTGCCTGACAGGGGAGTGATGGAAATGGGTGATGTTTTTGTGCTCGGTCCTCATGCCCTAAAATAGCTTTGGCCAGTTCTCCATCAGCTGCCTGAAATGCTGATGGTGCTTGGACAGCACATTCTGCTAAGGAAAAGCTGGTGCAGACCAAAGCCGGATTGTCCAACCTCTTGAAAGGACTCCTTGACTAAAGAGGGCAGAGCAGTGTCCAACCTCTCCCCAAGGAGTGCTGGCTTCATTTCCTGCTCTCCTGGAGCACTTGCTGTCCCTGGTGGTCTGTTCTGACTCCGAGTCCATCCTCTGAGGGGTGTGGAGAACCCAACCCTGCTCACCCAAGTGTCGTAGCAATTCCTTGTGTGCTTTAAACTGCAGGCAGGCTCTGGGATGCCTTTGCCCATGAACAGAGCCATTGTGCAGATCAATCACCCAGTCCCACCTTCCAGAAATATTTGCTGAGGGACTTCCTTGCAGTGTTTTGTGAGCCCAGAGTGCTGCTGCCCTGGGAGGGCTCCTCGTCCGTGCCAGGGCTGCCCTGACCCAAGAGGAGGATGAGCTGGCTTTTTCCAGCTAACCAGTCAATATTTACTCTTCCAGGCAAGCTGTTAAAATGCTATTGCTCCCTTGTTTCGGTATTTGTTTCTCCTGCCTTGCTGGAATATTGCCCCAGAGTCTCCCCCACTGGCAGCTCTTGTTTGTGCAGCAGTGCCATGTGGGCGTTGGGAAGAGACGAAGTTGTGGGAGCCTCCCAAAGGCTGCCAGGTCATGTTGGCAACTTCCCTCCGAGTGTGGAGAGTCTTTCAGCCCGTCTGCTTCAAGAAAGGCTGGGAGTTTGGGAACAGGAAGCCACAGGATCATTTGTTCAATCCCAAAGTGAAATCTGGCTTCCCCTAAAATCCAGGAGGAAAGGTGACACGGATGGTCCCCAGCAACAGGGGGTTTTTTGGGAGTCCTGACAGACAACCTTGGCCAGGGCTCTGGTGGAACGGATTTGTGGTGTGTGCCCCACGTTAGCTGGAGCTTTGTCACTGCAAGTCCTTGGTCTAGCAGTCCTCTCTTTATTTTCCATTATTGTGACCCTTAATTTCCTTATTACTGCAATTTCCTACAATCCCCGAGCATTATTTTATCCAGAGAGGAATTACATTTGCTGCCCTGCCTTTCACTGCAGTTGCTGTTGCCCTCCTGGTTCACCAACAAGAAGCTTGAAGATCCTCACTGGCAAATTCTTTGATTTGTTGAAGTTTTTTGGCTCCAGCAGGAAACTTCTCTCCTCCACTAGCAGGGGAAGGCAGCCTGGTTCCTTAACTGCATTCTGCAGCTCAGCCAAGTGAAATCTATCTTCATGCCTTTGGAGCTGAGGGGAAAAAACCTGTCCCCAATGGTCCCTGGTGCTTTGTAACTCCTCACTTAGGGAGCCTGTTCCAAGTGGGTGTCTCTCCTGGGATTTATAACCACTGGGGTAGTTGCTTGATGAAGAAGATTTAAAGCTCTCGTGTGCTGGTTTGAAGGGTGGTTTGCACTCGTTTATCTCTGTTTGGAAGTTCTGGGCTGGCTCTGCCTCAGACAGGAGAAATCATTTGTAAATAGAGGGTATTCACTTGCTGGTGCCTCTTGGTACCACCTGGGATCATCTCTCTGCTTGGGAATTAGCTGCTCAGCTCATCAGTTTTAGTTCAGTTGGTTTCTGTGGTTTCTCTTCTGTCCTTTGCACTTTTAACTATTCAAAAATCACAGTTTCATAATTAACAACCCCTTCGTTTCATAAGTTTGTAACCCCTCGCTGATGGAGCTGAAAGCACGAGGCACACAGGGTGGAGAGAGGGGAGAATAAATCCTGGGAAGCCTTGAGAAGAATCCTAGAAATCCTAGGGAGCTTTTTCAGGTACTCTTTGTACCCTTGCAGGGGAAGAAGAGGATTAAAACTCATCCAGCCCCAAAGACAGGTTGTTACGGTTTTATCTCTTCAGTGGGAATGTGTTTCCTCAAAACCTCTCAGACCATTAAAGCCTAGAGTAGACTGAATTTAAATAACACAAGGGGGACCTTTCAAACTAAAAGAGGGGGAAATTAGGTTGGATATATGGAATAAATTCTTCCCTTTGACCAGTGATCATTTACAGAGCTTAAGTGGAATTTTTCAGGTGACTCCAGGTTGACTTGATGTGTGATGAATGAGCAATTAGGAGCAGATATAATTAAGAGTGGACTTAAGTATGTATAGATGCTATAATTAAAAACTCTATTATAATATTTATTAATATTTAATTATAGAAGTCGAAGGTTGCTGTATCATTCTGCAGGACTTGGCTGATATTCCTGGGGAGGGAGCAGCTCCTCTGCTTCGTTCCAGCAGTGTTTAGGAATAAAACCCTGCCCAGAGCCCTCTTGGTGTGGTTTAATCTCAGCAGCTGCAGCCAAGTTACCTTTCTGGAAGGCCTTGGCTTTGGTGGTGGTTTCCTTCTGTAACTACACTTGGTGTGTCCCCAGATGGAATGACAGGATGACCCCACAACAGAGCAGAGTGGAGCTTGTTGGGTGTTTTTGCGTGACCTTGGGAACACCCTTGGTACCTGGAGCTGAGCTTGTCTCTCATGGCTCAGGCCTTGTGCTCACAATCAAGGCAGAATTAAAGCCAGATTCTTCCCAGTTACGTTTTAACACCACTCAGAGCTGGTGTGAAGGGTTTGAATAATTTCTTTTGTAAGAAATATATTCTGTTGACAAAAAAAAAAAAAAAAACACTTTACTGAGAATTTCTCTCCCTGGTAACACCATCTCCAGAGTCACCCCTGACACAGCAAATCCCTCCAGCAAACTTGCCTTGTGACTGAGACCCCCTTGAAAAGCAGGGAGAAGGGCGCTGCTGACCCCAGAGCAGCCTCCTGAGCAGCAGAGCAGATGCCCCTGGCTGGCAGCAGCCCCTCCTCTCAGCAAAGGCCTCGGCCACCGGTCTGGCTGTGGAGACACAGCCTGAATGAAGGGCCAGCCCTTTAACCCTTCCCTGCAGAAGAACCACAGTGTGTTCTGTGCTGCTGTGGGAGACCCACCAGGACCCAGATCCTTGCTGGTTTGGGGAAGCTCTTTGTCTGGGAGAGCTGTTTTCTGACCCAAACCCTCGTTGTCCCATCACTCTGAAGGCAATAAACAGGGGTTGTTTTTTTAATGTGTTCCCTTCTCTGTGCTCGCTAAAACCGCTGTTTGGGTCATATCAACCCCACCCCAGAGTTTTCTGCACCAAAATCACAATTTGGGCATTCAAACAGCTGCAGGTGGGGCAGCACACGCCTGGCTGGTGGCAAACTGCCCAAATTGGCCAGATTGCCCCCAGTTGGGTGCGCTGAGAGCACCGAGGGAGCTCCCTGGGCTTGAGCTGGGTGCAGGCAGAGCATCTTCGGCCGTGTGGGGTTGGTGGTCCCGTGGAGGTAAGGAGTGAACAGGGTTGGAATCTCAGGTGGAGGCGTGTTGGGAGGAGGGAGGTGAGGGCTCCAAAGCTACAGAAAGGTGCTCTGGTGATCTCTGCCAGCCTGGCAGGACGGTGAGAGCCCCATTTTTGGGTGCTGTGTTTATTCCATGTGAAACGTGGCTGTGCTGGGGGGGAAAAGAACAGTGACCAAAAAGACACCCCAGCACGGGTGACCCCCTGTGACCTGTTTGTGTCCTGTTTGGAACATGTTTCGGTTGGGCAAGTCCCTTCTAGCCTTCCCTGGGAGGTGGTTCCTGGGAATCTCCAGTCAGCCCCTGCTCTCTGTGTTTAGGGAGCTGACAACTCCAGAGGTGAGGGCTGCTGTGGGAAAGCAGCTTCCTAAAAAGTAGCTCCTAACAGGTCTTTTTAGTCCCCAGGTGAAATGTGGGGCTGTTTCCCTTTGTTGCTTCCTTTCTGACTGTTTCTCGGGGGCTCCAGGAGGTCTCTAAGCAGGTCCCCCCCATCCCCCAGTGACCCAGCTGGGAACAATGGAGGCCACTCAGTACACAGAGTGCTGTGAAAGAGCTGCCAGGGGCTGACGTTGCTTTCCCCTCCGAGCCTTTCCAAGCTTATTTTTAGGCAGTTTACAATTAATTCTTTTGGAGGGAAACAAAAATAAATAAATAATTAAAATTGCCATTGTGGCTTCTAAGAACTGTTGATACAAAAAATCAGCCCTTTTAAAGGCTGGTATTCTGGGACAAATACCCCAGGGGAAGACAAAAATGTGGATATGTCATGCCAGGGCTCCAGGCAACGTGTTCAAAATAAAACAGAAATGCCTGGGTATTTCTTCCACTTTGTACTTCTTACTCAGCCTCCAGTTCTGAGTCAAGGGTGATACTTGGATAAGCTGCTTATGAACCCTTGTTTTCTTGCTGTTGCTCTGTGTGTTTATCTTGATCAAATCGTGTCATCTGAGTGGGTCAGAAGGGAGTTATTGGGGCTTCTTGGAGCTCAAGAATTGCCCGTTCAGGGAGCTTTGTAGGCTCTTTGAAGTAGGTTCCGTGAGCTTTCCTGATGGTGATTTTTGGAAAGCCTTGCCCAAAATTCCTGTTGTTGTAACTGCTTCTGCTGAAACGGAGTGAGTGGCCCTCAGAGGGTTGGTTTGCTTTCCGAGTCCACTGTGCTCTGTGGAGTATCAAATGCACCAGCTGTGGTCATTCTTCGATATTTAGGATAAACTATTCCAAGGAACTGAGGAACATTTTTATCTTTGTAGACTGTCAGTCTAATCACAGCTCTGGCCTCTCTTCAAATATGTCGTTGCTTTAAATAAACATTAATAAAAGCAGGTGAAGTGTTTGGGGCCACAGGAGTGTCTCTGGAGCAAGAAGTTAAGGGGCTGGGTTGAACTGGGAAGGGTGAAGGTTAAAGCCATGTGATTCCAGAAAGTGGGTCAGGGTCCTGCTTTATTTGTAACTAGGGCTTGGCATGGGAGGGATGTGTGTTGGCAAAGGGGGATTTACCTCCTGGCTAGAAAGGGAGAGCCCTGGTTGCTCTGCCTTGTAGCAAAGGAGGGGTGAGCTCTGAGCACCCTCTTGGCGAGGTTCAGAGCAGGATGTGCAGAACATGCCCCTGCCTGAGCCCGCTGCTCCTGCTGGGTGGGCACTGGGATGTCTGGTTTGTGCTTGGGCTCCAGGAAATTCCTGCTGGACTAGGACTCTTGTTGGCTTTGGGTTTTTTTTTTTTTTTTCTGTGTGCTTTTGTTGTACCATAGTGGGTTTGGGGGCTTTTTTTTTTAACCTTCCTGCATCCTGAGGGGTTGGTGGATCCCTTGGCAGGAGAAACTTGGCTGCTGTTTAAGTGCTCCACAAGGGTTAAAGCACTTCAGAACCTTCCTCGGCTTTCTGTGCTAAATTACCTTAAACTTTTGACAAGGAGGATGGCCCAGACAGATGTGTTGACATGGCAACGGCTCCAAGGAAACGCTTGTCAGCAAGGAGAGCATCTGGGCTCCCCCTGCGAGGTGCTGCGGCTCCGCTGCCCTGGCTGTGCCCCCACATCCTGCTGCCAGGGCCCTGATTAGTGTGAATAATTCATAATCTCTCCTAACAGCCTTTAAATGCAGCTGCAGTGACGTGAGCGGGGCTAACGAGGCTCGCCTGCTAATTTGCTGCATTAATAATGATGTCCCCCCTGCTCTGGCTCAGGGCAGAGCCAGGGTGGGAGGCTGAAGCTGGGTTTGATGTTCCCCTGCTCGCCCCAGACAGGCTGATCCCCCCGGAGCCTGCAGGGCTGGGAGCTTTGGGGGGGCTGCATCCCACTGGCTTCAGCCTCTCTTCTGGCTGCTCCGAGGGCAGCAGCCCCAGCTTTGGTGGGGAGGCTGTGGGGTAGTGATTAGGGATGCTGGGCATCCACTTCCCGGCTTTGGCACTGCTTCCTGAGTGCAGGATGCTGCTTTTTAGAGGCATTCAGAGTGCCCGCCGTGCTCTGAGCCCCTGGCCAGAAATGTCCCTTGTGCACACCAGACTGGGTGGTCTCTTTTTCAAGGAGAAGACCCAGCTCTCGGAGGGTGTTTTTTGCTGACAGGAAGCTCTGTTGCCTCTGCGGAGGTGTAAGCTCCCGATTCTCCTGACCAGGAGCCTCTCCAAGGGGCTGAGGTGTAAGCTGTTAACTGTGAGGAGAGAACAGCCTGTGCTGGGATGGGGGAAGGTTGTGTTTGCTCCCTTCTGAGAGGTTGTGCTCTCTGTCTGTGTGTCCCAGCAGTGCTGCTGGAGGCTGTGCTTTCAGAGACAGAGAGAGAACCCTGAGAAGCTCCAGGTATTTATTTTTGTTTATGTATTATATATATGTGTATATATTCCCTTCAGAGTTGGATCTATGTGGGTCCCTTCCAACACAGACTGTTCTGTGAATGTATGTATATCTGTTATACATATAATATGTTATTTTTGCTGGGGGTCCTGGAGAATACTGGCTTGATGTGCTGGAGCATTTTCCATGGAAACAGAGCCCAGGGCAGGCCAGGCTGCTGTGCAGGCTCTGCGCAAAGGGTAAGGCAGACCCAGGTGATTTCAGCCCCTGGTATAATTTCCCCTATTGACGTCAGAGCTGCTCCCTCTCAGGCTCTCTCCACGCTCAGAGCCTGCAGGAGACGAGCTGCGGAGAGCTTATTGAACTCCCAAAATGTGCCTAACCTTTCCAGAACTTGGCAGAGCATTCTCAGCTAAGTAAATGTCCATTTGTGAGTATTTTGGGAACAAACCTCCTATTAGCTTTCCCTGCGCGAGTCATTTTGCTCCTACTCTGCAAACTAACACCACATGGATTCTTATCAAAACACTGTAGCTTTTATTTGCTGATAAGTCAGTTCAGCAGGGACTGTTACATAAAACCACATTATGGCATTTTCCTTGCAGAAAACCACCACATTTAAGTACCTTTTTGAGCGGAGAGATCTTTTCTGAAACCACCATATTTAAACTCTTTCCTGAGTGACAGTTCTGTGGAAAATGGAGCCTTCCTGGTAGAAATGTTGTATTGAATCCTTGCTGGAAAGCCCTGGAAAAATGGGCAGGTAGAACTTCTCTGCTGCTGAAACTGTAGGTGTGATTTCTCATTAGGGTTCCTCTCTTTTAAATTAGAAGTTATTATGAGCTAGACGTGTCTCTTCCCTGGTTTCAGTTTCTACTCTGTCTTGGGATTTTAGACCCAAATTAACCAAAAAATTCTTCGTTTCTCTGTGTGTTCATGCTCTGTTGCAATTCCTTTCTGTTCTGCTGATCTTTAACCACTGAGAATCAGAATAACCTGTCCAAATCAGACTAATATCATGTTTAGTCCACACAGAGTCTATTCCTTTAGCCTTGGGGAAACCTCAGTTAGTGGCACTGTGCTGTTCTCTGTACCTTGAGGTGCAAGCAATGCTACAGATGCTTTGCAATCACCTCCTGTAATCCTTAAAGCAGAGCAGGCAGAAACATTTGCCTTATTTCTCCGTTCATTTTCCCCATTCTTATTCCTTTGAGGGTTTTCCTGCCTAATTCACAGCTCATTCCCTGGGAGACTCACCCAATTAGAAGGTTCTTTCCATCACATTTAAAATGAGCTTTCTGCCATCTGACCCCCACTCCGAAGGTGCAATATAATATTCCCATCAGAAAAGAATCTGAATCAGCAAAGCCCACAGCACTTCTGTTGTTTTAACTTGAAATTCTTCACACTCAGTGACCTGGCAATGCTCCCATCAGGGTCAGGGCTATAGAATTTATGCCCCATTTTCCAGTTTTTCCCTTTGTCCAGCAGTGGAGGGAGAAAGGGAAGAGGGGAGAATTAATTTCTGCTGTAGTTTTATATTCAGTCTGACATATTCCTCAGTTTCATGTATAGGGTGTCTTTGGTGCCCTTTGGTGCTGTTTACCTGCCCAGGTATACAAACGTGCCAGTCCAAGGAGGAGCAGCGCCCAGATTTAGTGATGCCTTGCAAGACTAAAGCTCCCAGCTGCTGGTTGTGTCCCTGTTGGAGCATTTTTGTCCATTTGTCTGAGCTCTGTTCTCCCTGCTCCCTACACAGGGATCGTGTGTGGGTGGGGGGTTTGTCTCTCTGAGCTGATGCTGAGAGTGTTTGCTCTCTGGGGTTATCTCCTCTTTCCCACTTTGTAATGCACCGGTTCTTCCCTGGCTTTTCTCTCCGCTCTCCCTCCGCCTAATCTTTCCCTTCCCTTTGCCCTCTACCAGAAGGACTCGGGGATGAAGCTGTTCCAGGCTTATCCTGGCTCTGTTTGGGGTGCGAGGTGACCAGGGGCTGGAGCTCACACCCACGGGGCTGCTGTGCACGGAATTCAGGCAGAGTTTTAAAGCTCCCCAGGGACTGTCCCAGCCTGCTCAGCACAAGGGCTCTGTGCCCTCTGCCCTCACCCCCTGCGTGACCTGTGCTGGGACCAGCCTCTGCCTCGTGCCTCTTGTGTTCCTGTGACAGCCCTGCTGCTAATCCCTCTGCCAGGGACTTAAACCAGCGCTGTCAGCCAGATCACACTGCAAAGGAAAGCTCTGCTGGCCCCAGGCCCAGCAGGGAAATGCTGCGCTCTGCAGCTCCGACAGGGATTTAAAGGCTCTGCCCTGCTCTGTGAGCCAGACCTTACCCCGGGCAGGGGCAGGGCTTTGTCCTGGCCCCACTGGTAGGGATGGCTTAGCCTTTGCATTTGGGGGGGAGGGGGGTGCCTTCCAGAGAGCTTGGCAGGTCAGCTGAGGTGACCCTGAAGGTGTGGCTGTGAGCAGTGCCAGGCTGTCTGTGCCAGGGTGTTGTGCCTTCCCTGTGCTGGGTGCCCCCTTGGTGATGCTGGGGGTGCCAGCCCCGGTCCCTGAGCAGCTGGGGGCACCCCTTGGTCCCTGCTGGCATCTCTGGTGGAGCAGGGTGGGTGGGCACGTCACCCTCTGTGCCTGCATTGCTGCCCAGCACCACGATGGGACTCTCAGGGGGCAGTGGAGGAGGAGGGTGTGTGGGAAGCAGCCCCAGGAGACACACCGAAGGTGCTGAGCTCAGTGTAGAGCCAGGGCTCAGCACCCCTGGCACTGCCCCGGGGCAGTCTGGAGGGCTCTTGGCATGTCTGGTCCGTGGGGAGGTGGCAGGTGATCCATCAGGCGGCCAGGGATGTCACACACCAGGCTGCTCGTTGTCTGGCAAAGGGTTTGTGTCCCTGTGTGTCACACAGACCCCTCAGGGGCAGCTGCTGGGAGTGCCTGAGATCACTCTCCAAACGTGGGGGGCTCACTCTGGGTGCGGGGGCACAGCTGAGTCTGTTGGTGCCCCACTAACTTTGGCACTGACATGCCAACCGTCACATTTCACACTGCCAGGAACCCCGAGGTGACAGGAATGTTACCAGTGACGTTGAGAAAAGAGCTATTTGAGGGGTTTTTTTCCAAACACACACACACACAACTCCTGACTTTTGTGTGTCATGGAACTGCTGGTGCAGCCCCCTGTGAAAGAGCTGTGATGTTTTCTCTCTCTTAGTCGGCTCCTGGTCTCTGCTGCTCCCTCTGTGAGGGTCATGCCATTCTGCCCTGCCACAGAGCCCATTCTCTCTGTGAATGTAAATTTTCAGCCTAACCAGATGCGGTTTGCTTTGTTTTCACCCTGGACAAGGCAGGGATGTAGCCCAAGATGAATTTTGCACTGCTGTTGCTGAGACTTCAACAGCAAAGGAGCGTCTCTTCTAAGACAGAAGTCCTAGACAGTCGTTAAGCTAAGTCCAGGTAAGTCCAGAACACCCCAAGTCTGGGTGTAGGAAAGTATTTAAGGGGATGCAAATTCATGAATATCCAGGTCTTGTTCTCTTCCTGGGAATGGGTCTCTTCCAGGCCAATTCCAACTTGCTGGCCAAGGGGAGACCAGAAACCCTGGGAAATATCATTTCTGATTGCACAGATGAAAAACTTTCCCTGACTTTGCCTACTGGCTTTTGGTCTGATCTTAAGTAATTTTGAATGACTCTTCTATTAATGCAAGTGGAAAGTGCTGGAACAATCCTGTTGGCATGAGCAATTTGTGCATTCCCATTTGGCAAAAGTCAGTGCTATCAACTATCCCAAGCATGTCAGAATGAGGGGAAGCAAACTTCAGCCTAGAAAATCCAGGGTTTGCTGTAGACATTAATTTGTAGCTTGGCGCCTCAGAGAGAACGAAGACAAGAGTGGCAGGGGCTGCTTTAGCTCACTAGAAATTTAAAAATGAAATGCACATATTCTTTATTTTGTATTAATACACCGTAACTGCTTTACAGAGTCCAGCAGATCAGTTGCATGTAAATAACTACAGATGAACTTGCCAAACTGGAGCTCACAAAACTAGTGCATTTATCCCAAAGCGGAGACTAAACCCTCTAACTCCTTAAAAAAATACATTAAAGAACATACCACACACACACATATTGCACTTTTCTCCGTATGAAATTTGTACCCCATATACATCACACCAAAGTCTCTTCAAAGGAGTCTGTCATACACGATAATAAAGCTAATAATTACTCTAACAGTAGTGGACACAGTTCTCTAATGTCAGACAAACAAAAAAAAGCCACCTCAGAGGAGTACAAAGTGGTGCCCAATGGATCCTCTCTGGACGAGAAGGCTTTAGAAGCCTTTTAGTCTAATTGGCTTAAAGGAAATGACATGAAATGTTAAATATGCTTTTGGCTGAGGGGTAGAGTCAGTCTAAACTACATTAAAAAATACTGTAGCTTCCCCCTGCCCAGCACAGCAAAGCTCAAAGGAGCTTAGACTTGTTGGCACATCCTGATAAATGAACTGCAGAGCTCCAGGACAGATTTATTTTTATCTCTGAGTCCTGAAACGTGCAGGATCCTGGAGCTGGATGGGGAAGGAAGTGGTTATGGTTCTGGCAGTGCCCCAGCTCCTGGAGCAGAACTGGGGCTGCCTCCCTAGCGCTGCCTGTCCCGGTGGCAGCTTTCACTGCACAGTTCCTCGAGTGTTTGGCCAGATACTAACATTCCAGAAGGTGTTGAGTTGTGCTGTGGGGCAGGGAAGAAGGAATGAAAGGACAGGACTCTCTGCTTCCCCTTTTTCTCTTGCTGCAGCACTGAAATGCCTGGTCTGTTCTCTGCAGTTTTCCCAGGCTGTTTCCCCTCCCCTTGTCAGTCACTTCAGGTGCCACAGGAGTTCCTGTGTCCCACAGGCACTGGCTGTGCTGGAGGAGTTTCCTTTTGAAGGGAAACCACAGAATAAAAACCTCCTCTCTCTCAGCTACTTAAAGCAGAGCTTTCTAGCCCTCTTCATCTCGCATCCCAGCAGCAGCGTGTGGACGTGAGCCCTGGTTTCTAAGCTCTGCCCTGCTGCTGCCTGCAGAATCCCTGTGCTATCAGAGGTAGAAGCTGAGGATTGAGTCCAGCTGCACATCTGGACCAGTATCAGAGCAGGCAACAGGAGTTGTCTCTCTAGGTGTAGCACACAGGGAGCAAGTGCCTTCTGGCAGTTGTTAAACCCTTCCCTCCTTCACATACAGGGACTAAAGTCCCTCTATTCCACATTTAAATGTGGTCTTATTGCTGAAAAGGCTGATTATCCACCTTCCTGCATCCTCAGGATTGGTAGCATCAAAGACCTTTAGCTCCCCAAACTTTCCAGCAAACTCTGGTGTTCTCCACGTGTGTGATCAGCACAGTTTCTCTCATCCTTTGTGCTTTAATGAAGCTGCAATTGTGCTTAATGTTTGCTCAGAAAAGGGCTGAACTGCCCAGCTATCATCCTGCCGGTCCCACAATACTTACAGGTTAGAGACAAACCCCAAACTGGCTGCAGATCCCTAAGCAAATCCTCCTCCTCCGACTTGGATTTCATGACTGAAAGGTCTGGAGACACAACTGCTTGTTGAGTCGAGTGTTTCTTGAAATGGTTTGATACATCAACAGTTTGATGCTAAATATTGCTGTAATACTTCCAATGTTCTATATACACGAGCAATTAAAACACTGAGAAAGTTAAACATGTCCCACATGGTGGAACGTGTGCTCTGAAGGGACTTTGGCCACAGCAAGGATATAAATGGGGTATTGTCTACTTTCTTCAGAAAAAAGCATATAGGCTGATAAAGAACTGAAAAAGGCACAGCACTATCACTTCACAGGGGTGTTTTTTTGTTGGTTTTCTTTTTTTTTTTTTTTTAAGCTCATTGTTTTTTTTTATCCTTAAGTTCTAAAACCCTAAATAATTGTCCAAATATACAAAGCTCAATAAACCACCAGCAACACATACTGCAAATTTCAAAACACAGTTTGTTTGCTTGTTTGTTTGTTTTGTTGCAACCCCAAGGCCAGATGGATCCTTTCCAGCGACCAGAAACTTCTCCAGGACAGGGCCCTCCTCCAGGGCTGCCTGCAAAAGGGGCTGATTTCAATTCATTTTCATTTCATGCCATTTCATGCTCTTTGCTTTCCCTCGTGGTGCTTCTCACCTTCCGTGTCTCTGCTACTCCTTTATCCTCGAGGACTCCCCTCCCCAGCCAGAGGTCTCCACGGAACAGGTCAGTCCCAGGGATCTCCTGCCCCAGCCAAGCTGTCCCACGGCAGAGATGCAGGTTCCTTTGGCAGAGGAACTCCTTGGCAGGCTTGGCAAACCCTTGGCTGGCAGGAGGGTGGTGGAGGCTGCCCGAGACGCCTGGGGATCCCACGGAGCAGTTCCAGAGCAGTCCTTAACCAGCAGTTGGGTGCCAAAGTGCAACTTCCCTTCCATTCCACCTCCTGCCTCTGTTTCAAGATGTTTCGGTTGCCATCAGTGCAGACCCAAATCTACCCTGAATTTCAATGGAAACTATTGCTTTTATTGCCAAGAAGTAGGATACAGTGTGCACTCGCTCTCCTTCCTCCAACTGGATGCTAAGATGAATGCTGACAGACTCCCCAGATTTTTTAGAAGGGGCTATTTCCTTCCTCTAAAACTCACCTTCTCTGCAGACTTCGTGGGATGAAACTGCACTACCTGTTCTCTAGCCCCTGCCACAAGAGCCAGTGACCAAATACCTCTTGCCCCCTCCTGCTTTCCTCTTTTTTTTTTTTTTTCCAGCCAGGTGGATTTTTAGTTCCCCTGCTAATTCAAGGGTTTAAAAAATTACCGTGAATTCTGGGGGTAGGAACAAAAAAAACCAAAAAATTCACATGCTTCTCTTCTCCCCTTTGTCCCGTTCTTTCCCATCAGTCACCCCGTGGTGCTAATTCACCAGGACGTAGCCACTGTGCTGGGGGTCCACAGTCTCCATCATTTCACAATCAAAGAGTCCAGGCAATTCTGAGAGGGTTAGAGGGTCGTAGCTGGGCTGGGACTCGGGGGAGGCAGAGGTGCCCTGGCTCTCAGGCAATGCTACACTGCTCTGTGGGGCAGGGTCCAGGGGGTACTGGCACTGCTCGGGGTAGTCTGGCTCAGAGGAGGTGACAACAGGCAACTCACAAGTCTGATAGGAATATTGTAAGGGCTGTGGCGGCTGCTGCTGCACCTGAACTGGTGAGGACAACCTGGAGGAGCTGGTGAGCTGGGAGGGTGGCAGCTGGACCTTCTGGTACTGGCTGAGGAAGGGGTCGTATTGCATCTGTTCCGAGGAGGGCTCCAGCACGGGGCTCAGGGGCTGCTGCAGGCTGAACTGGGCTGGCTGCTGGGGCTGCTGGGGCTCCTCCTGGCAGGGCAGGGGCAGCTGGGTTGACCTCGGGTAGGAGCTCTCTGCTATTTGCATCTGGTTGAAGTAAGCCTGGAGCTGGGACTGCTTCTGCAGGAAGAGGCGCTTCTGGTGCAGCCTGCATGGGGGATAAAAGCAGCGTTGGTGGTTGCCGTTTGGTGCCCTAAAGGGCTTGCAGGAGTCCTGCAGGCTGGTCACTCGCACAGCTCCAGCAGGGCAGAAAGACTCCTGGGCAGGTTTGCTTATTGACTCTGACAGCAGGTCAGAGCTGGCACCTCTCGACAGAGGTGCAGAGATCTGCTCTTAAATCACCCGTGGAATTTCCCTCCGCAATCAAATTAACCCCATGCATTGTTTAATTCAGTTTGCTAAGAATGAGACGCACTCTGTTTGCATTTTAAGCCTGGGGAACCTGGGAGCTGAAGGTTAGGCACAGAAATCTGTAAAAAGGTGGCAGGACTGGTGCTCCCCCTTTTAAAAGAAGGACCGTGTCCTTACTACAAGTTTTGAAGCGGAGCTTTCCTTTTTCAAATAGTTTCTAGATGGCCAAAGTTCTTTTATTACCCTTGAGAGTAGGAATAACTTGTGTGCACAGCTGGGAAGAGTCTCACCTGTGCTCCTGTAACTGCTGCTCCAGGCTCCGGGGCAGTTCTTTGCAGTAGAGCTGGCAAGTGTTCTGAGCCTTGGAGAGCAGAGTGGGCTTCTGCAAGGAAAGCAGGGCTGGCTTTAGTGGCACTCCACTTAATTCATTAGCCCAGACAGCCAGAGAAGCATTGGCTGCCCTTATGGCTCAACAGAGCCACCATCTAAACCCACAACCAGTGCTGCTTATTGGCTTCTGACCCTTAGTACTGTTGCATGAGAGATTGTACCATAAAAATCCATGCACAGGTTTCTTCCCGAGTGAAAGGGGAGCTGCAAGCTGAGAAACTGAGAAAAAATGAAGTTTTTTTTATACTAGAGCTGTATGAAAATGGGTTTAAAATAAAGGGGGGTGTGGAACACCAATAATACGCATTCACTAGCAGTTACTCTACAGATACACCACACACTGCCAGGCTGAGCAGGAGAACAGCAGTTCCCCTTTTCGCATAATTCGGGTCAGCGTCCAACAAAAGCCAGACACGTGCAATTTCCAAGCCAGCCATTGTGTGCTAATTTGCACCGATTTTCCTGAGCCAGAGGGGGCTCCAAGGCCGGTGTGCTGTGCAGGGCCAGCAGCTGGAGGGGGTACCTGCAGCCGGTGTTTCAGGTACTGCGTTTCCAGGCTCTGCCGTCTGGACAACAAGGGGGGATGTGCACCATTAGGGAAAGCAGGGGAGGCTTCCTGCTGCTGCTGAGATGGTTCCTCCTGCAGAGAGAGGGAAGAGGAACAGGTTTCATGCCCAGAAAAGGTTTTTCTGCTTTAACCCTTTCTTCTTTAAGGATTTCCCCAGAAAATTTCATATTCCTCTTTGCTCCACGTGTTCCACCTGAAACAACACACTGGGAGCTGGTGGAAGCTATTTAGCATTTCACTATGCAAATCAGGCTATTATCACTTGGCTTTTGCACTTTTTGCAATTATACCAGAGCAGCTCCACCAAGGAAAAGTGCTACTGGGCTTTACTGAATGTAAAACACCCCTCAGATTAAGGGCAATAACAAGATGTTGGGTTTGGGAAGCTGAAAAGGGCCACTCTCTGTCACCACGAGGATGGCAAAGGCTCATTCTCCAGTCTGCAGAAGACAGAAAGGAGAACAGGGAAACTTATCCGTAAATTAACCATTCTCAGATCTCCAGAACCCTCTCCTGATCTGTCCCAAAGCATCAGCACCTCAAAGATGCAGCTTCATTTCTGCTCCGAGTACCTGTGCGGGAGTGCTCATGAGCTCCTGCAGCTGGGTGGCAGCTGATGTCAGGGAAGGCTCCTCTTCTGATCCCATCTGCTCATACAGCAGCTGCACCTTGTTCAGTTCCAGGATTCCTTTGGTCCGTGCCAGGTTCTGGAGGTGCTGCCTGAACGCTACAATTCCTGGGGCGGAGGGGTGGGAGGGAGGAAAACCAGCTTTAAGCCGCGAGCTGGGCGACAACCACATCCCACAGCGCTGCTTCTGCACGTGGGGGACATTCCCAGGTGTAATTCCGCCGGAATTCCAGCAGCAGCTGCCCTTACCCTGGGTGAGGGAGGTGTCGGAGGCCCTGCGACCCTCTCGGAAGCTGACAGGGGAGCGGTTGTGCGCCTCCCTCTTTTGGGAGCTCAGCGCCTGCATGGCTGGGTTGGCAGGTCTGAGCCCCAGGAAAGGGGGGGTCACCCGAGGGCTCTGCTGGTTGCTCAGCACCATCTCCTTCAAGGAAGGGGTCTCTCCCAGGAATTTCACGTCCCTCTGGATGGATCCCATGTCGTACTCGGACTCGATGCTGCCCAGAGAGGAGTTCTCATCCAAGGAATACACTTTCCCTGTGACATAAAACCCCAAAGTCAGAATAAAAAGCAAGTGCCACAGGCTCAGGCTGCTCCTGCCAACAGTGGCTCTCAAAAAAGTCAAGTTTCACTTGCAGCACCAGGATTTGTGCCTGGTTTTTGCATTATTTTGCACCAATCACTCTGCAGAAGTTCACTGCCTTGTCTGCAGAGTGTTCAGGGTTGTTTTTCCCTCCCCCCATACATAATCCTGGCAAGACTGTAGCCTGACAGGCTTATTCATCCTGCTGGGTTTTGAAATACCTGGGAATTCAGAGGGTTTTTTTTGCCCACTGTCCTCTGCCAGCACATCCTTAGGGGGTGAATGATTAGGGGATACTTAGTTCTGTGAAAAAGAACAAGCTGGCTTTGCACATGAGTTTAGACAGCTGGCCATCTGCTGCTTTGATTTTATGCTGCCCCCACAGCAGCTTTTGGGGTGTTCTGCTGTTTTCCCAGCAAATGCTGAGTAACAAACCCACAAAACTCCCGTCTTATACCCATGTCCTTCATCACCAGCTTATCAGATTGAGTGCTGAGAGCAGGAAACGAGCTCTGAGATGCCCTTGCTGAGCTCTGTACCTGTGCCTGGCACCATCACCAGCTGGTTGGTGACCTCTGCCAGGGTGTGGCGTCTCTTCCCAACACGAGCCGCTTGAAGGGCTGCAAACGCCTGGGCAGGGTCATCCTCTGCCTCGCCCTCCGCCTCTATCCCTTCATCGATGGAGGTTTCCATCATGCTGCTGGGCAGGGACTGGCATCCTTTCCTCATCACCACGGGCGGCACAGGGTCCAGCAGGCAGCCGTTCACCTGGGTGGCACAGAGAGGACACTTGTGCCCACAGGATCACCCCAAAGGGCAGGAAATCCCTGCCTGCAGTGGGGCCTGAAGGCAGGGGTGGTGTTGAAAGTGTGGGAACCTCTCCGTGATTTGTTTGTCATGCACAATTCTCTCCATTCTCTTAATATTCAACTCCCTAAATCAAAATACTCTTATTTCCACTGTATTATTTTCTCCAGAGCTGGCGGGTGTTTTTTATTTTATTGTTGGTTTTGTTTGTTTTAGTTACTTGGGGAGGGTGTTGGGTTTGGTTTGTTTGGGGTTTTTATCAGTTTTGTTTAGGGGGGGAGTTTTTTTTGAGTTATTAAAAACTCAGCCACAAGTACATAAAAAAAATAAAAATCTATGGAATGTGCAATAACTGTTGCTTCCCCTTCCTCCACCTCCCGCGCTCGTTCCTCATGCTCAGATAAACACTGTGAGAAAAGCCAGCCTCGTGTTCTGAATCCCGCAGCATTCCTGCAGGGCTGTGCTCCAGAGCAACCCCACAACTGCAGCCCTCCCCAGCACAAGGGCAGCTGATTAATGGTGTTCCTCTGCAAACACAGGTTGCCAAGGGAAGTTGTGGAATCCCCCTCCTTGAATGCACTCACCTTGATAAAGCCCAAACAACCTCCTCCAGCTTTGAAGCCAGGCCTGCCCTTCGCAGGAGGTTTGGACTTGAGGGCCTTTAGAGGCACCTTTCCAACCTAAAATATTCCTAGGATTTTAATTCTGGTTTTATTCTCCAAATCAGCCTGCCAGGAATCCTTCTGTACCTTAACTAATTCTTTGCCATATGGAACTATTTGGGTTTTGAGCCTCCATGTCCTGCAGTTTTGGGGAGAAAGTCTGTTCTGTAAATACTCTCCTGCAAAACAACACATTCCTTTAAAACCTGGCACTGTGCAGGTGATTTTCCTGTAAAACTGCTGATGAGCCATTCCTGAATTTTCTTCCAAGTTCTTGGAGAGCAGGTGTGTTTGGAAAGGAAGCTTCAACTGCATTACCAGTACCTGTTAACAAATGCCCTTCAAGCAGCTTAATATGGGAGCACTGCAGGAAAATGTTGTTTTACAGCAGCATCAAGAAACAGCTGTAAACAGTTTGAGCACCAGTAAAATGATGCTTCTTGCACAGGAAAATTCTGGAATTGCTGCCTCTGTTTTAACGTAGTGGATTGTACCTCTGAGCTTAATTTCTTGCACACCTTA
This sequence comes from Acropternis orthonyx, assembly GCA_035583155.1. Lineage (NCBI taxonomy): Eukaryota > Metazoa > Chordata > Aves > Passeriformes > Rhinocryptidae > Acropternis > Acropternis orthonyx. The sequence continues at coordinate 5,211,670 of JAWWEU010000068.1, read as the reverse complement.
CTTTCCATTTGGGACTTTTCCATTCAAATGCCTTGGATTGATCTGGCGGCAAAAGTGCTGGAAAGGCAGAGGGGAACCAACCCCACGTGGGCAGGTGGCTCCCTGCAGTTTGCCATGGCACAGGGAGCAGGGCTTGGAATTCTTTAGGACACGTTCTACAGTGCTCAAAACACTGAACATTCCCAAGGGAGCTGTGATTTGACACCTCACTGCAGCCACCAGTTGTTGACCCACTCTGGCCAAATTGCATCTATAAAGCAAACTAAAGTCTGAACTGTTAATTTCCAAATGTCTTTGAACTGCTCTTTGCTTTCCAGCCCTAAGAGGCCACACAGGGAGTGGGTTAAAGCAGCCCTGAGAGCCAGGGCCACACGCTCAGCGTTGGTAACTAACCAGTGAGCAACAGCAACTTCCAACCGGCAAGCGTGAAATCAACCCCCAAGTGGCACCAGGCAAAATAAATATGCCGAAATTAAAGTTGCAATGTGATGCAACGTGAGAGAGAACAACATGAGTTTTGTGAGAATAACAACACACTTCATATAAATGTAATTATCTGAAGTATTTTTCCCCTTCTAAACTCTAACTCCACTTCTCTGCTGCCTTGCAGCGCTGTCACAAGGTTTCATGGCCAAATGGATCAGACCCTTTGGAAGCTTAAGCTGCATCCATACATTTGTAAAGCCCTGGAGCTGCCACATCCCCTTAGGTGAGTGCAGTTAAAGTCTGTTAAGTGTGGAGCCTACACAAGGTCCAGCCTCACTGCAGGGCTCAAAGCCCATCAGCTGCAGCTCCAGTGAGGCTTCTGCAGGAATTCCCAGCTCCAGGAATGGCCTGGCTGGGAATTGCTACAGCCTGAGATGCTGCACTAATGAGTTTCGACAGGCCCTGCTGGATATTCACCACTCCACAACAACAAAAAAAACCAACCAACGAGTGAAAATATAACTTACTGCTGGCTTGCTGTGCAAGTGGCACAGAGAGGGAATTTTAAGTTCATGGTGTTTTAGTTGCTTTAGATGGCAACAGAAGCTCCTGGTTCAGGGTCCATTGTGCCTCCCTGTCCTCATTTGTGTGAGTTTTTTGGGTGAGGAGCTGGGTAGGATACTTTGGATACTCAGCAGTTACCCCTCTGTATTAGAAGATACACATGAGGAGTCTTCAGGGCTCTTGCAAATATATTTAAGAAGAAGCAGGGAAAAACACCCCACTTTTATAAGGCTGGTTTTTCTTTTACAAATACAGTGTGGTAAGACTGGAATGCAAGTAAAGAACAGGAGAGGCAGATTAGTGCTGAAAAAGACACAGTTGTGGGGAGTTATATGGAAGAGAAGTGGAAAAAGAATGTGGAATAGCTACAACTCTGATGCTAAAATACTTCAATTTAAGCAAACAGGCACACACCACTAGCTGTGCTTCTGGGCAGTAATTTAAAAGGCAATAATCTATTTTAGCCTTAATGACTTCTGAGGAAAAAAAAAAAAACAACCAACAGCAGGGTGATTTCAAGTTGTACCTTTGGTGTCTCAACTCTTTCTTCCTCCATAAATGCTGTGTCTCCCTGGCAGGTGGATGGAGGGAAGGAAAAGGCTTCTGCTCCTGAGGCTGAGGGAAGACCTGGAGACTGCAAGAGCCTTGCATTTTGGGAGTGCAGGTTCACTGAGGGTACCACAGCCTGGGCCTGAAGAAAAGATTTTTAAGAACTTCAAAACTGGAACAATTTTAGGTAGAGAACAACCACACAAAGTCACAAATTCAACAGGATGTAGCCCATTGCCAAAGCAGCAGTGTCAGACTTCTTTCTTCATTCTAAATGAATGACATCCTTAGCATTTACACTATAAAAAAGGCACTATGAGCCCAAAACCCACCCAAACAACCCCCAAAAGTCCTTCAGCCAGGAAGGTGAGCACTTTTCTAGCAGTGCAGACTGTTTGGGACCCTTTGGTGCTACAGCTCCTTTCTATATTTAGTACAACCCCCCTTAATGTTACCATGAGACACAGGGATAGTTTCAATGACTTCTTCTTTCCCTGATTCCTGTAGGGAAAAGCATGAGGAAGAAAAGAGCAGGTTGGATTTGAAAGGAGCTGTTTTCCCAGAGGAGCACTGGGAGAGGTGAATCACAGGGAAGGCAGGCTTGGCACAGTGAGGGAAACAGTGAATTTTCCCTGTTTTTTAGCCTTTATTTTCTGCTTTTTAGCCTTTATTCCCTGCAGTGCAGTATCCACACCACTTGCCTGTCCAAAGGGAAACAGTCAGCCTTATACAGGAGCTGTGGTGCCACCATGTGTGAAAACAAATTATCTTGTTCCTCGGGACAGATGCAAGGTTATAACTGAAGAAAAAGTGGGAATATGGCTCTAAAGCACAGGAATTTAGTACAACAAGGTGTTTTCCTCCTTGTTCACCAGGCTCCACTTGCTTTTAATACACTTCATAATTAATAATTTGCTTCTGAGTACTGTTTCTATCCCTAGAACCACTACCCAAGGAAACGGCTGGTTTAATTTGTGTCCTGGACCCGTGTTTCCAGAGCTGAGGCGGTTTGACTTTCACCTCGACAGAATCCAAACCCAAAGAGTGTCTTGCTGCCTGAAGCAAAGAAGGAGCAGCATGGCTGTGATTTCCTTTGGAAGTGGAATGTGGGCACTTGCTCTCTGCAGCAGCACAGAGTACCAGGAGGCTGAGAACTCGAGAGAATATTTACTTGAGACCAGGCTGACCCCGAGTCATCTCAGGCCAAGCCTTTCATGGTTCCAGTTATGCATTAACAGAAATCAAAAGCTGTACAATGTGAAAAAAAAAAAAAAAATAAACCCTCAGAATTATTGGCATAGGACATGATAAACTGGACTTTTCCTTCTGAAAAATCACTCTGAAGAAGCAGATTATGCTGAAACAGGCAGTGTAATCAGCAGGGCACTAAATGGACAGCCATGCAGTGGCACCAGATGTAAAGAGCACCCAGAACTGCTCTGGATGAAACACACATGACATCCTTAAATCAATTAATCATCACATTGGCTCTGTGCACACAGAGGAAACTGGGCTCTTGCTGGAGGAAAAAGTGGTGTGAATCTTAAAGTAAATGACATTATTTAGGAACAAATCTCTGAGTCTTCAGCCATTAAGTGGCTCGAGATAATGACATTTTTATCAGGTACTTAAGATACTACAATGAATTGGCATCTTAACCTGATATGTTTTCTTTTGGGCTCCTCTTTACTGTTCTTTGCCACGCTTCATTTCACGGGAGACAGAGAGCATAGCTAGAGAACAGCAGGGGAGAAAGTCATTTTATTTTCAACAGGTCCCTTTGGAGTGGCTGTGTTTGTAACACCGAGCAGAGCCTGCATGCTTTTAGCCCCCACGCTAACACAGCTCTCCATAAACTCAACAGCTCGTTTGGTAATCGCATTAAAGATACTCCAAGTGATGCACAGCCTCCAGAACTGGGGTCTCTCCCACTTTTTAACCCCTGGAGGTTTGAAACCCACAAAAAATGGGAAGTTCCAGCTGGGAGCACCACTGGGAAATAAAGCGGGAGCTGAGGTTAAACCACACACACATCCCCATTGAAGCCAAACCCACTGCTGGCATTTTGCAGAGTGAAAGCTGCACGCTGCAGCAATCAGAACACAGGGAAAAGATTCCAAGTGGAATATGCAGCTTTGGAGAGGGAATGGTGTCCTGCAGGGCCCCCCTCTCCTCACCTTGGCCACTGTCTGCTCGGCGATGGTGCTGGGCCGGCGCTGCCGGGCATCCACCCTCTGCTCCACGGGGAAGCTGCTCCGGTGGGATTTGAGCCTCTCCACCAGCAGGTAATAGATAGCAGCAAAGTGGTTATAGCTCTTGTTCTGCAGGGACTGAAAAAGAGGGCACAAGAGTGTGGGTGCAGCCAAATATGCGGTGGGGTTTATGTTCTGCAAGACCAGGAGCAAGAAAATTGCTGGGGGTTGGGGATATTTAGGAAGCAGTGGGGTACGTAAATGTTATTCTGAGCTAAGAAGGTTTCAAAGCAGCGTGGCAGGCACAGAAAAGCATCAGTTTGAGTTCAGGGGTACATTCTGGGCTGCAGCAGTACCTGCAGCCACCACTGAGGTGCCACTCTGAAACCTGAAAGGACTGAGCTTCCCCATGATGGTTTAACGGATCAACCACCCTAAAGGAAATGACTGTCTTAACTCCACAGGAGTCCTTGGTAAGAACCATGACCTGGGACAGGACAGAGACATTCAGCTGCTTTCATGCTCCTTTTTGAATTTCACTTGCCACCCCTTTAAAAGCTCAACATTAATTTACTTTCCATTGTCATTTCCCCTCCTCTCCCTCCAGCTGCCAAGTTAATGATTTATCCAACCCCACTCAGGAAACCCCCTTTTAAGTCTATTTTACCTCAACAGTTTTCTGCTGGTCTATGCCCAGGCTGTGCATCAGCCTCAGGACCTGCTCATTATACTCCCCAATGGAAGGCTCGTTCTCCTCTCCTGGAGGATAAAGAATTGGCCTCTGGGCGGGAACTTCAACAAGCATCCACTTGTGCTCCTTAATCTGAGCAATGGTTAACCTTTTGGATGGGTCCAGGACCAACATTCTCCTAATCAGGTGTTCACACTCTGTTGGGGAAAGGAAAAATTACCAACCTGCTCAGTGGTACCCGAGACCCCCCCCCCACACACTACAGAGATGCCACCAGGAACTGCTTCACCTGGCACAGTCTCTCAAAACAAGATTAAAAGCCACATTAAGAAGGTGAAAAACCCAACTTCTTTAAATGTATGGCCGATGAGATGCACAGCTCCGAGTGTGCAGCTGCACCACAACACAGATTGTTCTAAAATTTATTCAAGGACACACAGTTACCTTCTGACATAAAGTAAGGGATCCTGAACCTTCCTTCTAGAACTCGTTGCCTCAGGATGGGGAGAGTTGGTCCATCAAAAGGTAACGCTCCACAGACCAGAACATAAAGCACCACCCCCATGCTCTGCAAGAAAGGGAATATCCAGGTCAGCGTCTCTGAGGCTGCCCAGCCAAATCCTGACACAGGATAAATGGTGCTGTGCAGGCACAGGAAATTCAGGCACGCAGGAGGGAGGACTCTGAGGGTCCCCAAACATCAGAAACACTCCGGCAAGCCAAGGGGCCAGGCCTGCAGCACCTTCTGACAAGCAGGGAGGGTGAAGTGAAAGGGTCAGAGACTCTGGGAGCCTGAACGAGAGCTGAAAAGTGAGAATCTGGGATATCTTCAGTAACCTCAATGCCGTTCAAACACAACCCCAAACAGCAGCCGCTCAAAATATGTAATATTTTACATTTCAAGCTTGCAAAAGCCTGAGGAAGGATTTCTGTGAACAGCTCCAGGGGAACCCCATCGGTGTGTGCAGTGATGAGCACGAAGGATTTAGTTAATGGGAGCCAAAGGAGACAATGTGGGCACGAGCTCTCCTCCAGCTGCCACTCACTCCTCAAAGTGTGCAGGTTAACTGGCACTGCCAGTGGAAATAGCCTGGCAAGTATATGCCAAAAAAAGGTACCCACAGCTGGCACAGACTGAGCCAGCACTGGATTTCTCGAGGGGAAAAAAGCAGGTATTCACCTTAAAACTTTGTGAGCGCGCAGAGATTTTTAAAATTAAATATATATATATTTAAAAATCCCTTCCTTAACGTGCCAAAAACTGAACTGTGGATTGCTCCATCCCTCCTGCAAGCTCAGCACCCTGAGCAGAGCTGTTGTGGAGAGACACAAGAGTCCTTAACTCAGAACAGAAGCGGAGGTGATGATGACTTTTATCCGCTTCTCTGTGGGCAGGAGGATTCTGTTAATGATTTAGGAACTTAAATGTATAAGGAATATTTACCAAAGTTCAGAGATTCCCTTGTGACGTTCAAACAGTGACGTCTGCTCTGTGTTTACCAGTTGCTAAAGGTTCAGAAAGGCTGGAGCCTTTTTAAAATCCCTCTCTGTCTAGGTACATATGTGGATATAAGCATACAGACAAATATATGCACCCAAAAGCACGGTTTTTATTTGTTAATGCAATTAGAGTCAATTAGATTAGAGGCCAAAAAGGTGACTTTCCACAAAGTGCCCAGTTTGTGTGACCAAAATATCAGTGCCTGTGTGATGCTGGGTGCAGTGTTGTCACTGTGGTTGCTCTGAGATGTGAATCAGTCCTTGGAAGTACCAGGAAAGTAAAATAAAAAAACAAAAAAAGCCCCAAACAAAGCCAAATTAGGAGTGAAAACCAGGCTCTGAGAGCGTGTGCTCCTCTTAGTCCCTTTTCCACTGCATAAAAGCAGGGACTGCCCTCTCTGTGCTCTTCAATTTGAATAACACACATGGAGACACCAACTCAAAACCAGGCAGCTGCTGCAGGAAAAATGTTTGTGGCACAAGCACTCTCGTTTGCAGCTCTGAGAGCGAAGCAAAGCAGCCACCTCTGCTGTTTCAGTCCCTGCAACCTCACCAAGTTCAATTCCCACTTAACACAGAAAATACTAAATGCACTGGGAAAAGCCAAGTTCACTCATTCACTCGGGGAGCTCCTGGAGGAGCTGCAGTTTCTCCTTGGTGGGCTGACACCCACCTGGACATTTAACAGCCAGCAACTAAACTCAATTCCACTCAGCATTTTATGACACTCAGGAAATAAACCTGAAAAGGAGCAGCTTTGTCTGCAGCTTAAGGAAAACCAAAGATGATTCCTTTGTTCCAGCTTCCTAAAAGTTGACTTGAATCCAGTTTAAAACAAAAAATAAAAAAGAATAATATGATACCCAGATATCCAGCTGGGGTCCCTCGTACTGCTGGCCTTCAAAGACTTCTGGGGCTGCATATGGGGGGCTCCCACACCACGTTGTCAGAGGCTCACCACTCTTATAGAAATTCCCAAAGCCAAAATCTGTGGAGAAACGAAGGGAAAAGTCACTGCAACCTCCAGCTGCGCCACAAAGGATAACTACATGCATGGCCTGGAAGCCCACGTTGATTCCTGAAAGGCTCTATCCCAAATCCTTCACTGCAAAGGCTGGGATGCTGGATGTCCTACACTGCTGTTTTCATGACAGCTCTGGGATTATTAAAAACACTGGGAAACTTCACAACCTGTGGGAGTTTTGAGTAAACTCGTACCAGTTTGTTAAATCCAAGTTTATAAACAACTCTCATTGAAATTCAACAAGCTGACAGTCACAGAGACAAATGAGTTTATTGCCTTGCCAAGAGACACTGAGATGCAGCACTGGATCCCACATTTCCTGGGCTTTCCTTGGGTGCTCTAATACACAACGAATTCTGACAACAAAAGCAACAGTTTTGGAGCTGGGAGGGAGGAACCCTGCCAAAGGCAACAAGCACGGGAAAACACAGGGGCTTTTGCTGGGAAGGACACAGCTACTGGGACTGTCCACAACCAGAATTACCATCCCACAACTGAACAGCTCTTTCAAATGTTTCTTTTTATGGCTTAATATGGGACCAGCTGTGGGTCCCACGGGGTTAATATTAGTTACCATTTTGAATAACCCAGCAGCGAAAAGCAAAACAAGAGCCCCCCCAGTGCACCAGGGCTTGGAGGCAGACAGTCTGATGGTTGTGCCCTTTCACCAGGGCAGCGCTGGGGTGACTGGAGCAGTCCTGTGAAAGTCAACAGCGGTGACAAACAGGAATCGGGCTGTTGATTTAGTAGCCCCAGCTCTGAATACCTCAGAGGTATGTCAGTGCTGATCAGCAGATAGCTGTGCTCTCACCACCCCACTTGCTCCCATTTGCACAGCTTGTGGTGCTCAGGGGAAACAGCCCGGCTGTCTCACACGCCGGGAGATACAAAGCCACCGGAGAACCCCGGGAATCGAAGCAACTCAGAGACACTAAAGGAAAACTGACCGGGCTAAAAGTTAATCTGTTTTAGAGCAGCAACAGGGACATTGAATCTGACTAGCGAAGCTGAGCTCAAGAGGAAGGGAATGTGATTGCTCTGCTAAGAGGACACAGGAGTTCCAGCAGCCCTTTAATAGAACCTTTCCTGCAACTCAGAATCGTGGAATCGAGTGGGCTGGAAAAGATCTCAGAGACCATCAAGTCCAGCCCTTGATCCAACAGCACTGTGATGACTGGATCATGGCACATCCACAGGCAGAGGGAGCAGCTATGGAAGCACACGGACTGAAGAGAATGTAGAGCAAATAGCGAACATGCTTTGCTACAGGGGAACACCCTGCACTCCCGCAAACACGCGGAGCCCCGGCGAGGATAAAGCCCCAACAGCCGGAGCAGAGCCAAACACCCGACACCCACAGGGACGGACTGCTGTGACCTGCCCGCAGCCAAAGGGAGCCCGGGTGAAGGTCAGAGCCCACCGGGGCGCCAGGACAGCGTCACAGCCACGCCACACCCGGCAGGGACGGGCACAGGGACGGGGACAGGGACGTCAGGACAGCGCGGCACGTCACCGATCGCGGCAGGTGCCAGCGGCCAAGGTCAGCCCGGATTCCGCATCTCCCCAGGACACACGGCACCACATCCACTCTGCCCTGCCTGCCACGTCCTCCCCCACTGCTGCAACAACTGCACCTTTGGCTGTGACAACAGCAAAATCTCCTACCCCCAAGCCCCCCGAGCACTGTGTGTCACCTGCCTTTTCCCCCCCATCACAGCCAGACTTTTGTTGTGAGTTTTTTTCCTTTCTTAATTCTCTCTGAGAAGACTTTTCTTCGCACGTAATTGGCTTGGCAACCTTGACAATAACTTCAGGAGACACGAAGCAATTTCTTCCCTGAGAAGCATTTTGCCATTCTGTGTAGGTGTCATTAAATCTGATTTCTCCCTTATCTTGGATTTGTCAGATTTTCAACATCCTCTTAAAACTGCAGATAAATATCAGGCTTTATCTCTGAACTGCAGCTCTTACTCATAAATCTTTGTATCAGATCCACAAGTACACGTATTTGTAAGCACAGCTAAAGAAAGCATGACCTGCCTGGAAACGCAAGGATTTCAGAATCTCAGAAAGTGACATTCTTTGCCAATCCACACTGGACTTAAAGTCAGCTCTTGGGTGGATGTGAACTCCTGAAAGCCACTTCAAAGGAACAAACCTGAACAGCCAAAAGAACAGAGCCTTTAAGCTGCAAGAGAAGCCTCGGGTAGACCTTACTATTATCTTTACATGATTAATTTCATAACACATAATAGTTTGATTTATGATTACCAAAAGAGCAAGGACATCTTGGAACTGGATGACTCGATCCCTGCCAGGCTGGTACCTTTGCTCTCTCTCTGAGCAGGAGAATCACAGAACTTACAGTGCCCAGACAGTGCTTAACAGGGTGGAAGAGCAGCACTTGGCTGGCATCGGATGGTCTTGTGACAGCACAGACCATTGAGCTTTATCAGGCAAATTCATGAATGAAAGGGCTATGAATTGACACCAGAAGCAGCAGCCAAGGATGAACTCTGTGTAAGCACCAACACAGCACTGCTGGGGTCTGGGGCAGCGGGGGAACAGGCTGAGGGAATGGGTCAAACTCTCCCTGCCACTGGATACAGAATTCCTCACCAGACTGCGTGCCTGGTGGAGGAGCTTCATCCCATACACCTGGAAAGTGGTCCCTTCATTCTGTCTTTGACCTGCAGGTCTAAAGCTTCGATTTCTTCCTTTTTTCATGACCAATGAAACACCAGTATCCTTCAGTTGTGAATTTCTGCTGAACAACTAACATGCACTGACAATACAAACCCCAGTAAAAGCCAGACACCTACGGATCCACACTGGACTTTTTCATGCAACTTAGGACTTAAAAACAGTGTTCTGTGTTTCAGCAAAGGGCTCTTGTATTTAAAATTATATTCTATTGTTGGACAAAATAATTCCCTGGGCAGGGAGACCACCATTATTTGTTAGGGTACGTAACATTATAGTTACATTTTTGCTTCTATTATGCTTTCTTCACCTGTGTAGAAAATGACGTGAAACCATTTCTTAAGGCCTCCAGAACTGACAGCACCCAGGAAAACCATTTCAAACAAGCTCAGGATTTAGACAGGATTCTGGATTCTTGGTCCATGGGGCTTCCTCAGTTTTTAATTACTCCACTCTCAGTTTAGCTGTCCCCCTTTTTGGAGTGTTCGAATGGCCAGGACTCAATTAAGCACAAAACACATCTCTCATCTTCTCTTCCCCCTTCCACCTTGTTTCTACTTTGCAGTTGCTGATCTGCCACAGCCACTGTGAATCCAAGGTGGCCAATTTTAACCCAAGAACACTGTTAAGATTTTTCATGCCAGAGTAACATTACTGATGTTTAAGGGGAAAATATGCCAGCCCTCAAAAAAAAAAAAAAAAAAAAAAAAAAAACAAAAACCCAAAAAAAAACCACCCAAAAAAACATATGCCAGCCACAGAATTCTAAAAGGACTGAAATTGGACTCATTACCAGAGGACTGAGATTATATAATGGAGTGATCTTCTTAACATTTGCCTGAATCTGCACGTTAAAAAACCCCATCATTTGCAGCATTGTGTTCAGTTGAATAAACTCTGTGTTTGTGCAATCTGCAAATACTGGCTCTCCGCAGTTGCGGTATTTGGTTTCCCAATCTCATTACCCCCTTTAGAATAAGCTCGAATCGGGAAGGTATAATTTTTTTGAGCAAGCATCATCCGAATGGAATCTGTTTTCCTGTTAAAAATGGAAACAGACTGAGGTTTCAGCCCCGTTTGCAATCCGAGAAATGGGAGCTCCCTGCCAGAGCCACGGCAGGGCGAGGGAGCCTCCGAGCCGTCCCCCCGAAACCCTCCCGAGGGGGACACGGCCCCTCCAGAGCCGGGATTAATCCGTTCTGCTAAAATTACCGGCAGAATTCCCCGTGCCTGGCTGCAGGGAGCCTTTGTTGGAATAGTAATGTGAGCCACGGAGATAATGGGCAGCGAGGGGCTGATAAAGGCAAGGTATGAGCGTGTCAGGAACAAACCTGACCCACTTCACGGCCTGAATGCTGATCAGCCACTTCTGACGTCAATGCATATTTTACTGTCCACCAGCAAGACAAACCAGCACCACAACCTACTTCAGAATAACAGCCTCTGCCACCTGAGCCGGGGCAAACCCAGCTTTGCCATCGCCAGGGCGGGAGGATGTGCAGGAATCCCCAAGGCTGGCGGGCTGTGGGGCTGTTCCACGCTCCGTTTAATTCCCACAAATACATGGATGTCTCACTGCACGCCCCACAGCAGGCCGTGGTCAGTGATAAAGAACTGGAATCAGTCCCAAAGATCCCCTCCAAAGCCAGCAGAAGGTGAAGGTGACGTGACACGACCCAGGTGTCCACCACGGGCAGGGGCTTTGGGAGGACCCAAGGAGGTGCTGGTGCTAAACACAAATTCCATGTCAAATGTAAGGGTGCCCTTCCTCACCTGCAGCCTTCTCAGGGGACATTTGATCTCATTAATACCTTAATTTTTTTTTTCGCTAGTTAGGCCAAAATTTAAGTCTGAAAGTTTTGCTCCCAAGCACCTCATCTCTTCTAGAAAACAGGTCTGTCAAAGCTCTTTGCACATCCTCTGTTTCTTGCCCAGTGTCTAAGACTGAAAAGAAAGAACCTATGAATTCTACCCATCCCATTCCTTTTAGAGCAATATTAACATTAAATGATTAAACTTCAGTTCAGCCTCCTGTTTAAATCCAAGGTGGCAGTCTCATCAGCTCACAGTTTTAGCAACACATATTTTCGAATCTGATTCTCCTGGCAGCTGAAATACAGAAGTAACTTTGTGCATGTTTCTGTATTTAAGAAATGTTGTATTCTCGAAGAGTAAAAGCTTCAATAAAAGCCTCAGAAGCACCAGAATGAATCAAGAGGACCACTGGAAGTCAGGAAGAGCCTGGAATGGCCATGAGCATCCCTGTGGGGATTTCACAGCTGCTTGGAGTGCTCAGGAAGGAACAGCCTCAGGCTTAGTGTGGGCCCCAGTGCAAACACTGACACTGCACAGCTTTGTCAGAGTAATTCATCACTCACTCTGCCATTTTTTAATTCCCAGATTAATTCAAATTAGAGCCTAATTCCAGCTATCAGAGTTGGGATCCTGGCTGCCCTCTGTTCTTCCACGGTGTGATAAACGGGCCATGAGGGATATGAAGGACTGGAAGAGAGTGTTCTCAGGGATCTGCACAGCACCAGATAACTCCACAATCCCAGATAAACATTCTGTGGAGCAAATCATCCATCTCCTTAACAGAGAAAAATAAAACAACTGACTCAGCACAAAGCACTACGAAGTTTCTAAGTTAAGACTTAACTTTCCTCCAGCTACTTTATCACCCAAGTAAACCTGATAAAGCTTGACAAAGACACATGGAAGAATCAGTGCGAGTCAATGTGTTCATGTGCACACAGACCACCTGTAATCAACTTTCTGTAACAGAGAAGTAGAGCAGGAGGGCAGCTGAGACAGGAAAGAGCAGCAGCACCTGATGGAATCATGATCATAAGTACCATTTATCAGTGCTTTTATTTGAGTCCCTGGAGAGCCTGAGCACTGAAATTTCCCTGGGACCGAACAGTTCACAGCTCTAACCTTTCTTTGCTTAACAGCTCTCCTGAGATGCCTTTGAAGGGCTGTTTTTGGGAGCCTGTGCCACCCTCACAGTGCAGCAACTCGCTGGGGACACCCAGGAAAGGAGTAACTCTGGATACAGCACGGCTGAGACCCCTGAGGGGCTCTGAAAAACAGTGCCAGGCTGAACAGAACAGCCTCCAGAGCAGCACAGTGATGTGGAGAGAAATCAGGAGGCAGAGAATGTGGTGGGGAAAACGGGGAGAAGGCGAGAAGGAAAGAGAGCACAGAGGAACAATAGCACAAAAATTCCCTCCCATTTAGTTCCATTACTCATAGCAAGTGGGTGACTTGCAGCCCTTAGACAAAGTATTTACTGAAGACATAAATTGTCCTGGTAAATAAATAGTCTGTCAGCCATAAATCTCCAGGTGCTCTGATTGCCAGGAGCTGCTGGAGATGAGTGAAACTCTGAAACCAGAAAGGAGAACAGGAGAAATGCTCCACAAACAGCAGTGCTGACGAACCCACTGGGTTAGAGCTCAAGGATGTGCCATTTCACCCCTTTAGAAACACCAGGAAGGGTAAAATAACGCAGCAAAGATCAGAAATGTTTTATCACTTTACCTTTCTCAGCCTGACTGGCTGTGGAATCAGCTCCTCCTCACTCCTTCACCAACCAGCTCCTTCCAGCACTCACCTTCCCCTCCTGCTCCCGTCTCTGAAGTTCAAGTCCCCCAAATCAAGGTATTATCTATTTTTCCCAAGCCTTGCTGGACTAAAGGCAGTATGGAAGGAATCACGGAATTGTAATGAAAATTATTTCCATTGCTAGCAACATCTGCTGTGTCTAAATTTGTAATTAAAATGAAATCATGCATGCAAAAAAGGGGGAGTGAAAAAAAATAAATCAATAAACGTCCATTTTGAGGGTTTCTTTTTTCTAATGTTGAAAGAAATTATTTGATTGACTCTGTTTTAACCTGAACATCATGACACCCACAAAAAATACCTGTAACTCTGAAAATTATTGCTTGTTTTTAGCTTACAAGTGTAACAAGGCACAAACAGCCCCGGTATCACCAGTGACCTCCTGTGCCTTCAGCAGCGACCGCATTTCCGGGACTCCTGAGAACAAGGTGTTGCTCCCTGTGCCCTGCATTGCGAGTACCTGCTATTTTGATGTTCATGTTGTTGTCCAGCAGCAGGTTCTCAGCCTTGAGGTCCCTGTGGACAATCTTCCTGCCATGGCAATACTCCACGGCCGAGAGGATCTGCCAGAACTTGCGCCGCGCCTCCGACTCGCTCAGGCGGCCGTGGCTGGCCAGGTAATCTGGGGGCACAAAGCAGGGTTAAGTGGGCTGGGCAGCCAGAAATTCCCTGAGACCCAGTGGCTTCTTCTCCAGTAATTAGCACCAGGAAGCTCGAAAAGGTGTTTCAGGCAAACCCAGATTCCAGCCCGTTATCCTCCCCCCCTGCCCAAAAGAATGGGAAAGCCCTCCCAAAGAACGGAACAAAGAGAGTGAGGAGAAGCTGCTGCGTCATGAAACTCTGCTCTGTTCCTTCTGTTGGAGCTGCTGTCCTGTCACACCACTCATGGGGAATACTTGGGATACCTGGATTCACCACTTCCAGTTTTACTCTGAGCTTCACATCACACTTCCCCCTCCAGAGCCTCACCAGAGGATGCAGAGTGCCTAAAAGTATTTCTTTTTCTGGAAGTAAAACAAGCACCCATAAATGCCCATCCTGACCTCCCTCTTGTCTTCGTTGCGTCACAGGCAGCAAGAACATTTTGTTTTCATATTTGATTACGTTGTAAAAACGGATGTTAGCCCTGAAAGCAACGGCTCAGGAACAAAAACAAGGGGAGCAGCAGCAGCTGTGTGAGTCTTGACAGAAAGAGCTCCTACAGACAAATCTATTCTTTCTCTTACAGGCATAAAATCCAAGAATCAGCTCTCAGGATGGGTTTAGAATTGCTTTCAACATCCTACAAAGAATGCACTTATTGGCTAAGGAGCAGCAAATGCATATGGATTTTATAACCAGCAATCAGCTGTATCTTCTAAACTAGTTGTGTAACATCAGTGCTCCAAGCAGGGTGATGGTGCCCAACCCAATGCCAGACCTGGCTTTGTTAGCTGGTGTTTTAGGGGATTTTAAATTAAAATATCATTTAGGGGCTTTATAACCATCTGCGATATTTTCATTTAAACTCTTCTGCTTTCTTTATGATAAAATCTCATCCCTGGAACCTGCAGATCTGAAAACTCTCCTCAGAGCCTCAAACCTACCCAACTCTTCAAGCGCTTTCAGCTGGTTTAACTTGGCAAAGCACAAGAACAAACAAAAGCCTGGCAGTAAGGGGAGATCATAATATTTGCAAGCTAAATATCATTCAGTCACAGAGTGACTGACAAATCATATGATATCAAGGTGAAGTCAGATATCAAAGGCACAAACTAAATTACCCTGAGCACAAGCCAGCTCTTTAAGCTGTTAATCCATCATTTGTTAGCAATGCAGCAAACAAGTTAATGAATCCAAGCTGTCATTTGCCTTTACGGCTCTGGCCTGTCAGGACTTATTGAAAGATCCCAAACCACCTGAGCCTTCAGGATTTCCCCATCTCCAGCGGTTCTGCAGGGAACAGGCCATTTATTCCAATATCACCCCCTGGAGAAGGAGAACTCACCACATCCAAGCGGGGGGTGGGACGTGCAGGGGTCCTGTTTGTGCATTAACCAGTGTGCAAACAGGCTGGCACTGGGATAGGGGCACTGTGCCAGCCCCTGGGCACAGGAACCACTTGGAGAGAGCTGAAAGTTGCTGGAGACATCCAGAATGTGGGCACTGCTTGAACAGCTCAGAGCCACCCCCCTGCATTTCACTGCACGCACTCCCCTTGCAAAGCTGACATAGCAAAGTTACCTCTGCCAGGAAACCTCCAACTTCCATCTCCTTGGACAAATCTCAGCCTTGTGCCACCCTCTGCCTACACATTTCTATAGAAGGGTGGTTTTTTTCCCCCCATTCTGCTATAATAAAACAGAAACCAGAAGCTGGTTTATCTCAGATTGAGCTGGATCCACAGCAGGGCTTTTTCCCAAGCTCTCTGCCCAGCCTTTTCAGCAGCCCAAAGCACATTTGTTTACTGAACAATTGAAAGATTAAGGTGTATTTAGTTCAAAACACACAACTCGGAGACACTGCCTGGCAAACCCAGTGGTCAGTGCTTTTTATTTGAGATCCAGTCCTTCATTAGGTGTACAGCTGAACCCACGTCAAATTTGGTTTGTTAAAGCTCTGTTACACATAAAAATACTCATATGATATGAGCATCTTATCAAAAGATATGAGTACAGCGAAGGGTAATGTATTTCCAATCCTATGATTACAGTCATCAGTGGTTGGAATTTCAGCTGAGGAAAACTACATTAAATATCAGAAGGAATTAAAAAAAATCTCAGATTCTGACTGGCTTTGTCCAGGGAGGTGTTGATGCTGAAATAATCTAGAAAACATCTAAGACTGTGTTCTGTGTCACTGCAGCATCACCAGGGCTGGTTAGGGGGGGAATCTCTTTCGCAGAAAAACTTGGTTTGAGGACAAAAGAACATAAGTTGGGCTTCCCTGGTGAGCAGAACAAAATCCAGTGCAGAATTTAGGTCACTTTGGCTAAACTGTGCTTCAGTTCCTGCATGTTTCACTCTGAGGAACTGCAGTACCACTGTTGCTTTTTCCTCTGCACAACCAGAGCACACTTTGCATGGTTTTCCACATTTAATGTGGAGTGTTTGCACATCTAGCTGCTGTTTTGAGTAGGAATTGTTTTTCCATATGTTTACTCTGCAGGTCTGTAAAGCCTTCAGCACAAATGAAATCCTTTAAGTTCACACCTTTTAGTAAGTCAAAAGATATTTTTAAAAACCATCCAAAATGTAACAGCATTTGAAGCGTTGAGGCCAAACACCCTATTTACTGCAATGCCACTGACTGGTGAAAGTCACGTCCACACGAAACTGCTGCTGGGAGCACAAAACTTCCCCGGAGCAGGTTAGTACAGGGGTTAAAAACAGCCCTGCCCATGAACTATCAGTCAGCACGATGAAATAATGGCTTAGCAGAGCTGAAGAGCCTCAGTGAGGTTTAATAGTGAGCCTGACATGGCATTTAAAGACCATTAACCAGTTCCCAACTCCTGACCCTCGCCTTGAACAACACTCTGCTTTCTTTAAAATATCTTATTCAGAAAGATGGAAAAAACTTTTATTAACTCCCACAAACTTTGTACATCACAAAGGCTAAGAACTTCAACCTGGGCAGTTTAATCTCTCTCTCAGCTCCTTCTCTACTCAGAGAGGAAACAGTGAGTTCCCTCACGGATTGTATGGGAACATCAGCCCCAACCAGACTGAGGTTTATCTTCTCCCACCTTACAAACTTCGGAGTCAAAGTTTAAATAAGCTGCCCTTACTACAAACCCAGAGCAAGTCTGTGTTTGGGGTTTGGCTGTGTGGCTTTTCAAACCTCCTTCAAGTGCAATCAAAGGGCAGTCAAAGAAAAAAAAAAATCAGAGTACAATATCTAAATGCTGTCAGGATTAACGAAAGAAACAGCAGCTTCCACGGGTCTCTAAACACCTTGCTTTACAAGAGAAAACAAAAATCCCCCCCAAAAGGAATTCTCATGAAGTGATAGAAAAGTTGGAGACACTTGGGTCCGGGACTCCAGAAGAGCATCCCACTCCCTGTGCTGCATGAAAACTGATGTTATGAAAGGGGGCCTATTTCATGTTCCCATGAAATCCATCCCTCTGCCCCTCACTGTACAAAAAATTAAGACGATTTTGTGCCCCCATCCCCAGGGCTTTCTCCATGCAGAGCTCTCATCCTCCTCCAAAACCATATACAACAGCGGCCAATCCACAGCACAATGTCCCATCCTTAAGAACAAAACGTGGAACATGGAAATATTCTCTTGCTTACCGAAAATTTCTCCATTTTTGGCAAATTCTGTCACAAGGTACAACATGCTTTTGGTCTCCATCACCTGTTGATGAAGAAATCACACCTGAGTGCTTGTGGGAAGAGCAAAAATAAAGTTAAAGCTCAACTGGGACCTTCCTCTTTGCTCACAACTCCAACACCACAGGTCCAAGTCCTTGTGCTCAGTTTTCCTTTACAGATGTGGTCAGATGACCTTAAATTCAAAGTTTTAGCACACGCGGGTCTTTGTTGAGGCAGGTTTGTTTGAACCAAGGGTGTGGATCTCCTGTTTGTTAAGCAGAACACTAACAGGGAGATCCTAAAGGGAATCTCTCAGGAAAGCCTTAAAGGCAGGACTCAAGTGTGGCAGAAATGCCAACAGCCTCAAACGTTCCCCCATGTGCTGCAGGAACACAAAACGAAACACAAGGCAAACACTATAAAACCAACCTGTATTTTACTGTATAAACTACAAGCACTAAAAAAAAAAAAATCACAATGAAAAACCTTCCAAAATTTTCATTAAAAAATTCATCCAGGGGCAAAAGAGATGGGGGGAAGGGGGAAAAGCCACCACTGAGCCTACCTGATAGAGCTTTATGATGTGTGGGTGATCCAGCATCTTCATTATCTGCACTTCCCTGTAGATCTTCTCCAGATTCACAGCATCCAGCTGAGATTTGTCAATGATTTTTATTGCCACCTGCAGACAAATAGCAAAAGTGAGATTAAAACTCCCCATCATTTTCCTCATTACTTTTGGCCTCATTATAAAGGGGACGAGGCAACAACCCCAGAGAACTGAAGGCTTTCTTGGAGTTCAGCATTACAAATCCCAACCTAAAAAATACAGCATTAAACATGTCAGAAAAAGCAGGTTTTACATGGAATGGGAGACACAGACCAAGAGCTTAAAGCCACAGCAGGGGGGGGACAGCTGACAGTGACAAAAGCCCTCTTAAAAAGCCCAGTGGTGTCCATTGCTGGGGTCAGTTTGAATCCCACAAATGCAAAATGAAGTTTTAAAATAAGAAGAACTGCTGGCTCAGCACAACTTCCCCCCAGACCGTGGTGGTGGATCCACGGAGTTTCAACTGTGACATGTTTAATTGTTAATTAACATGCTGCTACAGAAGGACATCTGCAGTTCATCCCTTCAGAGAAAAAACTCTGCAGATGTATTTATCGGTCAAATGTTGAAAACACATCTCAATTAGTTTAAAAAAACAGATCTTGGTCCTCCTGACCTTGTTTTTAGGCCAGACCTGCAGAGGGGAGGCAACTACACATGCTTAGGAAACAAAAAGCCTCAAACAGAAGACACACGGAAAATTCAAGGCAAGAAGAAAGTGAAAACCTAAAAATCATGCAAAGGATAAAAACATTAAAGAGCACTGAGCATACAAATGCTGTTTCTTCACCCTGAATACCACATTATTAATGCTGAAGCAGGAGCAGGCAATGTAAGTCACACAAATGCTCCCAATTATAACAGCATTTCACAAACTATTGAACATGGGAGACAGCTGCTGTGCAGGAGACCAAATCCACAGGAGGTGAACCTCATTATCTCCAGCAACACTGATTAGGGACCCACCTGAATTCACAATTAACTATTTATTGACTTCACCTCACTCTGCTTTTGCTTGATAATCTCTTTAAAAGTCCCCTGTCTCCCCCAGCCAACAGGAAAATAAGATTCTGCTACAAGTGAATAAATAGCAATCAGGGAAAATTTGCTTTTAAGATGCAGGATGCTCTTTTACAGAGCAGTAGCAGAGCAAGACTGTTACCCAAAACAAACAAACATGAACTTTTTTCCAAAAGATACGTGTGGATATTGTTTTTAAACAATGCCTAAAAATTTTTAGCAATTTGTTAAAAAAAATGTAGAACCCACTAAGACAGTTGTATCAAAAACCAACACACATCTATAGAATAGTGATACACACAGACATTAAAAACAAGCAGAAAGGGTTCACATCTGACAAAAACATCACCATTAATCAGAAGTTATTCCATAGCCTCTCCTCCTCAAAGCATGGAGCTGAGAAACATATGGAACAGGGATGCTCAAGGTGGCAAATCCTGAAACATCACAAGTCTCCCTCAGAAAGTTTGTCTTTTGGAGTACAAAGACCCAGGAGGCAGCAGAGGATGCAAATCATCATTCCTGCAGCTTTAGGGGGAAAAAACCCCACACAACCCCCCCCCCTCCCCTGCCTTTCGTTCTCCCTGGCCCCATTTAAGATCACACCTCATAAAATGACCTCTGGTTGTTGCTGAGTTTTTACAGGCACAGTTTAAGCCTGGCAAGAAATCCCTTCCCTGGAAAGCCGCAGAGTGCCAGAGCACTACAACGAGCCACTGAACCCAGAGCAAATCCTTAGACATCAGGAAATATTGATTAAAACCAACCCACGTGGCACGTTTCTCCCCTTCCTCTAATTCATTTTCTCCCGTCTCTCTGCAATCAGCCAAGGACACAAGCTGCTTCCTCCTGCATCCCCCACACCTCTCCAGTTTATTCCCATTATTTGGGGTTTCAGAGCACAGGAGCCCATTTACAAACCACTGAAAGGGTTCACCTGGAGCAATCTGGCATTCCTATCAGGAAATGGTAATGCATCTCCCACTCGAGGAACAAGATCTCTCCAATCCTGGAGATAAAAAGCTCCAGAGAGCTCAGGCATTACCCTGAACTCTGCAGCTCCACCAGCCACAGAGCTCAACAGGTTTTAACTTTGCTTTCCCAGGTTAAAGCTGTGCCCATTTCCCTGCAAAACCCAAGGTAATTCATTTGTCCTCCTTCACTTTTAAAGATTAAGTGTTTCCAATTCCACCTCAGTTTCTTAATAACAAGTGCCTACTGCAGGTTTATGTTTCCCAAGGTTAACAAGGCTGTGCAACACAAAAGTGTCAGGTACTAAACGGTCAGCTATTTTATATACATAAAAATGTGCATTTTTTGGGTCTTTATATGGTTAAAATCCTTGAACAGCTCTTATTTCCTGAGCAAAGTGTGATTAGAGGAAAGCAGCATTTAAAAAAGAATAATAAAGAAAGAATGGGTCATATAAGTTTGGGAAGCATGGCCACAGGTCCTGCTATAAGCTCCACTGCTCTTTCTGGCCAAGAACAGTGAATCATGTTCCAAAGTTTCCTACTTTCTTCCTTTTCCAGAAGTTTCCTATTCCATCTCCTTGCTGCACGCACTGAAAATAAAACAACTCTCAAAGGCTGCTGAGAGACTGAAACCAAAACCCTCTTCAAGAAAACAAAGTCTTCAGGGCACACGTTTCTTGGAGCAAAATGCCCCCAGGAAAAAAACCCCAACAACTCTATTTCAAGAGTTTTGGAACATTTCCCTCCCTCCCTCCCCAAGCCACAAACACAGGGTGATGTAGGTGTGGGACAAGTCACAGGAGGCACAAAGTGACATCCCATTGTCCATCCACACAAACATTCCCCAAAATTACAACCCCTGACATGCACCAAGGGTTTGGGTCAATGTTGCCACAGAAATGTGTGCACTGAGACATCACCAGGTCATCCTGACAGCACTACAAAATGCTCTTTATTAACTCAATTAACACTGACCTCCAGGAAAAATTACCTTATATGTTGGAAAAGAAGCCCTATGGAACGAGCCAGAGCCTCAGGAAACTGGTTTCTACCTCTGTTACCGTGTTAAAAGACACTTTTTGTGCTGCTACACCCAAAATCTGGCCAAAAAAGCCAAAAAAGACTCCTGGAGCCACATCAGTCACTTGACAACCATCACCAAGAGATTCATAAACGTCTGTGTTGTGTAACCAGAGAGACTTGAAACAACCCTAAGCACAGCTCTCTGCTAAGTAAGAATATCTTATTTGAGCTACAAACTAGTGAAGAACAAACTATACTTCCAGTTTAAACAGGTCTTTAGTTCAAAACCCCCACCACATTGCATCACACCGTATTTTGTCTTAGGATGTGGAGTTACTTGGTGCTATCAAGGAGGTTTTTCAAGCAGTAAAAACCTACTTGAAGGAAAAAAAAAATTTGCTGTTTGCAATCCTTGTCCAATTTTCAGTGTATATTTTATATGTGTACTATGTGTATATTATAAATGTGCATCTTCTACAGGAGAAGCAGCACAGCAGCAGCTGCCACCTCTTCTTCCACACTCAAATGCAGATTAAACACATCAGTCTATTCTGCATCTTCAACTTTCACACATCCTGCCAGGACCAGAGAGGATTTAGAGAAGAACCACTTGGAAACACTTAAAATCCAGCAACGTGTTCATAATGATGTGAGAAGGAACAGTGAATTCAGCAGCAGCAGCAGCTCACTGGGGTCACGATGACAGGAAAAGGGATGTAATTCTTAGAGGTGGAGAAGCTCCTTCGAGCCATGGAACAGTTTCCTATCTGAAAAAGTGTGTTTTGTTCCTAAATACGAAGCTTGCCAACAACTAGAAACAAACAAGCAAAAAAAAACAACCACCAAGTATCAATATATAATATTTGTACACACTTCACCCGGCAAGGACAACAAAAGGGGACTCTGCTCCTTCCCTTATGTTCCCCCCCCCAAGTTTTGCTGCTTAAGGAGTTACATTGCAAAACATGTTTGCAACTTTCGTGATTTCTGCAAATTTAAAAATATTAGCAATAGCACATATTTCCTTCTCTCTTTTACTGAACTAGAGTTTGCTCAATCCTCATCTGACATCTGGGAATTGAAGCTGCCAAGGAGGGAAGATGAAGTGATTGTCAAAGAGGATGAAAGTTCTTCTACTCTTCAGCTACTCCAACTTTCGGTTTTTGTTGCTTGTATGTTTAATTTTTAAAAGAAAAAAACAACAAGGCAACCCCCCAACACTCACACCAAACACCAAACCAAAAACTCACGTGTCAGTTCAGGTTTCATGCAGGTTACAGAAATTCAGATTGGAGTTGTGAACCTACCATATTCTTAAAAAAGATAAAACTGCATTCAAATTAACAAATCCAAATAAACAAACACAACTTCCTGCAGTCTGGAGCGACCCCAAATTGCAACAGCACAGAGCTGGGGTATCACAGACCTATAAAAGCCTCAGGGGGAAGCATTTTATGCTTAACCTGATCCACCTGAGAGCTCCCTCTCTGCTTCCTGCTCCCTCCTCTGCACCAGATCCAGAGAAATCAGCACCCTGAGCCTTTTCCCCTTGGCAACAGGGAGTTTTCCCAAGGAATTGCTCCACTCACAACCCAGACTGCGTGTTACACAGCACAGGGAGCTGCTGTCTGTGCCTGTGTCCTGCCTGAGCACACCTGAGCAGGCACCCACAGCCGAACTGGTACCACAGCTCCTGTCAGGAACTGGGGCGGGGGGTATTTTATTTTTACTTTTGTCAAGAGAAAGACACAGACAAAAGCAGAGCTGCGATCTGCAGGGACATACAGAGCTTCATTTCCACCCGGGGAGCAATGGCCAGTGTTCCTCTGTAGGGGACTAATCCTTAGGGGGTGTTGGTCTCAGAGTTTTGGGGCTGGGTGGGGAACACGACTCTCTCTCACAGCCCATTCACAAAGACCTCCCTTCATCCTCAAAGTGCTTTCTCCAAGTAGCACCTTCATCTGTTTCAAGAGCTTTTCATTATTTCACCAGAAGCAAATCTCCATCCTCTTTAACTCCACGCTTCCAATTCCTTCTGTTCTCTTTTCTTTCTCCTTCTGAGGCAAAACGTTCCTTATTTCCACGGCTCGTTAGCAGAAGTTACGCTGGGATCACAGGATCCCTGGGCAGGAGGATAAAGGGGCACGGCAGGAAAGCACGTGCCCTCAACTTAAACGGCAACAAACACCCAAACAAGCGAAGCAAAGGTCGAGTCCACCCGGCATGGACTGGCAGTGAAGAGGGGCAGGCACCACCCCTGTTCCTACAAATCCATGTCAATCCCCCCCTTTTCCCCTAAATTTCACACTTCTGTTTGATATTCGGCCGTGCTGCATTAATGTGGGATTGGAAAGATGTTGTTTGTACACACCATCTCCTACCCCTGGCTTGTCCTTCTGCCTCATCTCTGCTTTCACTTCATTCTCACCTGTACTTTGCTTACAATTTATGGCAGCCATTCCATATTATTTCCATAAAAAGGATGGATTGTACATAAGCTGTGAGTGCCAGGTGATAAGATCCCACCCTTTTTAATTTGATGGTTATTGGCTGGCCAGAGTTGTGTAAAATAAAAATTCAAATATTTTATAGGTCAAAACCATATAAAATACTATTTCAAAATACTGAGCCCAACAACAAAGAGGTTCTGAATTTAAAGGGAGATAAATAGGGAGATTCAGGAGAAACTCAGACAAGGAAATAGTCCTTTTAAAGTAGCTTTTCTGAGCGAGTCTCAGCAGCAACACAGCACAGACCCTCCTGCAGCGGAACACAAGCACAGCCTTTCCAGAACCTAAAAACTGACTGTTCTTCCCCTGGGAACTTTACTAAAGGCACAGATGAAGGTGAGAAATTATCAACCCCAGAAGTGCAAGCAACAGTTTAGAACAAGCCTGAGCTATGACCAGCCTTCCATCTGGAGATGTGAATAAGCAGGACTTCCACTCTCTGTGCTCAGAGCTCTAACAATCAGATGAGGTGCTCCAAACTGGAAGTGCTTATTCCAAAGAGTATTTGGCTAGAATTAATTTCCTCTGACATCACCAGAAGTAATCTTAATAGGGTTCCCCTTCCTCAAAGGCCATGTAAGTACTTCCAGCAACTAACTCAGCAATTAAATTCCAGAGAAACACTCTTGCATCTCTTACTGCAGAAAGACTGAAAGCAGCTGCAATGAAAAGAAAAAAAATCAAAGACCTTGACACAAATCTCCAACACAGGCAAATCTGCTGTAAAAATCACACAGAAGATAAAGAGGCTTCAGACTGGACAGAAAAGTTGCTTTAAAAAGAATTCAGGACAGTATTAGAATGCACTGGACTTCAGGAATTTCTTAGGACATGGGTGAAAAAAAAAATCATACCAGAGCTGGGGAGCTGTTGAGGTCTAAGTTTTCTGAAACCTTTGTTATTTCGAACAATGCTAAACAAATGCACTTTCTAAAAGTACAATACAAACAAAGATTGAAGTTCTCACCCCCATCACAAAGTCTGCCAGAGAAATGAGATCTAAAGGGCAAATGACAGCTTGGTATCTTCGAGTGAAGCCTTTACAAGTTTGGCGTGTGGCGACAAACTCGGGAAGGGAACGCAGACACTGCGAGGGCTTCGCTTGGCTCTTCAGGAACAGCAAGGAAGGACTTGAAAAGAACCGAGTCTGTTACGAACTTGAGAAACAAGACAAAGTTCTTTTAACCCCTGGGACGCAAAGCTCATCGGTGTTACACCACGGCTTTGCTCTCCTTCACTGAGCTCCAGCCGAGGAGCTTTTTCCCATTCCTGTAAGGAATGGTTTTACCACGCGAGCCCACAGCGATGAATAATTGCAGGTCTTTTCAGTTTTGACTTTGTACTTCAAAAAAACCCGTTTTAATGACTTCTCTCAGGTACAGAGCAGCGCAGTGACCTCTTCTTCAGCAAACAATGAAAGCAAGCAGAAGGGAGGCTTACAAAAACCTTACCTCTAGGTGTAGTGACTGAAACTACCTAAGAACAACGTATAGGAGAAAGCTGATCTTTCAGAGCCATTACTCTCACCAGACACCTTTATTTTTAATTTTTTTTTTTTTTTTTTAGTGAACACGACTACATTTTATGCACGCAGACCGCCAATCACTTTTGTTTTGGGTAAAGCACAAGGTATTAACAATAATCACCGGGTAATACACGGGGGCGGTTGAACAAAGGGACTAAAAATGGTTGAATTTGGTTAACTTGCAGGATGCTGTGTGCAGGAATTCAGGACACACGCACAAGTTCCTCTGCTGAGACAGATAACCCAGGGAGCAGCTCCGCTCATCTGCCAGCACCGGCCAGGTCAGGAAACCCTGAAATATTCCGGGCATGACGGCGGGCACGACACAGGGTTCGTGCTGAACAGAAAGCGCCCCCCAGCTCACCCTGCAGCCGCCTGCCCTTGCCCCCCCAAGGATGCTGGGGGTCGGGAGGGCGCCGTGCCCCCCTCGGGGTGCCACCCCCGAGCACCCGCCCGCGGCCTGAGCCACGGGCGATATCCTGCCCTTCCCGGCGAGATGAAAGCAGGGGAAAAAAACCCAAGGAAACAAAATATCCCTTTGGCCGCGGGAGGTGCCGGAAGAAGGGACAAAAGCGGCGGAGGGGGGGCGCGCACACGGGAACCCCGGGGGGCTGCGGGTACCCCCCATCCCGGGGGGGGGGGGAGCGGCTGCATCCCGGGAAGCGCGGCGGGATGCGGGGCGGGATGCGGGGCGGGATGCGGGGAGGGAGCGACCTCACCTCGCTGCGGGTGATGCGGTGCCTCGCCAGCTTCACCACGGCGAAGTTGCCCTTGCCCAGCGTGCCCTCGATGTCGTAGAAGCCGACGCGGACGGGCCCGAGCCCGCGGGGCAGCAGCGCCGGGGGCCGCCGGGGCTCGGCCATCACCATGCTGGGCTCCGGGGGGCGGCGGCGGCTCCGGGGGTGCGGGGCCGGGGGGGGTGTGCGGGGCCGGCCGTGTGCGGGGCCCCCCCGGCCGCGCCGCCCCCTCCGGCCCCGA
>JAWWEU010000068.1:5115406-5185353 GCA_035583155.1 Acropternis orthonyx | reverse complement strand
AAAGGGGATAGAGAAAGGGATAGGGGATAGTAAAGGGGGTGGGAAAGGGGATGGGGATGGGAAAGGGGATAGGGATGGGAAAGGAGATTGGTGATGGAAAAGGGGATAGGGGATGAGAAAGAGGATGGGAAAAGGGATGAGAAAGGGAATAGGGGATGGGAAAGGGCATGAGGATAGGGGTGGGAAAGGGGATGGAGATAGAGATGGGGGTAGGGATGAGGATGGAGACAGGGATGAGGACAGGGATGGGGATAGAGGCAGAGACAGGGATAGGAATGAGGACAGGGATGAGGCAGTGGTGCTGTGGGGACACGGGTCCTCCAGGCTCCCCCTGTGACTTGGCATGGGCATTGCTTCCCCACTGTGCCCCCAAGTCTCCCCTGCTCTCCCACCTTGGTCAGTGCCCCACAGTGTGGCTCTAGGAGGGGGTTAAACCCATCAGAATCCC
This sequence comes from Acropternis orthonyx, assembly GCA_035583155.1. Taxonomy (NCBI): domain Eukaryota; kingdom Metazoa; phylum Chordata; class Aves; order Passeriformes; family Rhinocryptidae; genus Acropternis; species Acropternis orthonyx. The sequence continues at coordinate 5,184,905 of JAWWEU010000068.1, read as the reverse complement.
AGAATCCCACAATAGTTGGGGTAGGAACCACTGGTGATAGATATCCAATCGCTCTGCCACGGCAAGGTCACCTGGAGCAGGTGACACAGGAGCATGTCCAAGTGGGTTTGGAATGTCTCCAAAGACCTCCCTGGGCAGCCTCATGATTTAAGAAGGACATTAAAGTGCTTGGGTGCATCCAGAGGAGGTTAATGGAGCTGGTGATGGGTTTTGGAGGAGGTGGGCTGTCCTGTGAGGGGCAGCTGAGGCCTCTGATTTCATCCAGCTTGGAGAAAAGGAGACTGAGGGACAATCTCAGCTTTCTGGAGGGGATTTGGAGATGCAGGTGCTGAGCTCTTCTCCCTGGGATCCAACGACTGGACTTGTGGGAATGGCTCACAACTGTGTTAGGACAGACTCAGACTGGACACTGTGAAGCATTTCTTTATCAAGAGGGTGGTCAAACACTGGAAGAGGCGTCCTGGAGTGGTCAGTGCCCTGAGCTTGTCACTGAGAGCTGTTTGAGTAATGCCCTTCATAACACACTTTAACTTTTCTTTTGCCTTAAAGTGGTCAGGCATTTGGATTAGAAGATTTTTGCAGGTCCCTTTTAAACTTAACTATTCTTCTATTTATTGCCTGCATACTTGGAAAGACAGATTTGGTAGCTCTGTTAGGCTGGTACCTTCTGACATTCGGGTACCAGGAATCACCCCTGGAGGCTTTTCCCAGTTCCACTGACCAAACAAGGCACATCCCAAAGCTGTTGGGACAAGAGCACATGTGTCTGTTGAATCAGCAACAATCACAGACCTTTTATGATGCAAACACAGCTCAAAACAGAGCCTGGCCACAAAAAAAAAACAAGTGGAAGAACGCAAGGAACAAACTTGATGTCTCTTGCTTTCCCTTTTTTATACGCATCTTACACGTAAAGCTGCCTCATACTTGTGAAAAGTTGGTTATATTTGTTACATGTCAAGCAGTGATGAGTGTTCTGCAAAGGGAACTGAAGATCTCTGTGAAAAAATGAATGCCTGTCCTTCCCTGTTCATGAGATTCCTCTAAGGAATGACATTTGGAGATGACGCTGCTGACTCGGGCTGCTATGGAGAACAACCATAGTGCTCTCACTGTTCTATTTATCCCCTGAAGAAGCTCTGGCAATGACTAACTGATGACTTGAGTTAGTCAGACATCCACCCTTTGAAGTGATTGATAGGTACATGAGCAAGCTTTCCATAATGCCACTTGAATAGCAAGTGGTGTCATCCCAAACTGCTACTTGTGAAAGTTCACTGCTACGGGACGCTCTGTTTTCTACAGACTTGGTGTGTTAAAAGTAACTTTTTCTACATTGTGCAAAATATTGCCTGATATTTCTTCTCAGTCATCTTACTACAAACGAAATTTTTTCGTCTTAAAACATTTATTTGCTTCCTGCCCACAGGTAAAGTCTCAACCTGGTGCAAAATCAACTATTAAGTCAGATTCTGAGAGCAAACTCCTGCAGCAACTCCCTCGTGCCGCACACCCCGATGCCATTCACGGCCTGAAAGCTCAGGTTACCAAAAACACTGCTTAAAGACGCTGCAGTCACAAAAACGTCCTCTGTCCAGGCTGTTGATGCCTTTTGCTGCGCTCCAAGGAAAAGGATCCAAGCGCTCCTGGCAAAGCCCGGGCCGGAGCAGCGCTCGGAGGACAGAAACGTGGAGCGCACATGCCCTCGTGTGGTCACTGCTCCTGCACGGGCTCCTGCAGCTCTGAGCCTCCAAACGCGGCAAAAATAGAGAATTTATAAGATTGCCTCGCCCTGATGCCTTCCAGAGGGGCCGAGCAGCTCAAAGGGCCACACCACATACTGTGCTGCCAAAACACGGCTTGACACACCTGAGCTCCAACACCTGACAAGCTTTTTCTGCTTCTAAAATGCTTTAAAAAAATAATAAAAGACAGAAGAGACCAAGAATGTACGAGTAAAAATGCATAGACTTCTGTTTGATGAAAAAGCACTAATTACTGCATTAGGAACTTTCCAAGTGCCCAGCACTGACTGTTCTCCTGTATCAGGTTTTGTTTTCCAGGAGAAGCTGTTGCTGACTCGACGTCATTTTCAAAACACCCAGATGATTTATTTTTAATAGATTGCTTCTTTTAGGGCTTCATCTTGCACCAGCGTGAGCTAATGCAGACCCACCAGGCACAGCAACCTCACCTGTAACTTTTTGGAAGTGAGAACTCCCTGAAACATTTCCGTGCTTGCAGTGAACAGCAACAGCCCAGAGAGCCACAACCCTCTCCCTGCCTATTTACTTTGGCAGAACAGAGTCGTGGCTGCAGCTGCACTCGGTTCTGTGGTTGTTTCAGTCACACATAAAACACCTTTTGCCGAACTTTTGTTTCCTGGTGGCTTGTGAAAAAGTTTTGCTTCGTTTTCCTGTTTATTTATTCATTTTAGGTGTTTTCACAGACTTGTTCAGCAGCAAAGTGCGGAAAGACCTGCAGAGTAAAAGATGTGTAATATTTGTGTTCCTGCCTGACATGCTTTGCTTGGTCATTCTCCCTCCACTACTCGGTCTCTCCTCCCTCCCAGCAGGATGAGGGAGAGAACTGGAAAAGTGAGAAAACTTATGGGTTTTGATAAAGACAGTTTAATAGGTAAAGGAAAAGTTGCACACACAAGCAAAGCAAACCAAGGAACTCATTCCCCACTGGCAGGGAGGGGCTCAGCCATCTCCAGGAAATCAGGGCTCCATCACACATAACAGGCAACATTTAGCACCTTTAAGACAAGTGGTCAGTTAAATAAATAAGGATTTTGGATTGTCCTTTGGTTTCCAGGGAGTATCTTTGGTTCAAAAGAGAATCAGGAGTATTAACAAGCCATTCCCAGGGCAAAGGGGGCTTGATGAAAAGCCAAATATATACATACTTTTCAGTTTGGATCTTTAAAAACCCATATTCTTTCAAAAAAAGGACAAGAATATGGGGGCAACGCAAAACCAGGACAAACATGACATATACTGTTATTAAAACAAGTGCATAGAGAGGGCAGGTAAACACGTGCCAGCGTTCACTTTGCCATCCGAATTCCAGGAGGGGTTTTTTTTTTTTTTTGGTCCATTTGCTTAATATCCATAAATCTCATTCTCCACCCAGGTGGACTCCGTGCTCCTCGCCAGGCCGCCCCCACAGGGCTCGTAGATGGCATTGGTCACAAAGCCGCTCTCGGCGCTGCCCGCGGTCCCAGAGCCCGAGGCCGGGAGTGGCGCCCGCGCCGAGCCCCTGCCCAGCCCCTGGCACTGCTGGGCACGGAAGGAGGAGTTCTTGGTGGCAGGCCTGCTTCCAGCCAGGTCTGCTTCTGACTGCCTGTCGATGACTCTGTAAATATCCAGGTTGGGGCTGGGGTTGGCCAGCCAGGCATCCTCCTCCTTCGGGCTCGCATCCAGCCGCTCCTCTCTCCTTGGGAATGGGGGGGAAAGGTACAAAACCGTATTATGGCTTTTCCTGAGGCAGATACAAAGCACCACCACGCCTCTTCGAGGAATTTAGCAGTGACCCTTGAGCAAAGCTGACACTCAGAGCCTGGGCTGGGCATGGAATTGGGTGTTCTGTGTCATTCCAGGCTGCACACCCGGGATGGTCCCTGGACCAGCTGCCAGCTGAGACACTGAGGCAGCAAAACCCAACTCTGACAATCCCCAAACCACAACCAACATCCCCACCAGAGCTCCTGTGCACACAGGGAAAGCAAGCAGTAAGCATTATTTGCTCCAGATCAATGGCCTTTTATCTCTATTAATGTGTTTTTCACTTTTGAAGGGGAACATCAGATAGTTCAAACTTTTAATAAGAAAGCTGAAGTGCTAACAAAACCATTCTTATTTTCACCACTCCCTGTGAACAATATAATATGGTATAACGGAGTTTACTTTAAATTTTATTTGAAAATAACTCAGCCTAGAACATTCATGCCACTTTTCAAACATTTACTTGGCTCCAAGCAGTCCTCTGCAGGGCACTTTGCAGGATGCCAAAACTGGCTCCAAGATTACTGCCAGGAAATGGTATCACAGTTGATTTTAACGTGAAAACGCCACTCACCTCTTCACAAAAAGCCAAAAACAGGAGATGGCTGTAATGACAATCAGGAGAAGCAGCACAGGAATGCTGGGAATAAGGATGTAGGCAAGACTCTGAACAGGCTCTAGGGGTAGAAATGAGTCAGTGGTAAGAAGAAACTGAAAGTTCTTCGTAGTTAATCATGCACTTAGGGGTGAAACATTAACAATTCAGCCACTCAAAAGTGATTCAGTGAAAGTACCTTTTTCAGACCCAGAACACTTTGCTCAGCTTTAGATTTCCAACATTTTGGAAGCCCAAAACAATCAGTTCAGGGAAGATTTGAGGGAAGCTGTGTATGGGCAGTTTTTTGGGTCAAACCCTTGAAACTGTTTGCAGCCACATGTGGGAAATGTGGATCTGCAGAGGCAGGGAGAGAACAGGCCGGGTGTTGGATGCACAATATACCTTTGGCTCCTACAGCTGTCACATTAACACCTTTCTTACGCCGTTCCTCTGGCAGTGCTGGGCTCCAGGGCTCTGTGGCAACATCTGGAAAGAAAGCACCTTAGTTAATATTGCAGATTCTTTCAAAAAAAACCCCAAAAAACCAGCATAAGAATCCTAAGAAGGGAGAGTGAAGAGACTGAAGGGACTGAGAGCTGCAAAGATGTGGTCCTGTTGTTCTTCACAAGCAGCAGTTCCAGATGCTGCAACAGCAGCAGGGCTGTTCCTACAGGATGGATCATGGAATAGCACAAGCAACGTGCAAACTGCAGGGAAGCTGCTTGCTCAGTTTTCAGTCTGCTGAGAATGAGGGCAACAGTATTTCCACAGGAAGTTCACATGTCATTTAAAAAAAGCCTCAAACAAATCCAACTCACCTCTCTGAGAATTCTCCACTGGAGCATTCGTTGGCTTCTCTAAAAGAAAAAAGAGAAATGCACAATTTCCTCATAAGCCTGAGTGGGGGGACCAAGGGTGATGAACACAGTCTGAAAACATAACCATCCTTTATTGTTCTCTCCCTCAGGCCCCACCTGAGACCTCAAATACTCCATAAAAATCCTCTGAGGATTTCTACAAGTAGCTAGAGATTATTAGACACCAAGATTGTTTCCTGCAGGACGTGCATAAGCTTCAAGACACCCATCTCCCACCAGATCCTTCCAGTGAAGCTGAGAAAGGGCTTCCCTATCAGTCACTGCTGTCTCCTCATACCTTCCCCTGGGGGTTGCTTTTCAAAGGCCAGAATGACTCATTACCGAGAGAATATTTGCAAATGAAGTTATTTTTCATGTTGCATCTGTCATCGTTCCACTGAAACATGTAAGGACCTCCGACACCTGGCGGGGCAGATGGCTGGTGGTACATCACAACACAGATCTCACTCCCACAGGATGGCTCATCCACGTACCAGTTCCTGAGAAAACACAACAAACACGGCAAGCACGGCTTGACGTCATTTCCCAGGAGCTGAGATGGGAACACGGCCCAGAGGGCACAGCCAGGGGGTCACAGCACCCCCCACCCCACAGGAACAGCACAGTTATTTACCTGGAATTCTTGTTTTTCAAAGAAAACCCAGCCATCGGGGGGTTGAACAAACAGCTGAGCACCTCGCAGCCTGAAACCCCCATGCAAGGCTGAATAAAAAGCTCAGGGGAAGCTTGAATTTCCCCACACAATTTTAGAGCCGTGCAAAATCATCTATCACAGATATTTTTGCTCTCTGGCCTCAGTGCCTGCAAAATTTCAACATCTATTTAATGGGGAAATGAAAGAGCTAAAGCAGGCTCTGCTTTTCTCTGTCTAGAAATGCACCAACACAGTCTTGCAGATAAATTTTTTTGTTGTTCTAATAATAAACTTCACCACCAGACAACTGTGCAGGCTTTTCCAAGGAGCGCGCAGGAAGGAGGCTTAGCACTCTGTGATACAATTGTTATTGAAGACGCATCTTCTGCAACTCAGAGGAGCTGTGTCCTGATTTTTGCAAGTGTTCAATACCCTCTCTTCTGGGAACAAGCCATGTTCTGCCTGCCAAGCTGACCCATACAATAGAAATAATTCCAGATATCCCAAGGTATTCCACATGGGACGATACCCCTGTGTCTTAGAGCAGTGTTTTCTCCATCATTCCAATGCTGTATTCCTCCCTCACTTCCTTCCTCCCCTGCTGTTTTCCTTGGCTTTATCATTTAGCATAAATAAGCTGTGTCTCACCAATGAGAGGCAATAAAGCCGTGCCTGTTCCTTAGCAGCGGATCTGGCTCCAGCTTCCCTTTATCCACCCCCAATATCTGAACCACAGGAGAAACTTTAATATATCAAACAGCACTAAAACCAGTTTTGTTTTATTCATTCCTTCACAGAGCAACTAAAACACCTTCTGGGCTCCCAAAGCAAAAAGGTCACAGTACCAAGATGTTTTTCCACGTGTCCAACATGAAGAATGCAAATTGGTGTAAATGTTGTTGCTTTTATATTTTAATTACAACAAATGCTGTGGTTTCTCTTGCCTTGAGACAAAGAGGCAGAAATCTAACAAGTGTTGTGAAAACTCCAACTTTCCATGCCTACAGTAAATCCTGCAGCTCTCAGATTTAACTGTCTCACAGGAAAAACAGTGTTATTATTCCTCAGCAAGCAGAAGGGAAAGAGCCCTTTGATCAGGGCATCAGGGATAAACTCAGGGCGATCTGAAGTGCAGGAACCTTCAGGTCTAAGTACGTATTTTGTAGCTGCCTAATCAGATTTTTTAAGATCAGATCACTTGTTCTTTCCCCTCCTTTTGGCAATCAAAAATGTCAATTTAGCCCAAGCTAGATGCTCCAGGTGTCATACAGAGCAACTCTCCAGAGTGGGGTAACCTTGTCCCTGGATGGGATGGATCACGAGTGGCAGCTGGGACAACGCTGCTGGGTTCATTGGACAGAATCCTTTGGGATTGCTGAAGGCAGGTGACACTCCCTGTCCCACCCACAGGTACCTACCTGAACTTGGACGAGCTGCCATCTGACCAGGAGTAGAAGTTCTGACACTCTGTACTGTTGTCCTCCTCCTCCTCCTTTTTCCTCCTGAGCCCTATCCAAAAGTCTCCATCAGAAGCCCAGAGACTCCCAATAAACGTCTCGATCAGTCTCTGCTCTGCTGCTGTTTCAATGCTCACCAGGTGCCCCCCGTCAGCCCTGCAGGCCAGGTGAGCCTCTTCGTAGCTGGTTCTGCGGGAGGCATCATGAAAATACACTATTTTGTAGCAGGGTTTCTGTGTCCCACGGCGGCAAACTGTCTGTCCTGCAGAGCGGGGAGAGAAACCTGCTGCAGCAACTCCGCCTGCAGGGCAAAACTGGAATGCTAGCAGTGCCACCTGGGTGAGCTGTGCAATGTTTGTAGGGAAAACAAAACAGGTGAAAGCCTCTCGTGTCACTGGGAATCTCCAAGGGTTTCTTACTGCACCCCACAGCTTGGGTTGGTCTGCAGAGCGCTGTCCTTTCGTGTCCTGCTCTTCTCACCTCCCCTGTGACTTTTCGATCCTGGGGGTTTCCTCCCAGAGAAGCAATGCTGTGCCAGAGAACAAGCTCACATATCCAGCCTTTATAGAGCATGGTTCCCTTGCAAGAGTTCAGAGAGGCTTTGTTAAATTTATTGTTTTTAATGAACTGGGCGTCTAAAATTAGAGATTCCCTTACACAACCAGAGGTAGCAAGACTTTATCTTCTAGGGTGTATGTGAGGGTTTTATGGAGTGTATATTGCCGTGTCTTAGAGTCATGGAACGGTTTGGGTTGGAAAGGACCTTTAAAACCCATCCAGCCCCACCCCCTGCCATGGGCAGGGACACCTCCCACCAGCCCAGGTTGCTCCAAGCCCCGTCCAACCTGGCCTTGGGCACTCCCAGGGCTGGGGCAGCCACAGCTTCTCTGGGCACCCTGTGCCAGGGCCTGCCCACCCTCCCAGGGAAGGATTTCTTATCAATATCTATTCCAAACCTACCCTTTTGGTTTTCAGTGTCTCTACTGAGGAGAGCAAGACGTGTTCCCACAGCCCAGCATTGCTCTGCTCTGTGTAATGCTGCTGACTGCCCAGGAAGTAAACAATGTCTGTTTTCAGGCTGTCAGAAGCCAAGGACTTTCTCATGCAGAAGCAGCACAGCTTATTTTGGTTACAAGGAAAGATCAAAGTGAAAAGACACATCATCTAAAATTATGCACTTGTATGTTCCTCAGCAGAACAGTCCCAATATTTAGACTGTGGAAACAAACAGTTTTGTTTTACTCAGTAAATATTTCTTTGCAGACAATCTGCTAACCTACATGTTTTAACAGAGGAAAAGACATTCGGCAACATTTGTAGTGTACTCAGAGCAAATGGGATGAGAGGACAGGTCATTATAAACCCCTCCATGGGATGTCTGCTGGCTTTGCTTTATTCCTACCCAGCCACTGCAAGAGGGAGAGTATAAAGACCTTTTACACTGGAACTTTTGAACAGTTAAATAGTCAGAATCAGTTCGTTAACGTTTTACGCAGAAGTTACAACCAGAACACCTTTTTACTACAACAGCAGTATTAGAAAACACATTTCTAGCATAACCTGTATTTCTCTTGGGAACTTTACACTCATAGAGGCTTGGTGAAAAAGGCAAAGCCCCCTTACCTCTTCTGAGGGAAATGTCCACTGCTGTTGTGAAAGGCATAAGAAAAACACAGATGGCACATTGTTATTAGAAACCTACACTAACTGTCTAGAATTACTGTCACAAGCTGCACTCAAGGACTTTTTGATATATAAATGCAGTTTTTTTTCCCACTAACTGGCAGAAAATTTCTGCCTTATCTGCCAAACTTGTCATTACTTTCAGCTAAGGAAGAAATCTATTGCAGTTGATTACAGTCTTGATTACCGCTCTTTAGGATCCCAAATATGGTTTCAGTTACAGAGGACACTGTGTATGTTGCTGTAAGCAGGCCTGAAAGGGCTCCTTGTATTTCCCCCTTGTCTCCTCACTGCTCACATGGGATCTGTCCCAAAGTCTGCTGACTTCAGTGAGCTCCCCAGGGCAGGGCTGGCTCCTGCTGGGCAGCCAGACAGGGAAAATCATACAATCGTTAAAGCTGGAAAAGACACAACCCTGGAATATATTGGAAGGGACCCACAAGGATTGTCATCCCAACCCACAGCCCTGCACGGGACCTTCCCCAGGAGTCACACCTTGTGCCCCAGAGCATCATCCAAGTGTTTCTGCAGCTCTGGCAGCCTTGGGGCTGTGCCCACTGCCCTGGGGAGCCTGCTCAGTGCCCACCACCCTCTGGGGGAAGAACTTTTCTCTGATATCCAACCTAACCCTGCACTGACACAACTCCAGGCCGTTCCCTGGTCCCCACAGAGCAGAGATCACTGCCTGCCCCTCCTGAGGAAGTTGTAGTGCAAGACCACCAAGCCCACCCTTGCCCCGAGCATCCCCATGCCCGCAACCGCCGCTCTCGCATCCTTCCCATGTCGCGACATGCCCGCGCAGCCCGACCCTCCCAGTGGCAGAGCCAGACCGGCCTCCCCGTACCCGGGGGGGGCGACCCCAGCGCCGGGCACCCCGCGGTGCCCCCCGCAAGCCCCTCTTACCGCTGAGCAGCCGCGCCCCCGCCGCGCAACCCAGCGCGGCCGCGCACAGCGCTGCGGCCGCGAGCATCCTCCCGAATCCCGGGTCAGAGGAGCAGGGAGGGAGCCGGCAGGGGATCAGCACCTCCTCCTCCTCCTCCTCCTCCTCTCCTTCCTTCCCTCCTCCTCCTCGGGCTCCGGGCCAGCGGGCTCAGCTCAGCCCCTACACTTGGGAAGCGGCACCGCCCGGGGTCGGGACGCGCCTCCGCCGCTCCTCTTCCCTCTATCCCTCTCCAAACTCATCATCCCTCTGCCTCTCCCCCGGCCCGCTTTTATACCTGTCCCGCATCCCCCGGGGGGCGTGGGGAGCCCTCCCCGCGGGCACAGCCAGAGCCCACCCAGGGGCGCATCCTGCCCGCTCTGAGGATGCGGAGCCGCGCCCCGCGGAGCGCTCCGGGAGCGGCGCACGGGGGGCTCCGGCTCAAACAGCAATAAAGCTCCGAGCCTGTTTCCTGGTGGTCGGGAAACTGCTCCGCATCTGTTTCCTGCAGGGAGGGTTTTCCATCCAGCCACGGATTTTATGGCTCGGGCTCCAAGAGGTTTTTGCAGGGGCAGAGCATCAAAGTGACCAAAGGCGCGATCGATGCTTTAAAATGGGAGATTAATGGGTTTATATGTTTGAAAGCTAGACCCGCTCTCGGGAGTTCGGTTGGAGAAGCTATTTCTGAAATGAACATCTCAAATAGAGGGAAATCCTTTAAAACACGACGGGGACCAGAAGCCGGGGATGTCAGAGGGAAGTGCTGGAGCTTTTCAGCCTGGGTCATGTCTGTGAAACAGGAACAGGCTTTCTGATACTTCCTGGCGCTTTCACATATATGGAAACACTTTGTCTAACTGGTCTTCCCCCCGACTTTCTGAATTCCAACCAGAATTAAAGCAAAATTAACATCTTCATGAGTTGTGGGGCTTCCTGCTCTTAACCACTCTTTGGAAATAAAGGGAAAATGTATAGAAAGTAAAGAAGCAAAGTACAGAACAATAGCAGCAGACTTTCAGCCTTTTAATGTCTAAATCTTAATATAATACATATTAGTCTAGGATAAAACTGAGTAGTTATTGTAATAATAATGATAATAATACCCAGAACATCTTTTCCCCCTAAACAGTACCTGACTACTTAAGACGAAGGGAAATACAAACCAGACCCAGCTTTAGCGCATAGAATTTGAGATGAGCAGATAAACTTGTTTCAGCATTTTAATGAACTTTGAGAAGAGGAAGTGCTTAATATGAACCAGCTTAAAAGCTTAAATAGGGAGGAAGAAAAGAGGAGGCTTTTGTGTCTAAGAAGAACACGTCATTTCTGAAAGTATCCTTTGAAATCTTGTTTTCCAAGTTGTTTCTCAAATCACTGCACTTAGCTTGAAAATGTCAGTTCTACTTTCTGCAACTGAGGAATGAAATTGTATTAATTCACATATGTAGTTCTTCAGAAGGACAGATGTTTAAGCTTCAACTCATTTATCACTGCTTTGTATCTTGGGATTTACAGCAGAAGGAAAGAAGTGCATTAATATAATTCAGACCTCTTACTCCTGAATTCTATTCTCCTGATAAACATCCGGCCAGGCCAAGCAAAACCACTGTATATCAGCAAATCTCGAGTTCCCTACTGATAATAATAAAAATCCCTAAATGGACTTCTTCCTTTTATTGCTCAAATTTAGTTTCTGAGAGGTTTTTAGAGAGCAGAGCAGCCGGGTTCATAACTTTGTTAGAAACTGAGTCTTAGTGTTTCAGTGGATGAAAACCTGGAGAGAGCAATGATGTACAGATCCCTTTGGCATAGGAAACTGAGATATTTAGACACACTGTCTTATTCTTCATAGTTTTGAGGTTGAAAATTGTCCAATAACTCTAGTTAGCTGGCCTGAACTTTATTTACCTCATATGCTTATTGCTTCCTGCTGTCCAACCTGGACTGGCAGTGTCCCAGAGCCTACAGGATCCTTCTTGCTTCGGGAATTTGTTGGATAATCCCCTGTCCCTGCACTGGGCAGGCAACAGAGCTCCCAGGGTTTGCTCTCCCAGGGCTGCAGGAACACAATGTCAGCCTTAAAGTCTGGATTTGAACACCAAGTGACACCTATGACTGATAATAATTGGAACGTTATTTCATTGAGTGCATTAATTTTAATTTTATTTAGACTTACGTGAGGCTTGTAGTTGCATAAAGTCCTTTACTCGCTGAAATTAATCAGTCATCTTTATGGCTACAAATCCTGGCTCTCATCTATTGTTACTGAATTAAAAAATAAAACAAGAATGCAAGATTCAGGGAACTGCTGCTACTCCAGCCAGAATTCAGAAAGCAGACTAATTGATGGGAATGAATGGGATGCCTTTTGGAATTATTAATTGGGAAAGGAGCGTTGCTGACTTGCAGGAAAGACTTGCAGAGCTCAGCACCTTTCTGCACCTCTTGCAGATTGCTCTCCTCTGGCCCCTTTCCCAGCTCCAGGCTGCAGGCTTTTCAGTAAAAATGAGGAATGTTTTACTAAAATTAGAAAATAATAACAATAAAAAAGAAAGGATAATTGCAGAGTCAGGCTGAGAATGTTATTGCAGAGCTTATGGGAGTTGTCTCAGCCTCCTTGTGTGAATTGTATTGATGGTCTCTGTGTGGAACACTGATTTACCAGGTAGGTGGTAAATAGGGGCTCCAACAATTTGTATCTGTGTCTTCAGGACTTTTTCACTCAAGTCCAGGCTTGACCCTCTCTATTGATGGGAAAAAGCTGCCACAGACCTCAACTTTATTTATTCATCAAGAATAAATGTGGGTAAACGTGAGAACAGAGGCCTTGGGCTGTAAGGCTGAGAAGGACACAGAATGGGAGCTGATGGCTGCAGACTTGGAGGAGAAAATGCCTCTTATTTTGTTCCCGTGCTTTTCAGTGCCCTGTATGCAAACCAGTGGGGTGTCACCCAGGAAAAGCGCCTTGGCAAATGCTCTGGTGTCTCTTGCCTGTGTGACATTTCTCCTGTTTTATTCCCTGTCCTGCCTGCCTGTTGGTGCTTCTGGAAGGAAATCAGCCTGTCTTGTGCCATCAGAATTCCAGTGTGCCCGACTTCCACGGAGATTTCCTTCCAGACCTCTTTACCTGGCTGTGTGGTTAGTGATTGTTGCTTTAGGCAATCAGCTAACTACACTGCCTGGTAACCAGGCTGATGCAGAGCCTTCCATACCCCTACTCAGATAGAGTGGGATTTTGGTAAAAAAACCCCTCCCGCTGCAGGTTCTTGCACTGTGATTTTCTCCATATTAAAATTCCTGAACGTCAAGCCAAGTGGTCAGAGTAAAAATCACTTATACATCCAGTGAGTTTAATATTTAATCATTGCTTAAAACCCCTTTCACTTCCTAGCTTGTTAAATAAAACATAAAAGGTAAATGAAAATTATTTTCCCACTATCTGGCAGATAAGAATGCAACAAAAAAAAATTCTTAATGCAGTGCTGGTGCATAAACAATGAAGATAATCAGTTTAAACACACCAGACAGGAAAGTTCCCAAGGATTTTAGCACCAGCTTCAAGAAATCTGAGATTTTACTTGGTGTTACCAACATACACCACCCACTTCTGCTGGACGGGTAAAATTCTGGAAATAAAGCTGCAAATGAATAAATAGTATTAATAATTTCGCCCTGGAAATGAGGATGGGGAAAGGAGGATTTGTAGTGCTGTTTTCTGGGCTGAGGTGGGAGCAGGGAATCCTGTGCCTTGTTTTGATGGCAGTGAAGTTAGTGATTGTGAAGCAATGGATACAATCAGCTAATTACACTGCCTACAAACCAAGCACTGCCCGTGGGCTCACGGAATTCAAACCTAGAACAAGAAGAAAGCACTGCCAATGATTATATTAATATGCTCTTATAAGAACAAGGAATTGACAATAATGGAAAACATTGGTCACATCACCCTTATTCTACTAAACTCAAAGTCTTTATGCCACAAATTAATTGTGCTTAATAATTAAAAACTTCAGTGAATGCAACACAAAGATCATTCTGTGAGTGCAAAGAAAAGCAATGAAATGCTAAAATATAAATCATTATACTGCACCAGAGGGGAAAGGGGAAAACCTTGGCATGGACTCCTTAGCTGAGTCCAGAGCTGGAAGGGCAAATACAGCTGCAAATGTGGGTCAAGACAAAATATCCTGTGTGAGTAACATCATACCTGGTTTGTGGCCAGTGGGGCAGTTGAGTTAATGAGACCTAATGTGGGATTTGTGCAGTTGCCACCCAAAGGTTCTCACAACGAAGTGCGTGTAACCACAGCAGCAACCAGGAGGACAGACCTTCACTGGTTCCCTGAACTTCAGAAAGCTTCCCCACCCAAAAAAAAATAATAATACAGGAACACAAGTTGTGCTGTCAGTCAGGTGTGAGGCTGCCCAAACCTTATGCACTAATTTGTGGTAGTTAAAGAAATTAGTAAATCTGCTCTGCAGGACAAACTGAGTGTGTGTAAGGAGTTAGAATCAATTATGAAAGGAGTTAGAATCAATTATGCCTTGTGTCTAACAGATGTGCGTGCAATTAATATACCATTTTATAGAGAGTTGTCAAGCTAAATCAGGAATGAGACAGTCTGTGAGGTTCCAAGGACAAGTTTGGCTGCAAATTAAACAAATTAAACAGCTTTCTCCTAAAGACATCATAGTTAAAAAGCATTCAGGACTTACCCTCAAGCAGCTTACCTCGCAGTAATAATCCTCAGAAGGGCTGCATTTAGGATAAAATGCTTAAAAAGGTTTAATGGAAAGGGGGATATGGGCAGCTCCTTCCCTCTGGCTTTCAGAGCCCGCAGTGTTTTCCTGGCAGACATTCCCTCGGGGATGGTGCCCCAGGAGTGTCCCAGCTCCTGCCCCGGGTCGGAGTGTCCCCACAGCGCGCCGTGGGTCAGCCCCACGCCCGGTCCCTTTGTGTACCCTCGGTCACCATGGCCACCCAGCCAGGGCTCCTGCAGCGGGCTGGATGTTCCCTTGGGATGTGCCAGTGGCTCTGGCCACGGAGAGCTTTGTTGCAAGGGAGGTTTCCATGGGCTGAGTCAACACGGGGAGGCAAACACGGGTTTTCCGCCCTGCTCCCCCCGCCAGGTGAGGGTGGGCCAGGCTGTGGTGGCCCTTGGGGCTGCCCAGCGTGTCCCTCTGGGCTCCCAGCTGGATGCTGGGCCTTCAGCATCACACCAGGAGGCCCCCAAAGAGACAAACAGCTCAAGGAGATGAATGTCCTGTGCTCCTGGCACCCAAAGGTGACCTTCTTCACCTCTGTCCTCCCGTTCTTTGGGGGTCTTCCCAACCGTTTCTGTTTGCTTGCCCTTGACCTGCTCAGCTCAGTGCATTGAGCATTCCTCTCCCTCCTTCCCTCTGAAAATCATGGCATGGAAATAGGGAGGAAGAAAGAAAGAAAGGACATCAACACTTGATAATATCAGCAGAAATAAAGGACAGGGCTATCACAGTCGTTCTTAGACTCCATGAAACAAGCCCAGGTAGCTTTGCAGTCTTTCCCTTGTTATTCAGTTTTAGAAAATCCTAGACCAACACCTCTCTTGTTCTTTTATTTTCTATATTTATGTTTATTTTATTGCTTAGGTCAATAAAGACTGACAATTTTAAATTTAAGTAGCAGTATGTGGTACCTGAACACTTAACACATTTTGTGCCTGTCATTGGAATCAGTTTCTGGTTTGTTCCCATCAAAAATAATTCTCTGCACAGAGATTCAAGTGAAGATGTAGGTTTGGAACATCCAGATAGGAGGTTTCTTCTGCCCTCTGACTTAATGTCATAGTCAATCAAATAGGTGCTGTCTTCATGTGATGTTTCTGAGTGTGATCAGGACAGACAAAACAAATGCAATCAGCTTTTCTCCAGGAAGAAGATTGTCACCTGGGATGTTTTTCCATATGGAAATCGCTCAGGCTTGCTGATTTTTATAGCAACAGTTACGAGCTTCTAGCTGCTCACCTGGAGAGATTGTCTGTCGTCCATCACCCACCGAAATCAAATGGCTTGCAGGGGGAAGATTGCTGCTGGTGAGCTGCTCTTAGATTCTTTATTTGCACATACTCCATCCTTCCAAGCAAGAAAACTGCAAAAAATTCCGCAGGGGTGACTCCTGCCAGAGTGTGTTTAGGGAACCAGTGTTTGCTCCTGGCCCGCAGTTACTGGAGAAACTGTGTCTGAGCCTTTCCCTTCTCAGTTCATGCCTGGGCTTGCCTGGTGGCCCAGGAGAGCAATAATTTAATCTGCCCAGGAATTCTTGTGCTGGGTTAGGGGCCTGATCTGAATCCCACTGAAGTCTTTGGGCAGATTTCCACTGATTTCAGGGAGCTCTGGATCAGTCCCACGAATGTCCAGGCACTGATACAGTGGTTTGCAGTGGTTTGGCTCTTTTCTTTTCCTAATAAGGATTAAAACACAACAGCATCACTTAATAAAAGGCACAAATATCTTCTCATTTTTCTCATCTATCGTGCCAATCAGAACACTTGGTTATCCCGCTTGGTTTTTTGGGATGCTCCTCCTGTTTGGGAATGAGTGGGAGCACAGTTTGTTGGCTGTTGCTTAGTAGTTCTCACATTGGCATGGGCTGTGCAAGGTTTTTGTTCAGCCATTTCATTTCTTAGCTGTTTTTATCCACACAGAGCACGCAGGGCCGTGTTTTCTTCAGGTCAGTGACAACTGACAGCACTGGGAAGGATTTGAGTCCAATGAACCTTCCTAATTAAACACGGGAATGGGAACCCAGAAACACTCTGTGCTGCTCTGGTTTCTG
Organism: Acropternis orthonyx; assembly: GCA_035583155.1. NCBI lineage: Eukaryota > Metazoa > Chordata > Aves > Passeriformes > Rhinocryptidae > Acropternis > Acropternis orthonyx. Next base: position 5,168,414 of record JAWWEU010000068.1, on the reverse strand, counting down.
TGCCATTAACAGCAAAAACTCCGAGCTGCTGCATGATGTTAAAAACATCTCAGAACTTACTTCTGCATCGATGACAACCTGAATAATCAGAGCCAAATGGATGAACAGCCAAGAGCTTTCCTTAAATTTCCCTGTGTTTGTTGTTGCAAAGGTGCAGTTTGAGCTGACTTTTGCCTCCCAGCACCCAAGAAATGTCACCATTTATTGCATGGCTGTGACCTGGGTCTCCAGGTGAGGAGTTTGTTTGCTGCTGCCCATGGGAACAAGCAACCCAACAAAAGAGGCGGTGGAGGGATTCAGGCTCCTCTTTGTGGGATCTGGTCACTTCACTCCTTTGTCACAGAATTTCCCAACTCCCAGGGCCTGCCTGAACATGTTGGAGAGAGTAGGAAGGCAGGAGATGCTTCAAAGTCCCATCCACTGTTGTGTCTCACTGATCCCAACCAGCATTTATTGTGGAAAGAACAGTAACTGGGTAATTCCCGAGCCTGAGGGTCAGATCCACAAGGAAGTCAGGATCAAGTTACTCACTCCAGGGCAGGGGATGGACTCCCTGCAATGCCTGCTACTATTTTGCAGCGAGAATGTTATTTTAGCCTGGATAGCTCAAGAATAAAAGGAAAACAAGGTTTATAGGAAGAGATAGCATATTTTATTTGATTAAAATCTGATACTGAGAAGAAATGACATGAAGTCAGAGAAATCAGACTCAGTGGCAACTTCCTAAGCTTTGGCAGGAAAAACAGCATCATCCCTAGAGGAGTCACAATCCGTGTGTCTGGGATTGTGCAGGAAGCCCTGAGTGGACTAAACCTACTGAGAAGAACTTCAAACATTATAATTACGTGTGTTATCCATCATTTGTAGGTGGCAAATCTTGCTCTTTGATATTTCCCTGGACATCAATTTTGTCAGTGCAGTTAACCCCTCCCGCCCCAGATCTCTGGTAGTTGCCTCCAGTTACTTTAAAACATCCACCTCTCTCTACACTGCAGCAAAATCCACGTGGTCAAAAGTTGCAAGTCACTTTGAGAACTCCTAATTTTGCTGTTCTGACGTGACATCATGCAACAGATCTCTGAAAACCAAAGAACTGATGTGGCTGCAAACATGGCCTGCAGTGCTTGCAGGGAATCCGTTCGCATCAGAAAACAACCCATCAACTCCGTGACGTTTTAAAAAGCAAGTTTAATCTCCAGAATAAAACTCAGGCCTCAGGCATGAAAAGCCAGTTTGCCTGCTCAAGAATGCTCTTCTGTTGCCCAGAGCTAATTCTGGCTGCAGACAAGCCAGCAGCGAGCAAAACCCTGCTCAGCCTGCCTAGAAAGAGGCTAAAAAATGCGGCGTGGAGATTCTTCCAGGCGGTGCCCAGCAGTGGTTTCCTGTTGTCCTACAAAAAGCAGGGAACAGGCAACGTTATTCCCTTGTTCTCCGTGTGAAAGGGAAGGGATGGCCCAGGGCTTGTGCAGGGAGCAGATTCCTGGCGCGTCACCCACCCCAAGCAGCCAGGAGCAGAGCACCCGAGGAGGGAACGCCTGTGGTCCCAGCGCTGGGGGTGGTGTGTCAGCCCCAGCCCCGGGCACTGCTGAGAGCCCTTTGAAGGCTCATTATCTCCCCCAGATTTTGATTTCTGGAGTGGGTGTGGAAAGGTCCCCATTTGTTAAAGAAGTATTTTGATATGGGAGAAAAAGGACGAGAAGACACACGGACTTGTTTTATTATATATTACTATATTGGTTTCGTATGCTAGTATATATTATTTTATTATGTATTGGTGTTTTATTACTCATTCCTTAAAACCAGAGTTTCTGCTAAAAGTCTTGGTGAGTCTTTTTTGTGATGCAGAAAGAAACTAAAGTGCAAAGAACTGTGTGAGTGGAGAGAAAGGAAACCCTGAAATAGCCAGAAATGCACGGTTTAAAGCACATTCCTACAAAGCTGGGCCCTTCTGTCAGTTTGTGCCTTCACACTCTGCATTTCTTGTCCCTGTCTTGCAGCACAATCTACTCACAGCACTGAAATGTGAGCACTTGGACTGCTTGGCTGCCACAGCTCCAGCCCCATTTAAACACTCAGCTCTTTTTGCCTTCAGTTGCTCTCTTGTCTTGGCAGCTCCTGATATCTGACACTGGAGACACAACTTCCTGAGCCAGCTAAGGGGAAAGGAACTCATCAGCTGCCCTCTGACTGGGCCCAGACAATTATTGCTCCAAGCTTTAAACAGAGAGCACAACTCTCACGCTGCAGGAACTGCCTGTGTATGGACTCTCAACCAGAGCCATTCCCCCTCCGCATGGAACACCTCAGAGAGTCAATAAATCCGCACTGATAAGGTGTTTATAGAGGCCACTAGGAACTTTAATGAAATGGTAACTACAAAAACATGCCATTTTCTAAATAAATAACACCAAATGTGAGGGTTTCCTATGGAAAGCAGCTGTGTTAAGCCTGGAGGCAGACAAGCACAATTCTAAGAATGAATTAATAAGCCTGGTACTGGTTTTCTCATGGCGAATATTTCTCTTCCACATTTCATATTTATGAGGTAGACCGAGGGACACAGCACTGGGTCAATTCAATACACCCTAAAAGGAGGAGCTGGTATTGGAGTCAAGCCAAGGCAATTGAGGTATCTTTGAGACCAGTGTTAATTAATCTCCTGCCACCCACCTGAATCTCCTGCACACCTGAGTGCTGTTACATTCCTCAGAGCCCCCTGATTTCCTGTCCTATATAAAGCCTAAGAAAAGCTGACTCGAGAAAGAGGGAGGGAGGATTTGGGTGCTGAGTGTTTTTCTTCCTGTGCCACTAGCATAGAGTTTTATGTGTTTTCTTGGAGCTGTTTGTAAAGTGCATCTTGAATTTTCCCTCTCTCTGCTCTGAGGTGATGCTTTTAGTCTTCTTTACATTTGAAAAAAACTCTGTAATTAACTGGAAGTTCTGCTGGTTGGTGACTGTAATCACATCTGTGCTGTATAATAAGGACTACTGTATTTGAAGCTTATTTTCATATAGGCTGTTAACTTGCTTTGTGCAAGTGCCTTTTAATAATACATTAAGTTGGTTTCAATACCCAAGACTAAATTTATCTGTTGTTTGGCAGTCAGGCTTAGCCAGGCTCTCTCTGTCCTGGCTTGTGCAGGTCTTGCCTTAGTACTTTAATGTTATTAAGTGTCTCTAGTGTGGTGCCTCATTTCTCCTGATGACTCTCCAGCAGCTAAAGCACCTCGTGTGCCACGACTTAAAATGAAAGACGAAATTGCTGCCACGGTCTTCTTCATCACAAAGCTGGTGAAAAAGGAAGGCAAGCTGAGCAAGCAGAAAATAGAGAAATTTGCAGCCAGCCTGACAGCAATCCTATTTGAGAAGTACAAGAATCACTGGTATGTGGACAACCCCTCCCGAGGACAAGCATTCAGGTGAGAGCAGGGGAAGTGGAGACTTGGTGTGACAGTCAAGAAGCAGTGAGTGCCCTGTCAGTGCCTGGAGGCCTTAAATTGGAAATAAATGACACAAAATTGAATGGGAACCTCTTGGATATCCCTTAAGTTAAAGGGAGAAAGTGTTTTTAAGTTAATTTTTCAGTGTGTGACTAGAGACTGAGCGGGAAGCCTCAAGACAACATACACTGAGTGCCTTAAGTAGCCTCTGACTCCTTGGATTCAGAATTCATTTGAAGTGACTTCTGGTATTGTTCTAACTGCTTTTTATATCTCATAAAGTACTCATGAAGCGAGTTGCTGCTTTATGTGCTTCAAACAAAGCCTTGCTTGAGTTTATAAATCAACTTGTTAGGCTGAACTGCTGGTTGGGGCTCTAAGTGAGAACCTGTATCACCAAGTTAAGTGTGTGGAGAAAATAAACAGTGGGTTTTGAGTGTGAAACCTCAAATCCACCTGCACTTTGTTCTCACCCAGGTGTATAAGGATAAACCAACAGCAGGCCAGAGATCCCCTGCTGGAGCAAGCCTGTGTGGAGAGTGATGTGGAGTTTGACAAGCTTGGCTTGCCCAGAGAGATGACACTGTGGGTTGACCCCTTTGAGGTGAGCTGCAGGTAAGCTGAGGAGGAGTGGTTTTATACAAACTTCATCTACTTGAGCCTGTTGCCTTGCTGTCTGAGGGTCTGGTGCCCCAGCTGGCTCCTCAGAGCTGTCCCCACTGCTGGTGCAGAGCAGCATCACACACTTCAAGTTGCTTCCAGGTACGGGGAGAAGAACCAGCCCTTCACCATCGCGCACTTCAACGGTGAGGAGAACCCCGAGCTCCCCCAGCTCATCAGCTATGCCGTGGAGAGGGCAACCCTGGACTGTCAGTCTGGCTCTTCCTCGGATGATGAGAGCTTCCACAGGGAGCCCAGAGCCATCCCTACTGTCAGCAACCCCAACAGTGTGTACCAGGTGAGGGAGCGCTGGTGGGACGTGGTGCTGCTGCTGCTCCGCATGGGGGGACCTTCTTGCTCTCAAAAGGTGGTTATAGGGAGGTAACAACCCAACAGGATGAGAGGAGACAGCCTCCAGTTGCTCCAGGGGAGGTTTAGGTTGGATTTCGGGCAAATCTCTTCCCCACAGGCTGCACAGAATGGTGGTGAAGTCACAATAACCTGGAGTCATTTAAGACATGTAGATGTAGGACTTGGGGATGTGGCTTAGTGGTGGGGTTGGTTGGACTTGATCTTGGGGGATTTTCCAGCCTGAGTGAATCAAGAATGGGATGGAGCTTTTTGTAGGAGCTGGCAGCTCCATCTCCATCCCCAGACACGCTCTAACACGATCTCCTTTCTTGCTGTTCAGTTCAGTGACTACTACAAGGCTCCTGCTCAGCCCTGGTCCCAGTACCTCTACAGGAACACCTACATGCCTGATGGCTCCTACTATGGCCAGCACAGGGGTTACAAGTTCTACAGGCCCTCAGCTGCCTTCTCGGGGCCACGAGTGGACAGGTACCACTGGGTCAACACCAAGCGCTAGATCCGTGGCTGTGCCTGGTTTTTGGAGCACTGACTGTGGAAGGGGATGAAGGGCTGGCACTGCAGAGCTTGAGGAAAACTCCAAGCACTTCTTTGTCTCTAATCCCTGCCTCTTATTCTATGTGTCCGAAAGGGTTTTATCTAAGGTTTTTAAATGTCTATATTAATGCTAACATAGAATCTGAAAATTGATGTGAGACTCCTTTAGCGAGTTGAAAAGGCAATGCAAATATCAATAAATTTACTTATTGCTTTTATAAAAAAAGCCATCTGATCTGCTACTGGTGCCCTGAGGGGTGGGAGTTCAAAAGCTTTTTGGTGGAAACACAAGCAAACAAACCCAAAACTAAAAACCATCCCTTAAGTTGCTTTGAAGGGTAGTTTGCTTCCTTCTGGCAAAGGTAGCAAGGGCAGCTGAGTTGTGAGCGAAGACCTAAATACCACAAGCAGAAATGCTGAGGGTGTTGAGTGACTCAGGAAATTATTAGAGTTGTCCTCTGCTGCTGTCAACTCTTGTGCTGGTGGGGAAGGAAGGAAGGGTCTTGAATGTCTCTGCTCTTCCCTCACTTGCTTTTTACCTGCACCAGAGGCCATGGTGATGTTTCACTGATCAGCAAATACTGAATGTTTTCATGTGTTTCAGGGTTTGACTCTTGAATTTGGGAGGAGGAGAGACTGTCTCCCCAGGCTTAAGAGCAGAGCTGAGCTTGGACAGTGCAGGACCCGCATTCCTGTATGGCAGAGAGCTGAGATGTGGTGACTTCACAACAAGGAAAGTTTGTCTGGGCTGGGCAAGTTGCTTTCAGTGGTGGAAAACAGTATTTCATGCTCCTGGTGTGTAATGGTACTGCTACAGTCACTTGGGTTAATTATATCTGTGGCTTTTGCTGTGTCATAAAGTCAGAAAAGTGTAACTATCAGCTGAACTTCACGACGTGTTGTAGATTGATACATTAGTTAAAAAAAAAAAGCATTTAACACTAAGCAGAATTGAGTGATTCTCTATTTTGCTTCTATTCCTGGAAACTCTGAGTCTGGGCTTTTGCAGTGATATTTCTTTTCGCCACTTGGATGTAGCCAGAAATGTCATTACTTGGGCCAAAGTCTTGTCACTTAAATTACTCCACTGCTTTCACTCCTGAGCTTTTAGTATGGAGAGGGAAAATACTCTATAGCTGGAACAAAAATGGAAGATTTAGCTTGGCCTAAAGCCTGATAACTAAAGCAGAAAACCAAGGCACAACCAAACCAAACTGTGAGTGCCACTACAACTTTCTGCCCAGGGCTATTTCCTCCTCTAAGGCATTGATCTGTTTCGCCAAGCAGTCCTTCTCCAGACTGGTGATCTCAAGGTAGTAACAAAGCAGGTCTTCGTTGTCTTTGCTGTTTAGAAACTGGTGCTCATCCTCTATGATATGCACCAGCTCCTCAGTTAGCATGTCCACTTTATCCTCCAGTTCTGAAAGGGGCAAGGAAGTGCAGCTTTCTTCTTCAGAGCTAAAAAAAAAATGCAAAGGAATGTTTAAAATGAGAAGAAATGCCATTATTAAAGTTTTATCCACAGACTCTTCACAGGAGCAAACCAGACAGATGAATTTCACTGTACAAGATAGTGAAATATTGAATAATAAATAGTAAATAGCTCTTGGCAAATGATTCTTACCGTGCCCTCCCTGCCAAGCTGCCCTTTCCATTGCTGCTCAAGGAGTGAAGGGAATGCTCTCTTTCCTTCACAAACCGCTTGTCATTTAGTGATTCCTCAGATTTCATGTGGAGCAAGAGGTTGTTCTTAGTGTGTCATGAAACAAGCACAGAAGTGGAGAAAGCAGATGATTGCTAATTAATTTTTATAGGGTATTTAAGTATGTTTTTCATAGTATTGCTTTTTATGCTCGCTTGTTGATTTGCACGAAGGTGAATAACTTATTGTGACCTCCCTGCTTAAGCAGAGTCATTCAGAGCCTGTTTCAGTTTATCAGTCGCAGGCACACGGAGACAGATACCTATAAACCACTTTAAATTGCCGTTTTCCTAACAAAGTAAGAAAATGTTAGATTGGTGAACCTCCTTGTTACCTTCTCAAAAGCTTCCATGTCTGTGGGGCTTTTCACTTTCACTTCAAACAGCTGGGAGATGAGATTTACTTCCTCCTTGGAGAATGGTTCCTCCTTTAGCAACATCTGACTTATCCCGTGGGCTCTGTCACCCTGAGGAGCTGCTGAGAGCTGAAGTCTGAGAGAGAACATTTCACTGAGACAGGCCTTTAGTGCCTAGAGGGGGGGGAAAAAAAAACAAACCCCATCAAGCATGACTTTTTGGGAGGCTTTGAAGACCAGTTGCATCACATCAGGGTGTTGGGAAGAACATTCCAGTTCCTTTTTAGCTTCCCAATGGATTTGGTGTGACTGTTCTGAGTCAGGACCATGGCCATGAAAACTCTCTCTGCTGGGCTCTCCCATTTAGTGCCCAGGGGATGGTCAGGATGCAGCTCTGGGGGTTTTATTTCCTCAGCTGCCAGGGGAAAAAAGGTGTTTGAGTCAGAGATGTTTGTGGGTAATAAGATGTTTGGGGTGGGGTTTTTTTCTGGCTTCACCTAAGGCAGAGTTCTTCAAATGCTGAGTATGAATCTGGCTGTGAACAGTCCCTGTGCAGCTGCAATGGCAGCTCAGGTGATACTAACTTCTTATAAACATCATATTTCATCTCCCCTTTTATCACTGGCGCTGTACAAAGCATTAGCCCCTTGCTTTAAAATGGTATTTTTTTATCAAATATGAGTATAATGTAGCCACATTCAGAACATACCTGATAAAAAAGCCTCAGGAAGAGGGGGTTGCTGTGGTGGCTGAGCTCAGCAGCAGTGACGTGAGCCAAGCAGTGCACAAGGAGGAGCAGGAAAGCTCCTACAGAGCTCAGGCAGTCCCTCAGAATGAAGAGTTTGTTCGTGGAATTCTGAGGGGAAAATGAATATCCAGAGCTGAGACAAAGGCACAGCATGAACTGGCTCAGGTGCTGCAACTCTTCTCAACTCTAGGTAAGTCCAAGGATTCAAATCACTATTGGGGAATATCCATGTACACAGGACAGTTATAAGGCTGCTTAGTTCACATAATAGATTATTAAAAGAATTCTTGCGTTCTCTGGTCTAGACAGGTTTATATTTATGTGTCAGGGGCTTCTCTCTGCACACCTCAGTTTTAGAAACAAATAATACAAACCAGTCAGATTCTGTAATTTAATTATAGCAAGTAAAATGCTGATACACTGACTCCTGTAAAGCTGACCTGGAGGGAATTTGGTAGAAATTAAAGTGGTAGAACTTGGACATGAAACTGGATAATCAGAGCTGATTTAATCGATGTGCTTTGGGTATGACCCTCACATTAAATGTGCATTGGAACTCAGCATCCTACAGTGCTCTGTAAATTGTGTTCAGATATATCTGGACCTTATTAATATTTGAGGGTTTCTTATATCAGTGCTTTTCCTGGAAAGCACTAAGCACACCGTGACTTGAAAAACATGGAATATTTTTGCATAATGGCTATAAAACCCCTGCCTGGGCTGGCTCCATGTGCAGGGGGCAAACCTGGTAAAAGAAGGAATCGCTGAAGGCGTTGCCTGTGGCTGCACTCGGGGGGAGGCTGGAGGCGACACACAGGGTGATTGCTGGAGCCTGCAAGGAGGAGGGAAAAGGTTTCTGTGAGAACTCTCTGTGCAGGCCTGATGTGCAGAGAGAGGGATTAATGGGATAGAAGTTCATCTAAGCGTCAGCCTTGATTTGCAGTGGGTTCCCAGAGCCAAAGCAATTCCACATGAAAGTGGAGGCTGTTTAAAAAATACCTCTTGCCAGGATTTTAATTAAGTAAATGAAAGTGCTCCAGTCCTCTGGCTGTAGTCACTACAACTTTATTATTTATTTGCTACTGTTATGAAAGACCCTGGAGAGTTTACCCAGATTAAGCCATGGAGTGCTCAGAACTGTACAGAGAAAATGAGAATTATTGTCCCATGTTATAAAGGGAAGATGTTTTATCACAATGTTATGCAATAGGCAGGGATTAATTCTCCATTACCTACGTGATGTGCTCAAGGAAGATGCCACATCAACTATAAAGTCTGGTAGAGACTGGACTTCAAAACAGTCCTAGGCCATTGTGGAGAAAACAGGACTGGAATTTAATTGCTGATATTTGCACACTGGTCATTCTCTAATTGATTTTATAACTGGTACACACTTTGATAACTGGTGTTGATTTACTAAATATCAGCCTCTTAAACACTCACATTAATGTGGAGCCTGAGAAAGTGTAGGATGGAGATGCCATACTGATAAATGACAAACTCTCTGGCAGAAAGGGCTGCAGGGTCCACTGCTGCTGGTTCTCCTTCCTGAGCCCTCGAGGCCTCCTCTGTTCCTGGTGTTGCTGCAAGAAAAGTAGCATTTCATCAGCTTAACTGCTTTCTATTTTCTTCTGTCCAGTACAAGTGTATAATATACTGCATTTCTCATCTTATACATTCAATGCCCAATGAAGCCCTGCTGATGCATTAATGAATTATTACAAGAGACATGAAGTGCTCTCAATATTCTTAGGAAATGTCCAGAACTTTCCTTTTCCTAGAGAAACTTCTGATAACCCTTAAGGGTGAAACAAAACCCTTCCCACTACCCCAAGTTCTGACAAGGAAGAGCAGAGGGGAGGGTTACTCTGGTCCAGCCTTGGGCTCTGTGCTAGTCCAGCTGCCACTGCATGACTTTGGAGCTCCTCCTTCACCTCTTGCAGGAGGCCGAGAAGGAAAGAGGTTTTAGAGCAAACATTTCGCACATTAGAATCATGTGGAGAAGGCCAAACAGGGGAAGAGGTTTGCTGTTTGGGGTGTGACACTGAAGTCTGGACAAATGTGAGTATCTTTCTCTCCAAAAATTATCCAATTCACCAGTTTTCTCCTTTTTAATTTGTCTGTGGAAGTCTTTTTAATGGGAAACATTATGTTCTATTTAAGCAAAAAAAAACCAACCCAAGTCCAAACACTTCTCATTCCCTTAGCTCTTGTTTGAGCTGCTGACAGGATACTCCTCTCAATTTTTCTTAACAAAGTTGTCTTTGCTATAAGATTTATTGATGATAAAAATTCTTCTCATCTGCCCCGAGCTCTATAAATAGTCCTTCTATCAAACTGTAAAATTCCATATCTGATCAGAATTGATAGGATTTTTTTTTCCAGCTGATGAGACAAAATTTACCTGTTTTGGTAAGCCCAGTATTTGGTTTATTTGAAGGACTATAGAACTGCTTAAATCACACCTGCAGACAAGTTACTTGTATAAGGATCACTTGTGGCTCAAGTCTCTTGTTGTTAAGCAGATGGAAAGGAGGTGGTTGGCAGGAAAAGAAGCAAAAGTCAAGCAGCTGATGGGAGTTTTTACCGTAGAGAGAGGGTGTTGCGAGCTGTGGGTTCAGCAGAGCGGCTCGGGATGCCATCACGTGTCCCGCCTGCCTCAGCACCTCGGTGTCTGGGAGAGGAGGATACGCCAGGTCACGACAGCAAATCATTCCGGAGGGATTGTGTCCGTTCCTCTCATTCCATAAGCTAATTTTGGTCTTCCTTACAAAGTCTAAGGGCCTGAGACATCAGCGTGAAAACCAGCTATTTAGGATTAAAAGCTGTGCTTTTGGACTAAATGTCTCCCTTTTGGAAGGGATTTAGAAACACAGAAGTGTCTTGGAATCTCTCCAAGGGGATTTATAAGGGAATATTTCTCTGGCACTCTGATAACTGTGTGACTCTTGCACCATTTGCTGTTTCCATTTCATTAAGCTAATGAGTAAATAACCAGCTGTTCACTTCATAGAGCAGGTGCTGGAAAAGACTGACACATGAAGATCACGTGTGAAAGTCCCCCTGATCCCTAATGAAACCTTTTCAATCTAAAGAAGAGGAAATTCTTCCCCTTATCAAGTAGTTGCTGATATTTCCAGAAAGGTCCTACAGCCCTGCTAAGCCTAAGGGTGAAATAAGCTCAGCTCTGCAGATGCAGAAACATCAGCTAGGTAAGGCATTTCATTTTATTTATGTTTTAGCACCACTATCCAGTTTTACACCAGAATTTCGGTAATACCCTCCCTGTTTCGGGAGTTCCACCCCACCTGTACCCTGTTCATTCCTTTTCCAAAGCTCTAATGCCCCCCAGGCAAAGCATCAGCATCAAAAAAGAGTCACAGATGACTCAAGATTCCTATGACAGTTCAGACTTACTTTTAGTCAAGAACATGAGGAGCTGCTCATTTGCCTTCTGATGTGTCCCTGGAACCCAGAGGGGCTGGGGGATGGATGATGGGGAATTGCTGCTTTGCTGCGTATATTCTTTTCTCTCTCCTTCTAATCTCACTCTCAACTTCTGCAAGTCTGGGTGAAAATCCTTTCCTAACAAAGCTCTTCTTTCCCTGCATTCTCTCATCGGGTTCTGCAAGGGAAAGCGAGGAGATGTAGGAGTAAGCACCTATAAAATGCTGCTCAGTTTCTCAGGCTCTGTAATGACAACCACCAGTCCTCACAATTTTAGGTCTGAAAATCAGAAAACAGCAAGAAATCCCCCCCAAAAATCTGGGGGGGGGGTGGCCAGAGTGCCCCAACCTGCTGTGACTCTGGGGGCTTCATCTCCTGCTCTCCACAGAGCGCGTGGTCCTGCAGCTTTGCTCTTTCGTCTGATATTGGCCACATGGGAGGTCCTTTGAGGTCCAGATGCTTCTCTTGCAAATTCTGCCACAGCTCTTTCCTTTCTCCTGTCGTTTCTTCTGTTTTCAAGGTGGTGATTTTGATCTGTAAAGCAGAAAGTTCCATTACACTCTTTCTCGTTGTTCCCTTGTGCTTTTATTTTGTGCAGAACCTCCTTTTGGAAGCTGTTCTTCTCCTATCCCTTTCCAAATTCCCCCAGTATTACATTCCTAATCTCTACCCTCAACCCGTTTATTTGGATATTTGTTGTGAATTTTCTAGTACAGTCATGGTCTCATTAGCATTATACCATTAATCTTCTGTACTATGCATATGATGCATGTTCAGTTAGAAAACATTCAGGATTGGCTCTTTTCTAACCTGCAGTGGATCAAAATTACTTGAAATATTCCTCTTGGTTCCTTTATCTTTCAGGGAGTTTTTCAGCTGTTCCTCCAGCCTTTTCATTTTCTGCTCTCTGAATTTTTTCGCTTCATTGCTTATGAGATTTGCTTCCTCCACAAACTAGAGATGAAAAGAAAAAGATCCAAAAAAACCAAGACCCTGGGACTGATTTGAGAAATCTGATACTTGAAGAACAGAGTCCTTTGCACAGTAATAATAGCAATGCAAATTATTTAGCATTTTCTGGTAATATATCCTTAGTTTTACCTTCTCCTGGATGAAGTCTTTTAGGGTTCTGACTATTTCCATGAAGTGTGTCTCTCTCAGCTGTAATAACCTTACAGCTTGTAGAAATTCCAGCACTAATAATACATGCTCTGAGTTGTCCTTCAGGAGGTGCAGAATGTCCCTGGTGTCATCAGTAACTGAGAAATCCTCAAAGGGAAAACGGTCCTGTGGAATGTGGGAACCTCCTTTGGTTATTTCACATCTTTGCACAATACACTGAGCACAGATTTAAGAGCCAGAGGTTTTGAAAATGCCATCAAAGGCAGTGCTGTACGCCCTTTAATTTTGGTGTTTATGAACACCCAAATCACAAACCCACAACTCCTGAAAATAAGTGTCAGGTTTGCAAAGGAACTTAAGGTAAATCTATGTTAAAATGGATCTGAAGTGTCTGATTTTCAGCAGCAAATCCCAGGATAGTTTCAACTCTTTTGGGTATTAAAAAACAGCCTAATATTCTGTAATCTGGAGTTAACTGTCCCACTTGTATAAACACAATTCCTGAAAGTTTTTAAATTTAAGTTTTCTAACAGCACACAGGAGGAGCTGCAGGTTCTAAACCGAAGTAGCAAGAGAATTTTACTTCTACCATGAGATTTCCCAGGGCTGTGCCCTCCTTTTGGCACCTCAGGGCCACCTTCTGGAGCCTGCAGGAGTCTTGTAGCAGAGTGACTGTTTGCCTCAGGTGTCTCTGAGAGAGGATGGAATAAGCCACAAGATCCCCAAACTTCTCTCCTTCGGTAGCCTGGATTATTTGCGTTTCTTTGGCTTTTATCTGGGAAAAGAAACCCAACGTGACAAAGCCTTACAGGCTTGAGAACGTGTGGGAACGTTCCAGTTCTCACTGCAGGTTTGAGAATAGAAATGCAGAGAAGTGGAAAAATGAACCATGCTATAAACAGTCCATCGATTTCTAAAGGGACTTCTAAAAATTTTAACTTTAAAAAAGATGTAAATTTGTCCTTTGGCAGCGTGAGGTAAACAGGTGTGAACCACTTATAACACCCTGCCAGGGGTTTTAACTGTGTAGCTCTTAGGAAATGGCAATCCCAACGTTTCAGCTGATGTACCTTTTCCTCTGTCTGTGTTTGAATTTCCAGCCTAAATTGTGCCTGCAGCTTTTTCAGCTCAGCTTCTGCCTCTGGGCTTAAACCTTTGAGCAGATCCCCTTCCTGGTGGTGCTCCTGGAGAAAAGCCACTGCTCTTGCTACTTGCTGTTCCTCTCTAGTCTGAGCAACCTCTTGGGCTATTTCTTCACCATTATTTTTGTAGTCCAGACTGTTCAGGATCCTTGTCACACCCTCTGGACAACTCAGAAGCTGAAGCAGAGAAGCAAAGTGATATGAGAATATTATTTTTTTAATAGGAATTAACATTTATTTTTTCCCCAGAATTGGGCATAATTACAGGGCTTTGAATAGTGGGGTTTGCCAAGCTGACCTGGGGGGAAGGTTTCTGTCCCTGCACAGCTGTAGATTTTCAGTCAGGACGGACAACTATGCGTTCAAAGGTTTGGGAATTCCCTTGAGGCTCGTGGAGGGAGGGCTGAGGCATGGAAATCATGCAGTGCCTCTACCTGGAGGTTGCAGTAGAGGTCCAGGACCCTGTACAGACAGGCTTGTCTCAGAGCTTCCAGCTTCACTATCTTCAGTGCTGAAACCTGGAGCAACTGAGTGACAGAGCGTGGGGAATGTGGTTTCTGTGAAGCAAAAGGAAACAAAGGGTAGGGATTTCCTACCCCAGTGCAAATATATTCTGTATATTCTATACCAGGGCACTGCGGGCACCAGAACTAGAGAAGTCCAGTTCCCAGGGAGACCTGGAACACTTAATTTTCTGATGGTTCAAGGTGCTCTGATAACACCCCTGCAATGCCAGCTGTGTGTTTGCACCACCCAGTGACTGTGAAGTTCCTTCTTGCCCAGCAGGGAGGTGGCAACAACATAAAGAAAAACCCCTTAAACTCACCTGCTGTTGAGTGAAGTCAGAATGTGGGGTTGGAGAACCAAGAAGACAAACTGACCAGCGATGTGGAATCTCTCCCAGGAAATGCAGGGGCTGTTGGGGCACTGTTAAGTCTGGGCTGAGGCTCAAGTGGTTGATTTCTTGCAGTTGCCTCTGACGCAGGGCTTGCCCAGCCTGGTGATGCTGCTCTGCCAGTTCCTTCAGCACTGAATCCTTTGAGCCAGGGGCTTCTGTTCTTTTCCTGCTCTTCCTCCCCTGAAAACACAGACCATCGCAACTTTGAAACATCTTTGTGATTGGGAGCGTCAAAAGGACTGAGTCATGCTGAGCCTGAGACGTAAAAACACAGCCAGAAACCCAAGAGTTACTGAAAACGAGACCACTGCCTCTTGTGCTTAACTTGAGAGGGGAAAACTAATTTAGGTTCAGTTTTGCTTCACAATAGTCAGAAGAGAAGATTTCTTTCTTCTCTAATAAACCACTTTTTGCTTTAATTTCCCTTTCCAAAGCAGAGTGGGGAAATCAAAAGGAATTCATAGAGGAAGTGGAAATGAGATGACACAATGCCAGCCTTACTCGATTTTCTTCATGGCATTCCTTTCCCTCAGCCTGGGGCTCATGAAGGGAACAGATGGTGTCCATTTCTTCCGTGAGCAGGGACAGCTCCAGCTGTGCCAGTTCACAGGCGTGTTTCTCCAGGAGAAACCTGCGGATAGGCAGGAGAGAGGTGGAAAACTCATCCCTGTTTTCTGTAGTCACCATTCTGAGGCACTTGTCTCATCCATACAAACCTGGGGAAACAGAAATCCTCTGCTGAGCCACACACACAAACCCCAAACACGAGCCTTGTGGGGAGTTAAACCTTCCGAACTTGCAAATAATACAGTTTTGTAATTAAAAAGGCAGAGGAAATTAAGGCGAAAAGAGGATTTCTTACTTTGTCTGGACTTCTTGTTGCAGGTGGCTGATCCTTTCCGAGGGTGAGGTGGGCAGAAGAGGGGATATTATGGAAGCTGGAGTGCTTTCCTCCCCTGCTTCAGCCCTTAATGCCTCTGTGTGAGCAGCAGATGCTTTTAAAGTACTCCTTGATGAGTAGCCTGTGGAAGAAACACAAGCGAATATATTTACTGCGAGATGTTAATTGTTTTGCAAAATATACATCAATTTTGGTGAGTTCTGGCAAGAGAAATGTTGGGCCTAACAAATGATTTCAGGGCCCATCCCACCCTGTCTGTGGCAAGTTTTCATAAATGATAAAGGTTGTGCCCACTAAGTCCAAGGAGATCTTTAGTTCTTGCAAGATAGTCCCAAAGTCTGATTTTTCAGGTGTCAAATGGAGAATCTTCTTCTGGATTCAGAGTTGAAAGGTCCTCACATGATTTTCCGGGCCAGAATAAAAGGAGGTAAGTGGCAGCTATTTTTTTCACCTGGCAGTACCTTTGTTTGCCCTCTCACCTGGTGTCTCAGGTGAGGCACCTCTTCTGCTGTTCTCCCCCAGCATCTGAACCGCGGACTTGAGCAGAGGGATCAGCTTTGGTTGGATTTCCTTGCACGTGCTGTGTGAGACCCCACCAATGCCGTAAAATCTGGTTGTCTGATAGTTCTCAAAACACTGCTGAGACCCTGAGAAAAGCACCTGAAACAGCACAAAGCAAACAGAGAGGCCATTTCATGCCTGTCAGGTATATAATTTTAAAAAAATCAAACATCCTGGCCATTCATTGCCTCTTCTTGAGAACCTGATCCCATGCACGTTATCCAGGGACTCAATGAGATGCTACAACACTTTGCCTCAGTAACTTAAAAGCCTTTCCAGTGGTTATTGTCCCACAGCTCCCAGTGGTTATTGTCTCACAGCTCCCAGGTTTTTTTCGCATCCTTCAAGCTGATATCAAAGTTGCAGGGTATGATTTGAACTGTATGACTTCTATTTAATGTTATTTTCACATAAGTTTGTTGTTATTTTGCAGGGCTCTGATCTCCTGCCTTGCTGTTCTTGGATGGTATTCCCACAAGGTGACAGCTGCTCGTGCTTTTGTTAGGCAGCCAGTAACACAATTTATTTTGCTTGCAGTACCTTTGCCTGCTGTGTTTGGATGATTGACAAGTCCCTCAGATATTCCAGTTTGGTGTATGCAGTCTCCACACTGGCTTGTTGTTTCAGGATCCGTTCCTGAGACTCAGAGGCCAGGGCAAGCATGAGCTGGAAGAAATAATGCAAAATATAACTGCAAATCCTGGCTTGCCTTGCCCTTTTCCCACACAGTCTGGCCAGTCACTGGCTAGAAAGCTGGTGTAACAACTTTAGAGCACTTGTGGCTGTGCTGCCGTTGAAGAACAGTCACAGAAGCTGCAGATGATGCAAAGAAGAGCTAAAAAGATCCCACTTCCTGGCAGTGTTTTGATCAAGTCTCTTTGCCATCAATAGAAAGAATCGGTTTTACTTCAGCTGGTCTTGCTTGGGTGGCAATTGATGCCTCCTGTGTAGAACCAGCTGACACTTACCTGGAGAAGCACTGCTGGTGTTCCTGGAAGTGGGAATATCACAGTATAGGGACATCTGAGCTTTCATCCTACAGGGCCTCTCAAACAGAGTGTTCTGGACCAGGTTCAGCCCCTCCCAACCCAGCAGCGACCTCACCTTTCTGAGCTTCAGCTTTGCTGCTGCCTCAGCACCCGGGATGTGGCTCCTTTGCCTCTCCCTCTCTCTCAGCTGCAGGAAGATCCGTTCTTCTTCAAGTTGCATCTTTTCCATGAGCTCCATCAGCTTCTCCAGTGCCTTCCTGACCTCCAGCAGGACCCGTATTTCCTGTTCTTTCTCATCTCTGTCAGCTGTAAGGAGCAAATATTAGCAGAAGAACCCATCTGATAATCTCCTGGGGATTTCAAGGGCAAATTGGCCTTCTCAGAGTGCTTCACCACATCTGCCCTCTTTATCTTTCAGAACAGCCCGATTTTCAGATCCCACCCCTGCATTTTCTTGCTTCAGGAGGACACAAGTAACTCCTAAGGCTGAAGTTATCCTGCCAGAGGGAGCACACAGCACAGAAAATGGGGACAGCCCTGAGCCCTCTCTGCCTGCAGCTGCCCTTTGGTACCTTTGAACAGCACAGACAGTTCAGTGGCCACCTGGCTACTAAAACACTTGGAGGTTCGTCTCTCGGCTTCCTGCACAGAGGAATCCTTCAGCAAATGGCACATTTCCTCAATGTCTTTCAACTTTTCCTTGAATTGTATCTGTGAGAAATGGAAGAGGAGAGGGAGTTTTAGATCATGTTGCCAACTTGTGAGATCATGACCTGGTGGGATAAACTTTTCACTGGCTAGTGGGGTTATTGCTTCTTTCTAGCCTTGTGATTATTCTGATTGTGTAGAAACTGAGGCAAGTCCCATTTCTGACATCACTGAGCTGGGCTGCCCTTGCTCTCTACAGACACTGCTGAATTTGACCTGCTGCTTATTCCATAAGGACACCTGACACCGTTCACCACTCTGGGAATGGTCACACTGAGGTAGCAAAGCCTCCATTTACATTTCGGGGTCTCAGTGGGGAGGGGAATAACTTGGATTCAGAACAGCAGCACCCCAGATGCACCATCAGTGATACTGAGGAATTTTTAAAGCACTTCCCTGGAGCCAGCTCCAAAAAAACCCCCAAACCCCATACCTGTTGTGTCTTTCCCTCTTTTGCAGCATCAAGGGCGTGAAGAAACAGAGAGTTCAGCTTCTTAAGAAGCCCTTCTTCCTTTTTTCTTCTGCAGTGCCAGTATAAATGCCTTGAGTTTATTTCCTTTTCTAGGAAGTCCAGCTGTAAAGCAATGACAGACGTGACAGCTCAGCTTTGCAGGGAGCTGAAGGAAGATTGCAAACTTTGTTAAAGTCAGTGATGACATCCCCGCTCAAGGCCTCTCACAGCACAAATCCAACTTTGCTGCCACAGGGGATGAATGTTTGCAGTCCTGAATCTCTGGGTGTTATAATTGGTGTCCAAATCAACGTGCGTTTTGGGGTATGGAAAAGATATCAGATAGAATTTAAAGATGTTAAAGAGAAGGTACAAAGACCAGCAGAAGAAGGAAGGGAAAAAGCAGGTAAGTAAAATGACTTATTTCTGTCATCTTGTGCTATAAGAAAATGCTACTTGTGGGGCAGAGAAAGAAGTGAAACTTCCGACCTGTAGTAGAAAAGCACTTCAAAAGAATTTCCCACAGGTAAAAACCAGCAAGTAAAGAGAGTTTGCTGGAGCTCTAATTACCAGATCTGGGTCTGTGGCTCTTCTTGGTAAAGCTCCAAGGGACTGGACAGTAGGAATTACACTGTGTGTCCAGGGGTTGGTTTGAGCACCTATGACAGGCTCAAGTTCACCTGTGATTGGATTTATGGTCCTGGCACCGATAGTGATTGGGACAAGGCCTGTGGATAAAGACGAACTAAGGGTAATATTTAGGATTTGGATCACAAATCCCACATTTTCCATTCAGTGTTGAGGTAGAAACTGATCTGTTTTAGTAGGGTGATTTAAGATGTCTTTGGATGATGTAAATAATAAATAACATACTCCCGCTCTACCTTTTCCAGTTGTATCTTCCATGGTTCCTGCAAGTGGGAAGGGCTGCCTGGTGTTCCAATCACAGTCTATCCCCAGGACTGGCACCATCAAACTGGATCCACCTGGATCTGGGATTTTCATTCCAAACACTGCAGGGATCCACATCTCTGTGCCAGGGTATTTGATCATACCTAGTTTGTTCCAAAAAGGTGAGACACGTCAAACATGGGATGGTTTTGTGCTGACAAGAACTGTGTTCCCTTTCAGAAGATTGCAAGGTTGTTATTCCTGCCACAGCTCCTGCTCAATACCTGGCTGAGGGGAGCATCAGATTTGCTATTTTGACGAAAAGCTTCCTGCAAGTTTGAGGTGCTGTGATGGAATCCCAGAATATTCTGAGCTGGAATTGACCCACACGGATGGAGTCCCACCCTCAGCCCTGCACAGGACCCTCCCCACGAGTCCCAGTTGGTGCATTGCTGTAACCCTTGGTGGAATGGCATGAAAAACAGGCGGGTTGTTTCATACCTACCCAGTTTCCCACCGGTGCTCTTGAGATTTGAAGCTATTTCCTGCTTTTCCCCCAGGCTTTGCAGGCAGTGCATTGCGTGATAACACTTGGTGGCGAAAGCCTTTCTCATCTCTTCTGCTGCAGCTTTCAGTGCTGCCAATCCATCTGCTGCCAGGCAGGAACCTTCCAGAATCGATGCCTGAAGCTGCTTCAGGGTGTTCAGCACGTGGGTTTGTGAGAGCAGCCAGTCAGCCTCCAGCACCGCCCGGTACCCTCCGCTGTGGGGCAGGACCTTGCCTTGCTGCAGGTGAACCCCCTGCACCCGGCAGGGTTTCCCACTCAGGGGCTCAGTGAAGGAATCTCCAAGCAGCATCAGCTGTCCAGAAGGGTCCACCAGTCCACCAAGAGGCAGAACTTCTCCTAAAGTCAAGGAATGGAACATCACCAGGCACCTCCTCACTGGGGTTCAGCCCTTCCTGCTCATTGAGCCTTTACTTTAGGGAAGCAGGAATAAGTTCATTGGGACACATGGAGGGGGGAGATTAAGGTAATTTATAAAATGATTTGGCTTACAAAATGTGTTTAAACAATTCCCTTACTTCCTCCTTTAAAAGGGTAAGGTCCGCATTCCTCTTTTTGAGTGTAATGTATATTCTGACACTGTATTCCAGTGCATGTGAAAATGCTTTTTAAAAATCTACAACTCCACCCTCCCCAAGCTTCCAAATGATGGATTTCATGCTGCTTTTAGTATTGTAATAGAGCAATGGGAGCATCTTTAAGTCAAATCAGCTTCAGTAGTTTGTGTCACAGTTAAGGAATGATGACCTCAGATATCCCTCACAGAGCCACCAGACAGTTTTATTGACTTTTAAAGTGATAAATTTTAAAGCAGAACCACAGGAAAGAGAAGGATTACTGTCTGGCAAAGCTGAAGTGCACAAATATCCAGGAGAAGGCAAAGGGGTGGGGTGAACACAGAGGGTTTTTAGGCTTGTTGTGTGGTCTGTGCCTCGAATCAGCTGAAATGCTCACTGGGTCACCAGGGACACTCATCCACCTACCAGTGCTCCCATCCAAACCAGCTCCGAGGATTGGGACGATCTTGCCTCCCTCTGGCTCGACCATGGGACCCCAGATCTCCAGAGGTGCCAACATGCCAGTGAGGGGGTTCAGGTAGGTGCCACCCACCGCCAGCCTCTGCCCCGTGTGAGGGTGGATTGTGACCCCCAGCACTGGCACTTCCATCCCTGTCACTGGATCCGACATGAGGCCTCCCATGGCGAAGATTTTTTCAGGACACAGGACTGGAAGCTTTGTCTCCACAGGCAGGTCAGTGCTGGGGCAAACTGGGTAAGGAATGTAGGGGAATATGGGCACTTCAGGGCTGTGTCGCCCACCTGGGGGTAGGACCAGAAGAGATTTGACATGAAGCATGGGAAGGTGTTTCAAACTGAATTCTTTTGCTTTGGCCATTCCCTTAAAGCTGGAGGGTCCTTAGCAAATTGGTTTTGCATTTTAATGAGCAGAGGGGCTGAAATCTGTCAGAAATGAGGAATAACTCAACACTTCCTTGTCTCCAAGTTTTGTAACATCAAATACATCTTATCCACAGTAGGTCTTACACCCATCTGAACAATGCCACCTTCTAGTGCCATGCTGGTGAGATGTTGCCTCAGATTTTCCTTAGGTTTTGTTTTTAGTGTAGCAGCTTGGGCTGTTTGGCTTGTCCTTTGTTTTACTTTCATCAGCCCCCACATTATAAACTCCACAATTAGGCAGCTGGACCTTTTGCTTGTTGTATTGTGGCACTTACCCGAACCAGAATCAGCAGCACAGACCAGCTTGGATCTGATGGGATCATAACCAACATTCCCAGCTGCGGGAAGCACCTTTGCAGTCTGGGGGTGCAGGAAATGGTGGCTGGGCACTGGTCCAGGGCAGCGACCGGCCAGCAGGAGGGAGCAGTGAGGGAAAGGAATTACCAGCCCGGTGATGGGATCCGTGCAGACCAAGTCAGGTGCTCCAACAGCACCACTGGAGCCTAAAAACAGGTTACAGCAGATGGGGAGGGGAGAGAAGAAACAGCCTGTAGGTGTTGCACAAAGGTGTGTGTGTGCTGGTTTATAAAAGTCATCTGCGAGGGCACAGAGAATAAATAAACTGAGCCTTTCTCCTGCCTTTTACAGAAAAATTGGGAAATGCCTGCAATTCAATTCTTTCTGCAGGAGCTTCACAGCAGGGAGGAGACTGATGGTTCCTGAAT
This sequence comes from Acropternis orthonyx, assembly GCA_035583155.1. Classification (NCBI taxonomy): domain Eukaryota; kingdom Metazoa; phylum Chordata; class Aves; order Passeriformes; family Rhinocryptidae; genus Acropternis; species Acropternis orthonyx. The sequence continues at coordinate 5,146,743 of JAWWEU010000068.1, read as the reverse complement.
GTCCATTCAGGGGTTTGGATTGCATTACTTCAGTCTGCAGCAGTCAGTAAAACACCCAACGTTGGTTTTATTGTCCTTTTTAAACTTCTGTTCATTTTAGAAAGGTGGAAGAAATGGGGATCTTGGTGTCTGGATATAATTTTGTCATACCAAAACACAGGTGGCAACATCAGAACACAGAAGAACAAACCAATTGAACTTACTGGGACTTGCCCACAGAACAGTTAATTCCCCTCTCTGTTGCTGGGAGATAATTAGTGCTCAAAGATCCTAATGAATGCCAATCTGACATTCTCCCTATGAAAAACATAGAAACCTTCTACTGGTGGCTTTGCTTTTGTAACAACCCCTTAATCCACAAATTGTTAGTGGGAATTCAAGGGGGGCTTTTTCTGAGTACCTTTTCTTTCACCTTGGCTGCAGGTTCCTTTGTGACCTGGCCACTTTTTGTGACCTGTGTTTTCTCACCTGTGCTGCACTGAACTGCCTGCACTCACATGCATTTCCAACAGGTTTCTGGAGCTTACCCATCAGCTCCTGCTTGGTGAGTGTCCTGGCTTGATCCTGGTCCAGAAGGTGAGCTCCTGTCCCTTCCCCCAGCACTCCCCAGGCTTTGAGGTGCTGACTCTGCTCCTGTATCACCCTGGACATGGTGCCGATTGCAGCGTCCAGCTGGGCTGAAAACCTGCAGTCCGAGAGACAAATCAGTGACCCGCCAGCTGAAGGTAAGGGAAGAGACTTTACATGGAGCAGGAAGGGAAGAATTTGAATGGGCATGTGAATTCTGTCTGCATTCAGCAATTGGAGAGCTTGAGGAGTGTTTGCTTTGGCTGATGGAGTGGAAATGCCACTTTCTGTTCCTCTGTGTTCTGTAAATCACACCATTGTGCCCCTGACAGTGACCAGAGCTCTCAGAGCAGGGATGGCACACTGACTGCAGCCGGTGTGACTTTCTGGAGCCAAATCACTTGGGACACTCCAAGTGTTCCTGTTCCTGAGATTACGATGGGAATCCCTTCACTTTTTGTCTCTGTTGGAAATTTCTAGACTTGCTTTACATAAACGTGACAATTATGATCTGCACCAGGCGATTTTTCTGGATCAAGCCTCAGTTTTAAACTTCCAGATACCGGTGCTGCCAAGCACAGGCCAACAAAATTGCTGGCCAGGAAGGCTTTTCCAGCTGGGGAAGGGAAGCTGCAGCAGAACTTTGCAGTTTTAGTACCTTGGGCAGCCTCGTGGTTGGTTTCCTTCAGGAGCCACCTCCTGTGTGAGCGTCTCTGCCAGCCTGAGCCCCTCCCTCAGGGCGCAGCCGAACAGGACACACTTCTCCTCCTGCCACTTCAGCTCCTGCTGCAATAACTGGAGCTGCTGCTTCACACTGTGCTCATAGGCAGCAGCCAGCTCTTTCCGTCTCTGCATCTCCTCTTCTGCCTGGAAGGGGGGTAGGAAATCCAATTGTATTTTAATTTTTTTTTTTTTTTTAAATCCAGCTGTAAACAGAGTTGGCAGCTTTGCTGCCCTTCGTGAAAATGGCAAGGGTTAGAAATTCACAATGATTTTGGTGCGTCCATTTGAGCTGAGAGCTCTAAAATGCTGAACTACAATGATCTGGCACATAAATTAATAGCATTTAGCCAGCTCTGAGCAAGCTAATAATTCAGGGGGTCCTTTTAACAACAGATATCATGATTCCTTAAGTAAAAATTCCCTTTTGCTACTGCTTACTATGTTGCACATGTATTTTTCCGAGTGAAACCATGAATATAATTTTACTTTCAAGACATGAAATGGTTTGATTTAATAGAATTTTAGTTACAAACTAACACATCGACTTTCAGGATATCAATGCAAGTTACAATGTTTCTTTCATTGTAAGAATAAAAATAGGACATAATTGACTTAAAATATACATTTCAGTGCAATTATCAGTGAAATTATGTAAGCAAGATGTAGGTATGATGTAAACATGTTCTGGTGTGAAAAAAGAAGCTGCAATACACACTCAATCAGATGAATTTATACAGATGAATATATTCATACATACATATATATATATATATATATGAATTTTCAACCTCTGCAGAGACAACCCACCAGAAGAAATGAGGAGCGTGGATGTACCACAGTAAGAAAATCATAATAATAAAGAATAATCTTTCAGAGATGAGTTTCTGTAGCAGCAGCTTTAAATGCTGTACAGACCCAGCACTGCCTGTTGTCCACACACACACTCCAATTAATTATTGTGCAGCCTATGAGATATTAAATATCTGTAATTCTAAGAGTGATTTTTTTTTATGTGACCACCTAAAACTTTTAAAGGAGAGTACCGAGAGCTTGATTTGCAATTCTGTGTGCAAATACTGCCGGACTGAGCTCTACCTGCTGTATTGCCTTTGCACAGCCCTCTGTCAGTGTGTTCTCAGCCTCCTCCTTCCCTGGGGCCCTCAGAGTCTTCATCCAAAGGGTTTTCAGCGCAGACATTTCACCCGTGAGCTTCTGATACAGCAATTTCACCTGAGGCCCAAAATAAAAAGTAAAGTATTAGGACAGCAAGAGAGGATTTGGAGCCGGGGAAGTGCCGCTTCCAAATAAACACCTCTTTATGTAATCAAAGCAGAGCCTGGTGTGAGATTTCAGTCCAAACTCACTAATGCCTTGTCTCAGATTAGGGCACGGTGATTTCTCCACCTTGTTTATCTGTTAAGTGCTTGTTGTAGTCCAGCTCCCTCTGCTGTCCTTTAAACCTCACATGGAACTGCATGAGAGCTACAGGTGGATCCCTCCTTAGGGCTGGGAAATGTTCTCCCATGGCTTTCAATTGAGATATTTACTATAAAATTCCAATTATGTGCTCATGTGTTATTGTATGTTCAGTTATTCCTTTCTCCTCAATTTAATCTGCAGCTCTCCAGTGTTTGCCTAGGAAATTCATGTTATTTTCATTTTACAGATGAAAAATTGAAGGTTGAAGGTGAAGTCACTTTCCAAAACTTCTATCAGGTCAGTATTATAAGAAAACCAAAATGTTCTGTCTTGGGGTCACAGCTTTTCTGACTGTATTACACGTTATAAACAACACGCTTAAGAATATGAGGATCTATTTGTGTCTTGTGTTCTAAAAAGGTGAAAGTTGAAATAAAACATCTACTGAATAGCCAAAGGTCAATGAAAATTGGTAACAGATAAAGTTACATGTTTTAGGCTCTTTCGACATAAAAAGTAGCCCCCAAACAGGATTTACCTCTTCTTTAAAGTGGCCCAGCGTGGTTGTGACAGACAGTGACTGTCTCAGCAGGAGCTCAAAGAAAACACTGGTATTAAAGGACTCGAGGTCTATCTGTTCTTCAGGCTCCCAAGCATCCCCTCTCCTCAGGACACAGGCTGAAACACGGACATTCATTTATCAATTGGAATTGCTTTTTTCATTCAAGTTTTGAAGAAAAACGCCAGTGAGCCTGAGCTGAGCAGCCCTGGCGCGGTGGCCGCGGGATGCGCAGGAGCCAGGCAGCGCTTTGAGCCCCGCCGTCCGTCCCCTGACCTGCTCCTTCAGCGCCGCCAGAGGCCGCGGCACCCCTGCCCTGCCGCACTGAGGGCTGGCCCTTTTGGACGGAAAACACTCCGGCAGCTCTGGAGGAGTAGCTGTCCAGGTTGTACCGCAGCTGCTGCCTTCGGAACGCAGGGCAGGGGCTGCCCCTCTGGGACCAGCCCAGTCCCTGACAAAGAAGCTGCAAAACACGACAAAGTTCAACAAGTGAGTTCCTTTCCTCATTTTGACGTGTGCTATTAGTGTGATTCACACGTTCACTTGACAAGGATCCATCATCACCTGTCAGGCAGAGACCCTGAGAGTCTGGTTTCTAAATATATCATTAATTTGTTCTAAAACAGAATTAGCAATCCCAGCAGATAAGGCTGAAGCCAAGGGGAAGGAAGTGCAGTTATCTGTTGTTTGCATCTGTTGGATGAATAAATCACATTTTCTATCATTACCTCAGTAGCCTGGTTGCAGAGAAAAAAATATCCTGTTGAACTCAGAACAAAAATGAATGACCATTTTAGGCTAGAAACAAAAATGAATGACCATTTTGGGGTGTTAACAAGGACCATCCTGGGTTTGAATCTGATCTCAGGTATGCTGTGGTCACTGGGACTTGTGTCTGAATAAGGAAAGCAAATGGTGAAGAAACTTATTCATGACTGACAGGGTTTTTTTGTAAAAGCTTTTCAGTATTTATTTGTCTTTATTTTGTGGCAGTTTTTGTCATCTTGCTGATGAATCAGAAAGTAGGAAAGAAGTTCATTTCTACCTTGCATGTCTCCAGGTGGCCTGTGGAAGAGGTAAATATTTTGGGGCTTTGGTGGCACTGCATCAATTCACGGTGGGGGGGACTTTTAGCCCATATGTAAAACATGAGATTGAGTTCCAGTTAATTCTCATTCCCAGCTTTGTAGGTGAACATAAGATGTTGTAATATCCTCTAACACCCTCAATTTTGTGTAACTCCCACTTACTGTCGATGCCACAAAGGCAACAAGCACCACGAGAAGTCCTGTGCTCACTCCAGCAATTGCTGCCCAGTCAGGCTTGAGGAGCAGCTCCCTTTTCCTTGCAATTCCCACCTGGACAGCAAACCTGGGTGTTGTGGGCAGGAACGGCCCCTCTTCATAGCACTGTCCCCCCTGTGGCATCACCCTCAGGTACTGAAAGAGAAAGGGCAGCCAGGAGTTGTTGCACCTAATTGAAATACGCAGAATGATTTCTGTAAAAAGTGTTTTTTCCCTGTGACAGAATCAAAGCTTGGCAGGAGTTGTGTCATTTAACCCTCATGTTTAACCCACAGAGATGCAAACTCACCTCTTTATTGCTGCACTCACCTGTAAAGTATAAGAATAAAAGACGCTCTCTATTATTTTTAAAAGTTCCCGTGTTTCCAAACATTCCCGTGGCAAGTGGGATGCTCTGCCAAGAGGGGCACTGGGAATGCAAAGATACCAACCATTCTCTTGTGCCTGTTGCTGCTCAGCTGGAGCACGAAGGTTCCCGGATCCTGGAACTGGAAAAGGAACAGCAGGAATTCCTGGGAGGCCTCTCTGACCTCCTCCCTGAGGGCTCGGAAGTCTCCCCAGTCAAACCGAGCATTTGTGTTGTACAGGTTGTTCCTAGGAGGAAAATTCCAGAAGTTTTGGTCACTATTCTCTTTGTTTTCAGTGTAGGCTCGTACTTACAGCAGAGTTTTATGAAGGCAGAGCTGTTGTCCATCAGAGCAGTAAATAACTGAGCATCAGTGTGAGTTTAGGCACTGAAGCCCTAATTGTTCACACATCTCTGGTGTTTACTCACCCCCAGCTTTATCTTGTGCTGTTCCAGCTACTTCTCCCCCCACAAAAATATGGAGCCCCAGGAATCAACCCTAAGAAGGGTGTTTAACACTAAAAAGGATGGTTATTTAGCAGGGTGAAAATAATTCCTGGGAACCCTTACAGGTGCTTGATCATTGCTGGTGTCAACGTGGAAACCACAGGTAGGTTTTTTAAAATTGATCACATATCCCTGGTGTTATTTGAAATTGAATGAATGGCAGAAACTAAGTCAAAATAAGCTATAGGAGAGAAAACTGACCCAAAAAATAACAGCCCCAAAGGCAGAGCTCCCAGGGCTCTCATGGCAGTGGGAACTAGTTTATAAAAACATAAACATTAGCTCAAATAAATTCTGGAACTCCATAACTGCAAAAAAAAAGGGAAGAAAAAGTCAGCTGGAAGGACTATGAGGTGTAAGTCAGGGAGAAGTCAAGTTGCCAAGAGTGTATACACAGGTCAGAAAGAGCATCAGGAACTGCATGTATATATTTAATTTCTTATTTTAATAGGAAAATGTCAATTTGTGAATGACTTACATGCTGTTTCCTACCATGCCACAGTCTTCTCTGTGGAAAACACATTGAAATACATTTAATAATGAGAATTCTGTTCTTCCTAGTCATGTTTTCTCTTACTTTGTTGCTGACAAAAGTGAAAACTTCCACCTTGTCCTCTGTAGCTGAAGTAAAAGTGCATTATCTGAGTTCTTCTATGTTCTACATTTGTACTTACACATCATAAACTGGGTAGTGCTCCTTGGAGACGATGAACGCGATGCTGACATTCACATCAATGCATGTGATGGGATTTAAGATGCCAGTAAATACCCCTTGGGATGTGGAGTTGGAAGGTCTCGGGCTTTGAGCCCAGGAAACCCCAAGTTCTTCATGGCCAGACTTGTCTGTAACAGCACAAACCTCATTAGGGTGGGAATTTATCTCTACAGAGCAACTCAGGAGAAGTGTTTTGATTTTATTTCACCATGAGCAGCTTCTCCAGGAATCTGAAGATGGTGAGTTCTGCTTGATTTAACTCTTGTGATTTCCTACTTAGCGCTGGTTGATGTGACAAAGCACAGTGAAATCTTAGAGAAGCTGAATTAAATACCTGCTTAGGAGCCTTGCAGGGAAACTCACCTGGAGCTGTTGCTGAAGGAGGACTGTTTTTATGAAGTGATGAAGCCTCATTTAACATGATGAAGTTGTGAAATAGTTGAGGGTCAGGATTATACACCCCTAAAAATCCCCTCCCTGAAATGGTATAAAAAACATTGGTCATTGGTGGGTTTCAGGATGTTGAACTTTGCTTTTCCTTCCAGTTCATAGAGTATCTGCTCACCAAAGACCCAAGTATGACTTGCAAACCCTAAACCCAAATTTTATTCTTTTTACTCCATTCCGCTCTTTCTAAGGCAGGGCTTTAAAATGCTTGGGCCTTGCTCCAAGCCTTTTGGGTTTCTTTGATGTTGCAAGACCTGTTCCTTTGGTAGCAACTGGTTTAACTTGACTGAAGTGAATGAACATGTGCAAGGGGCACATGGGCAAATGTTTCTTTCCTGTTGTTGTCACTGGATTTTCACCTGGCTGTGCAAATAGTGCTATTGGTCTGTAGCTTGGTCCTGGAATCCTGGGAGGAAAATGTTTAACTGCTTCTAGTTCTTCTTGGTAAAAGCACATTAAGATCTCTACAGGTGAAGGACCTGAGAAGGGAGTCTTTTGACAGGCAAAGATATTCTTCATCTCTGTTTGTAATAATTTAGGGAATGGGAGGAACTCTCTGAATGTTTGTCCTTTCCTGTAATACTGGAAATACACAAATTGCAAATAAATGTTCTGGGATTGAGTAGGATAAGCTTTGTATGGAGTGACAAACTAATATTGCTGCATGCCCTTGGGATACAAGCATCAAGATTTCTTACTGTGTGTTTTAAATATCCTGGAAAGGCTTATTGTGTGTAAAATCCATTTAATACCCTGCTAATACTACAGCTGGTGTTATTCATTCCCTTACCAGTCATCTCCACGATGTATGTTGGATGGGTGTATTTGCCTTGTTCTGAAGCACAGACATCTTTTAAAGAGAAATATGGCCTTAGCAGAACTGTTCTTAAGCCTTCTAAGAAAACAGCAGCCTAAGAGAAAAAGAGTTCTGAAGTTATTTCACATTATATTTTCTCAAGTTGCAATATCGGACCAGGTACGAAAACGCTCTGTACACGTAACAGAATGCAACAAGCAAAATCCCCAAACATTATTCTGTAATTTTCTTAGCTAAACGAATGAGGGTGTGCTTTGGTTAATGATTTCTAAGCGTCTGGAAAGCCTCCAAAAGTAGGTAGGTTGTGGCAGTCCCCCCAGCTTTTACCTTGCTTCCGTTCCTGTAGGTGAGGAGCAGCTGAGCCCTTCTCTCCGTACAGCTGAGCTGCAGGGTGTGCCTTTGTTGTCTCCTGCAGCGAGAGTCACACACCCCCTCCAGGCTGTCCCGGTGGCAGATGCAGAGCCCCAGCACCTTGTCATAGCCTTGGTAATCTCTGGGGGCAGCACAAACCTGCAGGAGGAATCCAGGGAGAGCATCAGCGGGGCAAGTCATGTCCAGGGGTTCTTACAGAGAGCAGGGAAACCTGGGGTTGTTATTTCAGGGTGAAGAAGAGGCAAGACCACCGGTACCACTTGGTTGCCATGCTGGCTGTGCCCTCTGAAGGAAGGGCACGGCAACTTGCTTTTAGAGCATTTTCATAGAATCAGAGAATTGATTGGGTTGGAAAAGACCTCCGAGATCGTCAAGTCCAACCCTTGGTCCAACTCCAGTCCGTTTACTAAATCCTGACCCTCAGTGCCACGTCCAATCTCAGTTTAAAAACCTCCAGGGACGGTGAATCCACCACCTCTCTGGGCAGACTGTTCCAATGCCTGATTACTCCCTCTCTAAAGAATTTTTTTTCTACCCTGGTTTATGCATTTCACAAACTTTGAAATTGAAATACCTTCTGTGAGCAATAGCGGGCCCATCCTTTCTTGGTTAAGCACTTCCCTTCCTCGTTTCGGGAGGCTGAATCCCGGCAAACATCGTATGCTTGTCTGACACAGGGTCTTGCAGCCCCCGAGGGGCTCTGGTGCCCAGGGGGGCAGGCACAGTGGGCGTCACGGGGCTGCAAAGACAAGCAGTGTTTGGTTAGGGACCTGCACCAGGACTGCTCCTCACGTGGGCGAGGCCAAGGGGAGCTTGGATGGCCTTGAAGCCCCAAAACCTTCCACTGGTTGGTGCAGAAACTCAGAATAACATAGTCCTGTGGATCTGGTTGAAAACAAGATATGAAGACAGAGAGCGAAGAGGGTGGCGAGGGTGGTTGCCTAAAATCGAGGAAAAAATGCTTCCAAGACAAGGTTTAGCAGAGAGAAGGCAGAAAAGTTCCTTTACTGAAAACTTTTAGCAACCAAAGTACATGATGTGCTCTGGCATACAAAATTCTACAATTTTATGACCCTACTTAATTATCCTCTCTGGAAATACATCCAATCTTTCAATTTGCCCATCCAACAAACTACCCCCTGACACGCCCCTTCTAGAATTGGGTTGTAGGTCTTAAGACCATCCTTTCCTCATTTACCTCCATCATCTTCACATTGTGTCTTCTCTTTGGAGTTCTTCCAGCACCTCTAACCTTTCTTTATGCTATGACTAAACAATATCATATTTTGACTATAACATGTTCTGGTAGCTCTCTGGATACGAGGTTCTAACTTAATATCTCTCCCTTAGCACAGAAGCAAGCTTCAAGACATGACACAGAGGTTAAATCAAGCCTAAAGCATGTGGCACGGGGCTTACAAGCTATTTCTTCAAATGCAACTATGAAACTACATAAAGATCTCCGACTACGTTAAGGCTCGCGGCGGCAGGGTGAGGAGGGCGAACGGCCCGCTGTACCTGAAACACCTGCCCTTTGCCAGGGCACACGCAGGTGTGCTGCCCTTCCTCGGGCTGCTGCGCCCCCGAGCCGCAGGGCAGGCAGGCTTTCTGGCCAGGGCTGGGGTTGAAGAAGCCCACGGGGCACGGCAGGCAGTGGCGCGACAGCCGCGCGGCTCCTTCGGCGCGGAACGTCCCCGCGGGACACGGCACCGGCGCGGGGGCTCCTTCGGGGCAGAAAAACCCTCGGGAACAACAAGAGTTCTCGTCAGTTTTTTTTCCTCACGTAAAGCGGTTTGTTATGTAGGTGAGTTTCTTTTCGGTTTAAATGTTGGAGCTTATGTCGTAACGCTTGAGTCGGTGAAACGAACTCTGCTTCTGCCAAAATATTCCCTCATTTCAATATTGTTTTAATGAGCAGTACAAAAAGGACTCTTTTGATATGCAAATCTTAAGACAATAAAATTCAGTGCTCCACGTTTCTTGTTTAAGCCGTATACCTATTACAATATGAATTTCAGCAAGCCAAATCCATTATCTAAGAACTACTGTAGCACTGAGCAGAATTAAAGCCTGACTGTGTTTTTATAGAGCAGTATGTGACTGAAAAGCAAATAATCTCTGGTAAATTATCTACAAATACCTGCTGGACAAATTGGCAGAGTCTCTTCTCCTCTTTTGCAGTAAATTCCACTTTGACAGTCCCCGTTGTTTGGAAGCTGCATTTCCCCATTGTCACAGGGCAGGACTGAAAAAAGAGAGCAAATGAAGAGGCAAAAGGCCATGGATCTCTTGCATGGAGGAGCCTGAACTGCTTAATGTGGGTAAGAACCAGACAGGCACAAGGAGAGCTTTCCTTTCAGCTGCTGAATATTTAATAGCCAGTGAAAGTTCAAACATGCTGATGTATTGGTGTGAAATATTCATGGCAGCTCTTCGAGGCTGTTTCACTGCCCCCCAGGTCACATCTCAGAAACGATTCCCTGCCCAAGGTGAAGAATATTCCTCTGGAATACGGCTGTTGCAGCCCAGATAAGTGTTTATTTATGACTGCAGACAATTTGCACCTGCCCTTTGTAATGGGAAGTTTCAGGGTCCCCACAGCAGCCAGGTGTTTGGAAGTCTGTGAATCCTCATTTACCACCTGGGCTGTATTTTCGGGATGGGCTGCACAGTTTAAGATGAGCATTAAAAATTGGTGTCTCTTTGGTTTTTTTACCATAAAAAAATGTGATTGCTAATGGCTGGTTTGCCCCCTCTGGTTGTCAAGACCTGTGGCAGATCCTGGGATGCACTTCAGGGACCTGGTTTGGAAGGCTCTCTGCTTTTTCCCTTCCTCGTGGGGGTATGAAAGGTGCCAAAAGCAGTCAGGGCTCCCGCCAGCCCAGCACCTTTCCCACAGCAGAGGGCAGCCTGGCCCTGTAGGGATGCAGGAACAGGGAGCTGATGCCACTTTTTACACTGACGGGCACTCCTGGAACCATTCGCTTGTAACACGAGGCAGAAATCCCAGCCCCTCCATGCCTGTGCCACGATGGGGATGTTCCACATCCAGCAGAGACTTCTCTTGTCTGCTGAAGTATGTAAAAGAGTATCCAAGAACGTTTCCGGATGACATTTTCACATTGCTGCTCTCTGTTTGTACCTTCTGTGTTTGCACCACTGAATGCACATATTTATTGAAGGTCGTTCACACAAATACCAGTTCAAGGGCCTGCAGTTGGGTGGACTTCCTAAGGGCACAATAAAGGAGTGGTTTACATATTTTGATGTATTTTGAGTGGCAGGCATTATTCCACTGGCTAGTCAGCCTGGGGAAAAGTGGGAAACGGGAGGGAATTTCAGAGAGAGGAGATATTTATTTATGTTTTCACAAAAGCTGGGACTGTGTCTTAACTGGCAACATGCAGCTGCCAGAAACTGTTGTTGCTCCTTTGGCAAATCTCTGTTGTTACAGTGAAGGATTAGTTGGTCTTTACAGGCAGCAATGCCTGAAGTCTCCAACCAAAGCTTGTGCTCTACAGGGGAATGTGCAATAGAATATCCACTGAAATTCGGTTCTTAAAGTAGGATTTCCTTCCACCCGAATTGCTGTGCTTTAAATTGCAATCCAAACCATTCCCACTCTGTGGCTGCCTGATCTGGAAGTGCCTAATTTCACCCCCTTGTTTGAGTTTGCATTCCCCAAGCAGAGAGATCTGTCTCTGAGCATGCCTGGAATTGCCCCCGTTGGAGAAATCCTGTGCATAGGTCCTGCCTAAAACACGCTGGAATGCAGGAACTGGCTGTGGTTCTGCCTATCCCCTGCAGGGCTCTGCTTTGCTGCTCACTCTCAGAGCACACCCAGTGAATTCTGGTAGTTTGTTTCAGCCAGATGCTGCGAGGCTCTGGATTCCGCTGCAGGTCTAGAAGTTCTGGTGCTGGAAGGTTTTATCTTATTTCAGCAAGGATTAGGTTGGGCAAAGCTCCCAACCCTGGGTCTGACAGAGTTCAGCCTTTGGGAAAGCAACGTGTTGTGGAAATGACCCCAGAGATGCCCCGAGGCTTTAGAGGTTTCCCAGGCAAAGAATCCCAGAGCTTTCCCTCACCTAGGGAGCCACAGAGCCAGAGGAAGTGTTTAATAGTCATTTATCTGATTGCTTTTTGCCGCACAAAGCAGCGTCCAGTGGTGAGGGGTCCAGAACGAGCCAACAGCCTGTGCTGGAATTGGAGTCCCAGGTTATTAATTGATGGCTGTGATAAAGCAGAAACACAGGTGCCCTTTCCCACAGCGCTGGTGTGTGTCAGGCTATCATTGTCCTGCCAGGGATCGCAACTTGAGGGCCCCATAAAGTGTTTTGTGACTAATCAAGGCCAAGGATTAACGCCTGAATCACTCTCAAAGGCTGGGCTGACACGCTGCCCCTTTAACCTGCCTCCACCTCCCAGTCCAGCAAAGGCACAGAACAAAGGGGGGGGGGGGCAGAATAAACGCAACAAAGCCAATTTTACTGTGTAATTTTTAAAGAAGATAGAAAAACAGGCAGATTGTTGGATAAAAAGCCTCTAAGAACATCTTATTGAACACAGAAATTGGAGAATTGACACCTTCTGAGGCAGCCCCTGAAGAGGGCAAAGCAGAGAGCAAAGCAGCCTCTTGCTGCTCTGCTCTGGAACCTGTAAAAGCATCCCTGATGCACAAACAGTTTTTTTGACTCCTGTAATTAGTTAGGTCGGCAGTGCTAGTTTTTCCCTCCCCTTGCTGAACTTAATCACTGGTGTTTTCAGTCTCTGCCACACCATATTCCTGTGCTGATTCATGTATGTATCCAGGTACTGATATGTCTGGGTTAGTAGGTCAGCTAAGCCAAATTATGGTCTTATTTCTCTGTAAAATTTAACAAAGGTTCCTAAGCAGGAAGAGCCACAGATTGTTCTGCAAATATTTGATGAACCTACTCCATAGTTAAATGACATTATTGTGTTGTCCGCATAACCTTTACTCTCCAGATATTATTTCCAGCAGCCCTTGACTCTGCTGAGGAAGCCGGTAAACTTCAGGTAACACTTGGTTTACAGTCACATGAGGCTTTTTGAAGAGAAGTTTATGTAAATGCTGAAATAGATTTCATGACTTCCAGGGAAAGGCTGGGCAGTGTCACTGGGACAAAGCCAAGGGACTTGGGCTGTCTTTTCTTGGCATTGCCCTCAGTTGACTCTCAGAGGACTTAATACTTTAAAAACTGCAGCTTATCTGGAGCCCTGACACATAAAATGAACTCTAACATGGGAGCACAACCTGTGGCTTTGAAGGGTTATTTGTCCCCACCGGGCATTGAACTGGGGTGTGAAATGGATCCAGCACAAGGAAGATTCTCTTGTTATTTTCCTTCCTCTTTCCATGCTTTCTGTAGTTTATTTATCTCTTGTTTTTTTCCCTGCATTATTTACTGCTCTTCTAGTTTATTCTTCTTGGGATCAAATGATCATGACGAGAATCAAATGGGCATAGGGCTTCTCGCACTTGGGATTCCATTGCTGTGTTGGAAAACATGAACCTGAAGAATGATTATTCTAAGATAATCCTGAAAAGCCAGCTGAATCACAATTTAAATTTAAACAAATGAGGATAGAGCCAAAGAGCTTGGATTTTTTTTTTTTTTTCAAGTCTCAGGAACAATGCAGTGACTGGAAGTTAATTTATTTTCATTTTGAGTTGTAGTGGTATTTTTGCAAGAGGTGAATTAAAACCCTGGGTGATATAAATCAGCATCTCTGCAGCTGAAGGAGGTGAGGGTCCTGAGGGAGGTGGTGACATGGGCAATACAGCAGTGCCTCAGGCAATTAAACCCCGAAGTTTATTTAATCCGTGAGGGTTTTGGTTTCGAACAGACAAGTGTTTCATTGGAAATAAAAAGCCTGCTGTGGCCATGGAAGGTAAAACTGCTCTGTTTAAATAACCTCTATCAGAGACACAAATGACATCCAGGTGGACTTTCAGAGTGTGTGTGCTCCACCTTGGCAAACACTGCTTGGCTGTGACCTCCAAGAACTGCTGGGTTCTGCAGAACCTTATCTGCTTTAATATCAGAAGAGAGATTGCCTTGGTGTGTGAGTAACAATTCCAGTGAAAAGGAAAGGTCACGTTATGGAGGAGCCAAAACGTGCACCTGGAAGCACTAGAGAATGAAATCAGCTACTTCAGATGCTGGTAAGTTCTGCTCAGTGGTGTTTCCTTGAGCCTTTCAGCAGGCAGCTCTCCCTGGCTGAATGGAAATGTGGTTTTGTGAACACACCTTTAGTCCTGCTCTCCACAGAAGGGAGAGGGAAGGAGCAGAAAGAGAGAGAGGAGAGTGTGGTGAAGAAAATTAAAACTGAAGTTTTAAGGGGGCTCAGAAATACTTTAAGTCTCCAGGTTTGTGAGGGTGAAAATATTTTTGGCCTTTGTGTAGACCTTTGAAGGCAGGTTAGTGTGTGCCTCTGCCTCTAGCACCCAATTAACTTTGAATACCTTGCTAGGAGTACTTGTGAAGGATTCAAAACCTGGTTACTCTTCAGCAGTGAGAGCATCCAGGGGGTTTTGTTTAAAACAAAGCAAACCCGAGCCAAACCTAATATTTAAAATCTGCCACTAGATTCTTGTATTAATTCCTTCTGCTTTGCTTTCCTTCAGGTCTGCACTGAGTGTTTCTTCTGGGTTACTCTGGTTTCTGAAGGGATGGCGTGATGATTTCTGCATGTACTTATCACACCACACACATTTCAGTGTTTGTGTTTGGAGATCTTGTTATGTTGGAAAAAAACAAGACTTCTGTAAACTTATTTGGCTGGTGATGATAGCTGGAGATAACAAACAGAGATAATTAGGAGCTGGGACCTACCCAGACAGGATTCTCATGGGTGTAGCAGCTTGTATGGCCAAGCAGGGAGCAGAGCAGTGCCTGGGGCACTCTTGGGGGGCTGATACCTGGGAAGTGATGTTTTATCCATGGAATAAACCCCTTGCTGCTAAGCCAAGTGAAGCCCCAAATTGTGCCACTGAAGTAAAGGTGGATGGGGCAAGCTGGGACGCCTGCAAGTCCAGCCCACTTAGCCTCAAGACAGAGGGGATTTCTTTAGGGCAGATTCTGCAGCTTCCAGATGCTCAACTGCATTCTTGTCTTCAGGACAAGTGACATTTTGGGGCAAACAGATTGATGAGGCTCCAGAGTGGTTGTATCTGGGACAGTCTGGGTCGTGGTGGTTGCTACAGCTCGAGAGCTCTGCTGTCCAGTCGAGTGGGAGCCAGTTCTGTCCTCCTTTTTCTCCTTCTTGCCTCTCCCCACTGTGATCCCTCTGCTTGAGACACCCAGTTCTTCAGTCAGTGGGACTCCCTTCCCTGGATTTATTTCATCTGCTCTGCACAGCTGCAGGAACATGTCTGGGTTTAAACTTGAATCATTTGGCTTCCAAGTTTCTCTAGCCACAAAGCAAGCAGGAAAAATAAAACTCGATGGGTGAGACTGTTCTAAAAGAATCCCAATCTGCCAAGAGCTCGGCCTCTCCCTCTGACTTGGCTCGGAAACTTGGCTCCTCCAGCTCTGCTTGCAGTAGAGCCTGGCTGTCATCACGTGGAGAGAGGAGTGCAGTTATGGGAAGTGGGATGCAGAGGAAATGCTAATGTTTCTTCTTGAATGGCAGCTGTTGATCTGCATTCTCAAAAGGGTTTTCTTCAGTGTCCCCATCTTAAAAGATTGAATTCTTTTTGTTTGCCTGTTAGAAAGATCTTTATTTTTCTTGTGTGTGTAATGTAATTTGTTTTCTCTGTGGTTTCCTTACAATCATGGCATTGTCCTCTGTTTGACAGTATCTGTTTCCCTGGGCAGCAGCTCCTGTGCTTCTCAGCTGAGCTTCTTGCCCTCTGGGAGGGGATATCTTGTTTGGGCAAAATCCAGCAGCCTTAGGGAATCTTTGATGCAATAAGTGGGACTTTGCAGCAAACCCTGATTTCAAGGATGCGTTTTGGAGGATAAAAGCAAATCAGGGGGTTGATTTTCTGCTGTGGTCAGCCTTGGTGCGGGGCAGGGCTGGAAATCAGTTGGATCCCTCCAGATTGGGATGTCCCTCTGCCAAGAGTTATTCCACTTGGCAGAAGTGGTGGGACAGGAGAATGCTGGAGGGTCTCTGCCATCCCCAGCCGCTGAAGCAGCTCCCAGAGGAGTGTTTGCTTCTGCCATCTTCCACAGTTAATCCTGTGCTGCTGCAAATCTGGGCCAAAATCTCCCTTCTCTCATTCTTGTTTCTACTCTTTCCATTTAACACTTGGAAGAGCTGTGTCTGCCATGCGGTTTCTTGTGAACGCATAAAATATCTCCCTCAATATTTTCACCTCTTTAATGCCATTTGTCACCTCTGCAATTTATTCTGTGGATGTTTCATAGTTACAGATGAGCTGCTTGGACTCTTCCCCCTGCCCCCAGCAGTTTCTCTGGCTCCTAATTAGAGGTGGTGAGTTAATGAATGAAAAGAGAGAGGGGTTTTATGTTTCTTATTTTTAAGAAATAAATCACCTCCCCCTGAATTTTGTGATAATGCTGTTGCTTTCTGTGCCCTTAAAAACCAAAATAGCAGCTTTTAAACTCTGCTTCATTTGTGCTTTCCATGGTAGTCCCCTCTGTGTGGACATACCAGTACAAAACCCCAACAAGTTATTGCATGAAATAATATATTTATTGACAGGAAGGAACAATGAAACAATGGAAAGCAACCTACTAACATCAATGCAATTAATGGATAACTTGTAGAATATACTTCAAAAGCGAGTTCGTCTTTGAGTATATTGAATAAATGATACATATGAGTAGCTTAAAGCTCCTGTTCTTTCACCTGGATGGTGACTAAAATAACTTGATTAATATTATACTCTAGATGAGATTTTTTTATGCCTTTTTTTTTTAAGATATCCTGTGAGGAAATTCGTTTTTTTCTTCACTGAAAATGCTTATTGATGCACTTTTTTATTTGTCCAACACTCTGCTTCATCCTTGGCTCTCTATGGGATGCGGAATTTCCTGGTCAGTTTAGACAGAAAATAAAGAATCTTTAATTTCCATGGGTTTAGGATCTGATCCTTAAATCCCACAAATGGAAGCTGAGCAACCTGGAAGGGCCGCATTAATTGTCTTCAAGTGAATAGAAAGTTATGTGGGAACAGATGTCAGTTCAAATGCAAACGTGAAAGAAGAATGAAAAGAGGAAAGTAACTAGAGAGGAAAATATTTGTATTTCAAGTAAAACTTGAGACAGAAAGGAAAAAGGAAAGGCTTCACACGATTAAAACATGAGAGAGAGAGTTCTGGAAGGAGATGGATGACCATTCCATAGGGTTATGCAACTCATCATGTGAATAACAAATTATATATATATATATTTACAGAAATACTGAAAGATCTTGAAGTATCATGTCTCATTCAGACTAGAGAAAACACAAAAGGGAACAGTTCAGCTGTTCAGGGCATAGAATCCTAGGATACGACCCAAATCCCAAGGGAATTAACTTAAACACTGTCACTTGTCAGCAAAAGCTAATTCATGTTGTGCGACGTAGCTCTTGGAGCTTAACACTTAAGGATACCCAATAACATGAAAGTAACCTTTTTGTACAGGAAGAAAATGCAAAGGGTCTATTAAAAAAATATTCCCCAAACATGCTGAGTACTTACTCCTGGATCCTGCAGCGTCTCCGTGTGGGAAAGCTCCCATTCAGCTCAACGGGAGGAACACACGGGAGCGTTGCTGGATCAGTGACTTTTGGGTTTAGGTTCTCTAAAAGTACATTGCTCCACATGTAGCAAACAGGGAAGTTTCATAGAAACCACCTAACTCCCAATCAGAAGTTAAAATTCAATGGTAGCGAGTCTGGAAAGAAAGAATTCTTTAAAATTCTCTAGTTTATAGGAATTCTATTGAATAACTCGGTTTTCTGGCAGCACAGGATAACTTAAGCTCCTTGTTATCTTTCTATAACTTGCAAAATTGCTTTATATATAGAATGATCTCTGGAAAGTGTTATATATTTAAATTTTATAAAGGTAAAATCCTCTGTTAGATCACCCAGAGTCAAAGGAACTGATTCAAAACACTTGGTCCCAGACTTCACCTACAGTCCGTTATGGGTACAAATTCTGATTGCATAAATGAAAAGCTTGGTTTTTGTTGAAAGAAAAAAACATGCCAATAAGAGTGTCTATATTTTCTTTTGGAGGGATTTTCCAATAGAGCTGCCTTAGAATGTGCCAACTCTTGGACAAATTCAGAGCCAGACTGCAGAAAGTATGAAATCAGACTCTGAATTCCCAGAGCTTGTGTTTAAAATGACACATTGCCTGAGGTTTTCAGCACGTCTGAACATTTAATTCAGAGTGTAGAGATTAATCTTACGCTGGCACGCTCAAGACTGGGCCCTGGATGGCTAAAAACAAAGAGGGCTTTATCTTTAACTGGGCACCTACATAAAACATCACCAGATAATAGAACCGCTACGACTCAGGCTTTGGAGGAGAAGCACAAGAGCTGAGCCCTGGGGGCAAATCAAGAGCTGTTCATTCCCTGGAGGATCCAACACCGAGCTCCTAATACCGGGGAAACCTGCCCCATCTATCAGTTTGCTTTTGAACTCTGGGTCCAGATGAGGCATTTCCAACAGTCAGTTCAAACTATGACACACTTAAAGCCTTTTACTGGCTCTCCTCTGGGGGTTCTTCAGCAGCAGCTGGACCACGGGATGCAGGTGATGGGTGTCATCAGCATTTCCCTGGAAGGCAACAAGCCAACAAACCTCAGCACAGCCCACATTCCAAGGGTTCCCTCCAGTTCCATGTTTCCTGCCTGGCTTTGGGGCAGTGAGGAGATTTGCAAGGAAAAGGGATTCTGTGCACAACTACCTGCAAGAATGACATCAAAGAGGTCCGAGGCTGGCATGGAACAAAGCTCAGGGAAGTCATCTGCTGGGGGGGAACTGGGAATTCCTCTTGGAGCATCCAGCAAACTGTAAGTCTGTGCAGATGAAGAAACCAGAACAGTAAATTTCCAGTTGTTTTTGAACTGATTCTTTTTTTCTGCTGTGTTTTGTCTCCTACAGTGCACAGCTGTAACGAGAGGAGGTGCCTCAATGACTTGAAATGGGACTTTTAGTCTGTATTTCTAATTGGTTATTTTTATAATACACTATATGAATCATATTAATAATTAAGTAATACTAGTTGTTATAATGGTTATTATAAGGTATGTTTTCTATATTGTTATTTATACTGTACTATAGTTCTACATCTATTATATATTGTGTATATAATATGTATACATATTATATATAATGTATGTACAACAATATTTTTATATTTGTTGGGTTCTGCATATTTACACTGGTGGGAACTCTTATCTGACAGAGTCAAAAAAGACCCTAGAGAAGGTAAGAGCTGTAACTTTTTTAAAGCACTGGATATTTGCTTAATCTTGGACAAGAATCCTGGAGTCTCTGCCAGATATTGCACTACAGAGGAGAATTTCACTATAGAAACTTTGTCCTCTGTTAAGCACTCAAGGCTCTGCTTCCCAGCATTGGTGTCTTGTTTCCTGCACCAAAAATTTAGCCAATATTTGAGTATAACAAATACAACGGTCCCTAGAGCTGGGATGGGCTAAAAGCGTGATAAAAGAGCTTGTGGAGTATTTTTTCCCACTAAAAGGGGATTTCCTGCCCTAGCACAAGGCTGGGAGAACCATCCACTGTGTTTCCAGGATGGTGTGTGGTTTTAATTCCTGCATTTAATTTCTTGCTGTGGGTCCCAGAGCCCGTGGAAATCAGCAATAGTTACCTCTTGGGGAACGTTCTGTCCCTGAGGTTTCTGAGAGCGGAGCAAACACATGAGCTCTGTGTTCTCCTCAATCTTTAAACAGGTCGTGGCGATTTGACACGCGTTCAGTCCCTGCAGATGACGACAAAACCCATGAGTGCAGAAGGAGGAGACAACCTAAAGCCCTGCCAACCAGCCTGCTGTGTCCTCACCTGCAGCTCGGGCTTTCCTCCCATCTGTAACAGACACTGAATTCCCTCCAGGGTTTGGGCCCGGCGCAGTCTGAGGAACCTTCCCCTGTCAGTGTCCGGGGCCGTTTTTTGGGACTCTGTCACCAGGGCAGTGTGGGCAAGAGCAGCCCAGTGCAGTGGGGTCAGACCTGGATGGGGCAGGGAGAGTCAAACCCAGAACATTCCCCTGGGGAAATCTCTCTCCATGGATTTGGGAGTCTACACTAAACATCTGTAAAGCTTCCTCTCACCGTAGTGGTCAGGCAGATCAACCTCCACACGCACCCCACTGTTTTTGCAGTGCTTCAAAACCTGGAAAGAAGAATATCCAGGTAATTCCTGAGTAATTCCTGACCTTTCCCCCTCCTGCCCTAACTCCATCTATAACCAACCCCCCTTGTGCATTTTAAACCCAAGGATATGCCTTTACCCAACAAAATCTTACCTCTAAAACCCTCAGATATCCGTTCTGTGCACACAGGTGGAGGGGGGTTTTCCCAGAGCTGTCCTGTTCATTGACATTGGCTCCCAGGGATATCAGGTCGCTCACCATCAGGTGCTGGTTCTTCTCTGCAGCAAGATGTAAGGCAGTCTGGGGAGGGAGGAAGGGGAGAAAGCTGGTGTGAAAGGCAAAAATAGTTTTAAAACAACAATGCTCGTTAGAGAATGATGTGGGGAGTTGGGATTTGTGCTAATACTTGCTCCATCACTCCCTCCCTGGTCCTGTTTCCCTTCTTTCCCAGGACACCCTGTCCAAAAGGATGCTTGGGGCTTGCCTGGGGTTTGAAAGATGGTTGCATGGGATAGAAAATGACCTTATTCCTGGCATTCCTACCCGTTTCTCTGCATCCTTCTCGTTGATCTTATTTAGGGCTGCAAATCTCTGTGCCAGGGCGTACGTCAGAGCTCTCCTTCCCTGAGCAACAGCCTTGTGCAGCAGCCTGGAACAGAACTCGGTTTGGAACAATTAGAAGGTAAAACAGTGATTGACATACTCAGCATTAACAAGGAGAATGTAGTTTAAAGCATGGAATGTTCAGGGTGGCAGTTTCAGAATCGTGGGGGTATTGAAGCATTTATTTAGTCTCGGTATTAATAATGGAGCTGCTGATTTTGCCTGCCGGGATTTCCCGCTCCTCCCTTCTTGTTATGGCCCTGTCCTTCTCCAGGAGCTGCTCTGATTCCTTTGTGGTAACTATCCCTGTTTGCACAGGGAGAAGGGTGGAAGATCCCTAAAAACTGAGAGAAGGGAAGCTCCCCACTTGCACTTATATATTTCCAGGCTGGAATTGAGTTCTGTGGAGGCGAAAAGCTCAATTTCATCTGTGTATTGAGTCTCGCTGAACTACTCAAAATAGGACAAGTGTTTATATTGAATTTCATTCCCAAAAAAGGGCTTGCTTTCTTGTACATTTGGGCATGTTTTCTGTTCCTCCTGGAGGAAAAATTAATGCAGGCATTGACTTTATTTATTTGTTTTCCCCTTCTTCTTGAAGATAACCGAATAACTCTGACACGGTGCTGGGTTTGTTATTTTATTGCTATTATTTATTTATATTTTTATCTCTTTATATTTTATTATTTATCTACTGTTGTTCACTTTTCAGTAGAACTCAGAATTAGCTTACTTGGTGCAGCCCTGCCTTTGTATGCACTTTTGAGGATGGAATTTTACATAAACGTGGGACTAGAAATGCCTTAATTTCTTAATCATGATTAATTTCAGTCACGTGTGAGAGTTTTTTGTGTGTTATTAAATAAATATGCATGAAATACGATAGTAGGTGGCTTGGTGAAGTTTACTTAGTTACATTATTCCTGAAAAACTAAGCCTAATTTTATTATTGCCCTGAAGATCATTATTCTGAATGGAACATGGTACTCCAGGGAAGAGGACAGTGCTGTGCTCAGCTTTCCCTGTGTGAAATTATAAATATCTTAAATTGGGAATGGGAATTAACCTCCTTCTCACCAAGACTATCACAGTTGATATGTCATGCCATGCTTTCTGCCAATCTGATTTCATCCAGCTTCCCCAAACTACCTCAGCTGTACGGAACCTAATTTTACATTTTAAATTGATTTTTTAAAAAATAATATAAGCACAGCATTCCAGGGAAATACTGAGGTTTACTGGGATCAGTAAAACCTTTTTTTTGTGTCCAACAGAACAGCCACTCCCAGTTCTTTGGGTGTCTGTGCTCCAGACCAGCAGGGTCTGTTTTGATGTAATCCTCCCCTTCATTTTTACTACCAGCTAATAACCCAAGTAATTACCCTGTGAGTGTCTGCAGCATGGGAAAGATCTCTTTTGCATATATTCTTTTATTCCAGTAGGAATTACTTCTTTTGCTTGATTAGAATTTTCTTGTGAATACCTACATCTACCTCCCAGTCTATAATATTTTAACACCGAGTCTTTACGTTTTTACTCCCAGCCCAATTCTCCGTGTACTCAGGCAAGTTTGAGCTTCCTATTGAGCCAAGAAACCTTTGCTGCAGCTCTGCGAGCAGCAGGTGAGGTCGGAGCAAAGCCTGGGGAGAAGGGATGGCCCAGGACCCAGAAATTGCTACATTTCAACCGAAATCAGTGTCATTCAGTAGAAAAAAAATCAGAGACCTGTTGCCATTTTCATCGGGAGCGAGCAGTTTGTCCACTGGGATATTTCTCACGAAACTCTCTTCCCTGTGGAGCTGGAACTGGAAGAAGGAGAGGGCAGAGAGATCCTGCTGGGTGAAAGAAACCGGGGCCAACTTCAGCTGTCCCTCAGCCTCTGCAGAGCCTGTGTGAGCTTCCAGGAGCATCCCTGATGTGCTCTGGGAAGAATTCCTCCTGAAATCCCTCTGGGAGCTCGCGTGTGCGCCCTGCACCCACCAGCTGCTCTCCTTCTCACTCGTCCTGGAGAACATTCCCGGCGAGCCGCGCTCCTGCGCGTTCCTCTGGTCACCATGGAAAGAATTCCCTGCCACCTCCCTCAGCCCTGGGTTGAAAGCCCTAAAGCAGCAGCCCGGCTGCATCCTGGTGGGGCTGTGCTGCCTTTCCTTGCTCCCTGCGGTTTCCCACCGGGAGGAGCCTGGCCCAAACCCGGCTGGCACAGGAATCAGAGACTCCTCCTTGAGCTGGCTGCGGTTCAGGTCCTCCTGCAGCACCTCCACCAGGATATCAAGGTCCTCCAAGCCTTTCAGGGTTTGCCCAACGCTCTGCTTGCTCTGAAACAGCAACCAAAGCGGGGAGGGCGGGAGATGGGGGAGGGAATTCAGGCATGAAGTGTCCTGTTCTCCCTGGGTGATAGAACAGGAATTCTGCCCCAGGAGGCTGGCAGAGCAGGGTTCGAGGTGTTCTGCATACCTGTCTAAGCTGTTTCTCTGTATAAGGGTGAGCTCTTCTCTTCTCTGCTGGAAAGGAAGGAAGAAAAAAGTTATCTAGGGTTGAGGGGAGGGGGAGATACACACAGGAGATGTTCCCGTCGGGAGTTCTGCCCCAGGTAACACAAAGGTGGTGGTGGTGCACAGCTAACCTGCCTCCTGTAATTTAAGGGGAGCTGGGAACCGTAAGTTGGATTGGTGATCTCAGAGGGCTTTTCCAACCTAATGGATTCTATGGATCACTGACCACAGGACAGAAGTGGTCTGGCTCTTTGGGTACCTGACACTGATGATCCTACTAGAAAATGAGGCTCTGTTACCCAGAGAGGAGTTTCCAAACCTGTTTTTCCCGAGGATCCCTTGGCTACCATCTTCACTGATGAGGCTTCCTGAGGAGACAAAACCACCCAACTCAATTTGAGACGCTGAAGATGAAACAGTGGCAAATATTGCAACATGAACAAAGTTAACTGTCCCCTGTGTGTTTTGCTCAGTAGATTCCCAGGAGTGGGTAATTCATGGCAGACTTATAAAGGTCTTTACATCAAACCAGGTACCTGGGAGCCCACCACCTCCTTGGGCTGTTTTTGCAGGTTGCTCAGAAACCTGGGTTGCTGGAGCAATATTATCATTTATTCTTAGGCCTCCTTTGGCTTGATTCCATGACCTCTAATACCAATGGCAGGGATGGTTCTTGCTGTCACTCTCTTGGTAACACAGGCCCTCCTGTTCAAAATTTGCTATATCCTCCACCTTCATCAATAGCATTAATTTGGTGGCTGGAAGAGCTGTGGGTGTAACCTCTCCAGAACAGTGTGTGCCCCAAGATGCTGCACCTCCAGGATTTCCTAAACTCAGAGTCCTCACTCACCTTGCTGTGAGCTGGGTCCAAGCCTTTGGAAAGGCGAATTTTCCTCAGTAATTCCCGCACTGGCATCTTTACTCTCACACCCATGTAGCGCTTCTGAGGGGGATCAGAGCTAAGTTCAGAGTCTGGAAAAGTCATAACATGAGGCTGAAAGTAACACAATTCTCTGAGCTTTTATGGAAGAGCGGGAGGATGAGGTCACCCCGAGGGACCACCTGTGATTCCAGAGTTCATCACCACTTGTGGGCAATTTCCACACTCTTCCCTAATTCTGGCCTTCTTTCTGCTTAACAATTCCCTTAATGAACTCCTCCTCAGTTTTCCTGTGTGCCCTTCAGCTCAGGGATGCCACAGCGGCTTAGAATATGTGCTTGCTCTTGGGGAATATGTCAGAAGAGTTTAGGTCTCTGCCCCTCTTAGTCATGTTCTGATTTCCCTGTGTTGTGGTAAATCTGGCTTTGCAGTTTCCTGCCCTGTGGTTTGTTCTGTTGTTATCAGTGGAACAATAAAGAGCCCAGTTGTTCCAGAGCCGAGAGGGTGATGCTTTCTCTGTCCCGTGGCTTCCTCCAGTGGCTCTGGGTGTGTTTGGTGTGATCCAAAGGGAAACTAGGATTTTCTGCACCGAAACGAAAGTTGTTTGAGAATATATCTCATTGTCCAGACAGGCTGGTCTTTGTCAAAACAAGCTGCTCTGTGATTGTTTGTGTTAGGCCTTCTTGCATCTCGTACTCGTATCCCTGAACTTGAAAGACTTGCCCAGATTAGGAGCTTAAATGCATTTGCTTTTGAAATACCTTTTATGTAACACTGTTGTTGGTGTCGTGTGTGTCCCCCCCACTTGAGCATAATCACCTCCAAGTGGAATGCATTCAGTAACTTTATAAAATTACAGCTTTAATGCATTAGATCAGGGTCTTCCCAGTTGGTCAGCACATAAAATACACCACGGAGAGAAAGCCACTGTTCCAAGGAAGCCCAAGCTTTGGGAGTCAGAGCGTGGGATAGCGAGTCAGGAGTCACCCAGCAGCAATGCTGGCTGGAGCAGGGAGCAGCTTCTCTTCCCAGTGCAGGGAAAACAGCATTTCTGCTTAAACCCACTTACATTAACCCACCATCCTGAAGTGAAAAAGGTGTGTTGGGCGAGCAGGTCTTATTACCAGAGCAATCAGCACTGAATAAAACTGCCTGCCCAGACATCCCCCCCCTCCACCCCAAATCTCATGTGTGCATGAGCAGCAGCTGCTGGGCTCTGGCTAAACCCTTTCCCATCTCAGCAGAGGGGACCAGTGCAGCTCCCCGAGCTCGGGATGCCTCCGAGGAGGCAGCATTGGCATGGAAACCAGCCGCACAAGATGTGGTTTCTTGTTGCGTGATATTGTTTCCCTTCCCTGCCCCAGGCAGTGAGAGCTGACACCCCTCCAGCAGGAGGCTGTGGAATCCCAAGCAGCAAATGGTGCCTTTGGAATACATATGGAATTGTTGTTTTCTGCTAAGATTTCTGGCATTTCTCAGTGTTTAACCTGTTGCTGAATAATTAAAACACTGAGACCTCGCAAAACAGAATTTCTCAGACTGTACTAGAAATGGAGATGATTCCTCTTTTCAGACTCGTGCTTTGGCAATGAATTATTTACTGTTTGTAGAGTATTTTAAAGGCCTCTCTGAAAAGCATGATAAAAGCCCACTAAAATTGGTAATGTATTGTTATCTTTCAAGGTTTTCCAGTAAAAAATGCTGCATGATGGATGAGGTTACACACTCAGATGTGTCCTAGAAATTGAAGAACTCTGCAAAGACAATGATTCACCAAACACACTTTGACGTGACTTTGAAAAGTTAATAACTCAGAAGGTCGTACCTATTACCTTGCTGTTAGATCCAGAGCTAAACTTGCAATTGAGAATGTAAATGAGCAGCAAAACGCTGGAGCTGGACAAAAATGATGGAATATTGAGCATCCTTCACACAACAGAGTAATCTCTGACCACAACAGTGAGACTGAGCAGGAGGATGTGCTGAACATCTTCGACTCTGTGGCCACAGGAGCTTTGTGCTGCTGCCAGGAGCGAAGGAGCCACCAGCCCCTGTGCCCTGCCAGCTCATGAGAGAGGAGGAGAGGGGAATAAAGGTTTTCTCTTACCAGCAGGAGCAGACATCTCTCGAGGGCAGGTCTTGGGGCTCGCGACGTTCAGCTCGGTTAATCCAGAATCTGGCAGCGATGGGCTCTGCTGAAAGCAGCCCTTGGGACTGGCAGTTTCTCCAGGCAGTGGAGATCCCTGGCCTGCACTGTAGCCACAGGGTTCATTTTCACCCATGTTTTGGTTGACCAGTAGCTCAGGGCTCACACAGGCTGTTTGCAACATCTCCACTGGGTGTGTAGGAAAAAAGATGAAAAAGAAGAGGGCAGGAAAAAAAAAAACCCTTATTCAGTTGTGTTTAAAAATGATAATAATAATAAAACAAAAAAATCAATCCAGTTTCACGTCGAGACCATGGTAATTGTATTTGATTCTCCAACGTGATTAGCCACTGTGAGCTGGATCCAGCTTCCCTCTTCTCTTTCGAGCAGCAAGTTCCAGCAGTTGCAGAACAAAACCAGCCTTGGAATCCCAGCAGCCACTGGAAGCAGCTTTTGAGAGTTTCTTGGCTGCAGTTCTCCCTTGCCCTTTATACTCAGGTAAGGTTTGAAGGACGTCAAACTGGGGAGGCTCCACCCTCTTTCCTAACAATCCTGAGCAGCTGATGAAGAAATTACTTTTCCCAGGAAAAGCTGAACTACAAGTTGGAAAATATTTTTTCCTGTAAGTATGAAAGAGAAAACTCAAACTCTGGCTGATTTACTGCAAAATGTGTTTGTAGGGAGAAGCAGCCTCTGACTTGGAGTAGTTGATAGGGCTGGGCAAACAAGTAACTGATCCTGAAGTAAATGTTTGGGGAATTCTGTTCTCAAAACCTGTTTTCAGATGGGATGGAGTCAGTTTTCCTCCTACTAGCTGCTACAGTGCTGTGTTTTGGATTTAGTCTGAGAGTCCTGTTCATACCACACACTGTTGCAGTTGTTGCTCAGCAGTGTTTTCCCTAAATCAAGGAATTTTCAGCGAGGAGGGGCATGAGAAACTGTGAGGGACTGGCTGGGCGGTGGGTGCTGAGCAACTCTGTTGTGCTTCACTTGCTTTACTCGAGGTGTATTTATCTCTCTCCCCCTCTCTCTCATATCCATTACTATTTATTAGTGTTATTTTAATTTTTATTATTTCCTTTAATTCAGTTATTAAACTATTCTTACCTCAACCCACAACTTTTTTGCCATTTCACAGTTCTCCTCCCCATCCCACCAGGGGATGTGAGCCCGAGGCTGGGGGGCATTTTATTCCTGTGGGGTCAAAACATGACAAATGGGGACACTTCTTGTAGGGAGTCCATTTCCTTGTCCCAAGGAGACCTCAGTATCAGATTTAAACTCCATTCTCATGCCCCTGGGAAATGTATTTCGATGTAGCATCTTGTGGGCTCTGCCATTTCAGCTCAATAAGCAGATATCTCTCTCAAGTATCGAGTTTGGAAAAGAGATTACAGGGCTTATCAAATGCATCTGCTTCCTTGGCTGCGTCCTGGAAAGCATTCCAGCTTTGCTCCCAGACAGACAATACCATCCTATACATCAGGCTGAACACAGAGTAGCCAGACTTTCTGGAGCAAATTTAAAAGAAGAATATGAAATCTGTGTTTCAGTTTAAACTGGGCAGTGACTCCTCTCTCTGACCTGCACAGTGCTGTGTCTCCTGTTCTCTCTGTACCGGGAGTAATAACTGCAGGCTCAGGGATGTTGAAAGGATTATTTAGGTATTGATCAAAGGAGATTTGATGCTTGTAGAACAAGCAGAGAATCAGGAGGTGATCTGCATTGCAGAGGCACTGGGAGGGCTGTTACCTGGCTCCCTGCCCCACAGGTCTTCTCTCTAGTAATGGCAGTGCCTTTGGAGCTGGAAAACACGGACAGGGCTGGTGTATCCGCAGCCTGGCAGGGCTGCCCGTGGTTTACCTGACAGGGGCAAGGCAGCTCTCTCCTGTTGCTGTGGAACCCACAGGGCTCTGCAGGTCGTGTTCGGGGATTAAAGGCGCAGTGAGCCACTACTCCAGTTTATTCCTTAGGGATAGAGACTTGTTAAGGGATATTTTGGAAGTTAGAAGGTTATCTACCGTTCTGATACCAAGGTGGTGACGAAAACTGTTTATTTTTAGCTGAGGGCACATTCTGCTCTGTTTTGGTAAATGTTTTCCTTCCATTTCACCCCCTTTACCTTATTGATTGTGTGGGTCCAGGCCAGGCTGGGGCCAGGATCCAGTCCCTCTGGGACACGGAACGCTCTCATTCTGCAAAAGGTGCAGTGCAAAGCAGCAGGATGAGGCACCACTTCAGGAACTCCTCAGCACTTGCATAGGTGGGAGAACCTGGCCAAGGGCAAACAGGAAATTGCTGCAGTGAGTCATTGCATTTACGGGGCAGTAAATCACAGCAGAGATTCTTGATCTTTCTATTCTCTTCCGTACCTCCATATGTTGAATAGTTTTCAGTGCTTGTTTAAAATCTGACTACGTTCACAGTAAAACAGGAATTAGCCTGGCTTGATGGCATGGGAAGGACTGAAATGCAACCCTGTAGCCGTGAGGAGAGAAGCAACAAAACCCTTGGAATGTGGCCACTCCAAGAACTGATCTCCAAGGCTTTGTATTTGTCTCACTGGGAACCTCGTGATTCTCCTGCTTCCAACCCCAACAGGTACCTGGTATTTGAAGTGAATCCTTTGTAACTCTAATTTCAAACAGCTCTCATGAGTCTTGTTATGTAAACAAGCACTGCTGGGTACGAGCTGTCCATTTGCAGCTTCACCTCTGTCTGTTCAATAGCAAATTTAAATTTGGACCCTCTAATAATGCTGCATCATGTCTTCTTGTGCCCATCAAGGCAGGGCAAGTTTCAGCATGAACAGCAAGCAGAGGGATCCCAAATATGGCTTTCTAGGATTTGTAGATACTGCTTCATTTGGTACTACTGCTTATTATCCACTGAAACCTGGGCTGGGAAAAGGATTTTCTACCCAGGGGTGCAGAATATATTCATTATCTTCCATAGTTTTAGCAAGTTCTGCTTTTTTGACTATCTATTCTTAGAAAAGGAGACAATTTCAAGCACTGAAGGTGTAAGAAATGAGTATGAACATTTGGGTGAGGGTCTTCAGTGACCACCTGGGGAAGGGGGTGAGGTCAAAACATGGGTTTGGGCATAAACAGAGTTGTCTGAGCCTTTAGGAGAGACAGGTTTGCACTTCACACTCCCTGTAGGAAAAACTGCATGCCAGGCCTTTGTGTTGGGGGGAATTTTTGCTCCTGTTGTAATTATTGATACACTGATTTAGGAATTCTGATTATTGGTGTAAAAGTTTCAGCAAAAGTGGCCTTGACCACCTGGAGGTTCCCAGGGAATAACTGTAATTAAAGTGGGTCCTTTCCAACCCATTCCTGATGGGCTGCTCTGCAAGTCTGTCTCTCCATGTAAACTTTCAGGTTGTGCTGCCAGTGGGCTGAGCTCCTTCCCTGCCTCTGGATGGAGGGGGAATGCTCTCCAGCTTCCTTCATCCCTTGTTGCTACATGTTTCTGTGCACACACCCACCTGAACGGCATTTGCAGGGTTAGGTGTTTGTCTGCCTTTCCCTTTGGATGCTGTTGCTTTGCCAGCTGTGAACTCACCTGACTATGAAACTGTTGCTTGCAAAGGTTTCCTTTATTAATATTCCTCTTTTGCATAAGAAGGGATTAGGAGATGGTGGGATTTGCACTGATGTAGAAAGCAAGGGGAAGGCTTTTCCCTGCACAGGCTTTCAGTGTCTGATTGGATTACAAATAAAACATCAGAGGTATTTCAAAGCTCATCTTTCAAGAGAATTACGCGTATAATTCCCTTTAAAGTTGAACACCGTCCTGTGTAAATAGGACCTGAACTAAATGGATGACTAGCGATTTCAAAAGCTGAATAACGAGGCTGTGTGAAATTCAGAACTGGTGTGGAACATGTGCGGGTTTTCCTTGTGACTGTCTCTCCCGGGAAGCTGTGCTGTGCTCTGCAGGCTCCACTTGCCTGCCCTCAGTGGAAAGTTGAAATGGTGCTGCAAGCGGGATGTGGAACGGGGCTGGGGGCAGGTTTTGCCACACAACTACGTAGCAAACATTGCCCCACGCAGAGACAGGGCGTTGGGTAAGGTGGGGTGGCTGCTGGCAGTGTCCTGGGGCTGGTGCTTCGCCCAGAAACAGCTCCAGGGACGGATGGCAGTGCTGGGCGAGTGAACCCGCGCAGCTCCCAGTCACGTCCACGACTGAGATACGGACTCCACGAACCTCCTGTGCAGCACAGAACTGTTGCAAGACAAAATTGATTTGTCTTACTACAGTTGCGGTCTCCCCAGGATGGCTGTTCTGGCCCTGATGTCCCGCTTTCCCACGGCTTTGGAACACTTGGATTTGTTGGGTGGAAGATGAAGTGTTTTCACATAGTGGTGATTATTTTCTTTCAGTAACCATTTGTGCTCTGCTGTCCCTTTAGGTGACAGAAATAGATCACGGGGCATGGATAAGACCAGTTTTCACATGTTGTGCCTCCTAAATGCATTCCACCTTTATTTGGGATGCTGTCTGATGTCACCTCATCTGTGCTTTCCCGTGCATTGACCATCTTTCCAGAGAAGGGAGGGTATCCAAAGGATTCCAGCAGAGTTTCCCTCTCTCCCGAAGAAGCCATGCCGCTTGTTTTGCACAGGCAGCTGCGTTTCCCCACCCACTCCCCACAGCCCACGGGGCTGAGGGCTGAAGGCTCCAGAGCTTGTGAAACAGCCTCAGCTCTGCAGAGCCATCCCCACACCTGGTGAGGGCAGAGAGGGTACGAGTGGGTCACAGAATCACTGAGGCTGGAAAACACCTCCGAGCTTTGCCTGATCTCCACCTTGTCAGCCAGACCACAGCGCTGAGTGCCATGCCCAGTCATTTACTGAACACTTCCAGGGATGGTGACTCCACCGCTTTGATGGGAAGCCCATTCCGGGGGTTAAGCACCCTTCCCATGAAGCAATTCCTCCTGATACCCAGGCTGACCCTCCCCTGGCACAGCTTGAAGCCATTCCCTCTCCTCCTGTCCCTGTTCCCTGGGAGCAGAGCCCAGTCCCCCCGGCTCCCCCCTCCTGTCAGGGAGTTGCAGAGAGCGAGAAGGTCCCCCCTGAGCCTCCTTTTCTCCGGACTGA
>JAWWEU010000068.1:5079418-5115306 GCA_035583155.1 Acropternis orthonyx | reverse complement strand
TCCTGTCAGGGAGTTGCAGAGAGCGAGAAGGTCCCCCCTGAGCCTCCTTTTCTCCGGACTGAGCCCCCCTCACAACACTTACCCTCCAGATCCCTCACCCCGAAGGGGTAGTTGACAATGTCATTGTCACCTTTTTCGTGACTCCTGTTGTTTCATTGCCAAGAATTGCCCGTGCCTGACTCATCTGCAGAGATGCTCCATGGTTACCTCTAAATGTTTTCCTTGGATTCAGAGCTCCCAGGTGGTGGCAGAGGTGGCGTGTTCAGACTGTATTTACCCACCTGAAATGCTCCACCGTGATGAAATGTCCCTCGTGTTGGGCTGTTTGACTTAGTCCCCCTCAGACATAAATCAAGAGAGTTTCTAGGGTGCTTGTACCTCTTCAGACCTTGACAAGAAAAGCTGGCTCCCTCGTGTGACATCACTTGTATGGAGTGATCAGATGCAGCTAATTGTCGAGGACATCCAGGTGTCCCCTGTTCTTGAGGATTTGCAGGTCATCAGGGTTGAAGAAACTACTTTAATCTGCCCATTTTTGCTGCCCTGAGGCAGCTGGGGAGGGGATTTGGTGTCCTCTCGGTGCAGCTCTGAGAAGTCTCAGCCCCCACTCAGAGAGATGTGATTTGTGCTTGACTCTTGGTGTGCTCCTGGAAAGGTGAGTAAAGAAAGGAACTCTGAAATATGGAAGTGGGTTTGAGGTGTTTCTCATCTCTAACGGAGCTGTTGGCCTAAAACTGGCTGCTCTGATCCATCCTGTGAAGCAACAGTGACCTCCCCTGGGCACAGAGGAGCTGTCAGTGCATTGTGTTTCCACTCCACCGGATTGGCAAATCCATTATGGAATTGATCACCTAATCCCAAATGATAGGAAACACTTCTCAGCTTTCCAAATAACTAGCCAGGCATGGGCTCAGCCTCTTTTATTCAGAGATCTCCACCAGCCTATACCTGCACAAACATCCAGCAAATGGAAGGCAAAAGTTTAAATTTACAGGTCTACTGAACACAGAGAGACGAAAGCGATAAATCTTATTATTTGGAGCATTGTGATGATTCTTCCTTTGGGTGCTTCTCACCTGAACCAATTTTTCAGTAAGAAAGCTTTTTGTTCAGACAGATTTTGAAAAGGTGTTGCAAGAAGAAAAAATTCAGATATTTCCTCTGTTTTTTGGTTTGTTTTGTCCCCCCTCTTTTCTTTAGAGAAGCCTGTTCCGCAGGCGGCTTGTCTGTGCTTTCCCAGCTGATAAGTGCTTGCAGATGCTGGTTTCTTAGCAGAGCTGTTTCCCCAGCGGACCTAAAATGTGGGTTAGAGAGTAAAATGCATCTCAGGCTGCTGTTACAAGGAGCTGATGAAATAAAACACGCAGGGGGTTGACGGCAGGGCCTTTGCTGAACTCTGGAGAGGAATAATTTAGATTAGGTAGTGTTGGAGTGGAAATTGGTCTGCATGTGCAGGCAGGGGCAGGTTTGTGGGCTCACACCTCCCACCTCCCACTGGTTGGGTTTCCTGTGTTTTCAGTGTGTTGGGGCCATCCTGGCACACTCTGGGACAGGGAACCCCCTTCCATTCCCCCTCTCGAGCTGCTCATTCTTCCCAAGCAGCTGAGTCATTGTGAGTGGAGCTGGGGAGGAGCATTTCCTCATGGTAAAACCCACCTTCTTCCTCCAGGACTGCTGGAATTTGCAGGTTCAGGCTCTTCTCATGTGGCTTGTTGGAAATCTGAATATTTAGTGGGCCAAGCAAAATTGTTTTTAGAAAGCAGAGAGGGGAAAAAGGTGGTTTAAGATCTTTCTTTCTACCAAGTCCTTGGGCCGTGTTCTTGGTGAATTTTAAGAGGACTGTACAGAGTTCCACCTACTGAGAACGGGGCTCTTGGATGTTCGTTCTTGGCACTATTTTTAATCCCCTCATCACTGACACTTTTAGAAACAAAGCACATTTAGCTCTTGGGGTTCAGAAATAAGTGATGATGGAGGAACTGGGGGTTGTTGTGCCCCAGGCTGGACCCGCTGCGTGGAGACAGAGACAGCGTGAACTGAACCCATGGGGGAGTTGCTTCTAAAATGAAAACCAGGCATTTATGCAGAGGAATTGGCACAGGAGGGGGGAAATAATGAACCACATCCATCGGTGTGCACCCTGAATAGCTCTAAAATAAATTCCAATGTTATATTTGCAAACGGACCGTGCTCTGAAAGGCACAGATGGTTCATTTTTTCATACAAATAACCTTCAGATGGTGGGAGTGGCAGCATCCCACTGTGGCTGCAGGGCACCAGGGGGCAGGGATTTCGAAGCAGAGCTCAGCACTTTCTGTTCCTTGTTAGATGCAGTTTTAGGCTGCCTAAACTGTTTTGGCAATTTCTGTGCAGTTATTTTGGTTGAAGGAGATCGGAGGAAAAAGCACGGGGAAAAAATGCAATAATTGGGGTTGACCGTTCTTAAAAGTTTTAAAATATTTTTTGCAGAAATGAAATTGAATTTTAGGAACTTGTTAAAAATAATTTCAGGTTTAATAAAGCCTTTAGACCTGGCCTAATGAGCAGTGATTTCAGCATTCCTGGTGCAACTAGGGAGCCAAAACAGTAAGTTGGTCTCAATGTGCGCTGTTCACTTTCACTCAATGACAGTTTATTTGTATTTAATTTTTTTGAACATCCTTCAAATTTGTGACAAGTGAAAACCCAAAGCAGGTCAAGAAAATCGAGAGGGAGCAGTAGAAAATGTTGTCCTTATATCCCAAGTTGTGTCACTAGGTGGTGCTGGGAATTAGACCGAAGGAAACCCTGAGCAGCAGAAAAACCACATCAGACACCAGGAGAGCCCAGCAAGGCAAGGGAATATAGAAGAGAGTGCTGAAATCTCGTGTTGAAATATATCTGATGTAGGAGGGATGAGGTGTGAGGCTTTCCCTGTGTGCCCAGTGTTGGTTTAAGATGTGCATCAGTGAGGAATATGGCAGAAATACAATTTTTATTGCTTTTCCCTCCCTGCAAAATTGAGGACTTGAATATTTGTGTTATTTTTTTTTGGACTGGATGACAGTTCCACCAAGGAGGTGGAAGGGTCAGGGCTCTCCCAAAAATGAGGCTGGTCCTAGGCCCTGAGTTAGAATAGCCCAGATGAAATTATTAATTTCAAAGGACTCGTGGAATTATATTAAATAAGAGTATTTCAGACTTCATGCTACAGGTGCTGGCTCTCACTCTGAGTATCTTTCTGCTGTTTTGCTATAAACATCACACCTTCTCCTCCCTTTGTTTTGCCGCCTCTCCATTTCTGAGTCTCAGGATAGAGCTATCCTGACACCCACGCCTTTGCCAATGTCCCCTTTGGCCTCCCTGCTGCTTACAGGGCTTGTCACCAGGTGTGAATTTAATTTGGAGCTGCACATCCCCCCCCCCCCCCCCAGAACAAGGATGCAGCAAGGCAGGGCTTTTCCTGGTTCAGCAGAGGACAGGCTGAGTTTCAGGGTGCTCAGTGAAGGGTTAATATCCCGCGTCCAGGAGCCAGAGCCACAAACACATATCCCTTGGGGGCTTGAGCAGCGCTCTCTGTTTACAGCTGGCTTTTTGAAAGGCTCATTTCTGTGTCTCCTGGTTGAAATACAATGTCGTGGCTGCTGGCCAGGCACAGCACTGGCTCTCTCCAGCTCTTTCACAATGTTGTCTCCCTCACCTCTGAATTCCTGCCCCTGGCAGACACAAGCGCTGGGGATGTGCTGCCCCCACGGGAGGCTCTGGCTGCTCACAGAGCTCCCCTGGCTGTGTCAAGGAGTGAGTTATTGCACACCAACAAAGGTGGGGAAGTCGA
This sequence comes from Acropternis orthonyx, assembly GCA_035583155.1. Taxonomy (NCBI): domain Eukaryota; kingdom Metazoa; phylum Chordata; class Aves; order Passeriformes; family Rhinocryptidae; genus Acropternis; species Acropternis orthonyx. The sequence goes on along the minus strand of JAWWEU010000068.1, from coordinate 5,111,492 downwards.
GCCCCAAACCCTTAAATTTTCAGATTATTTCCACGCAGTTCTTTTATTTGCAAGCCCTTTCACTTCATTCTTTTTCTGTTTCAACTGAGATGGTTATACAGTGTTTAATAATCTGTTTTCTTTCATCTTCTGCTTCATCTCAGACTTGCTGCTGGCCTGGTGGAGTGTCCCTTAAGGACAGAACATTCTCCTGTGCCATGTTTTATCCTGCAGGGATTCAGTACAGCACTTATTCAGGGAGTTCAGTGCCAGCCTGACATTAACCATGAGCATGTGCTGTTTGAATGTGGGGGCCCTCACACCTTTATGGCAGTTAAATATTCCCAGTTTGGACACCAAGCTGGGCATGCCCACGAAGGTATCGAGTTTGCTCTTCAGAGAGATGTGATGCCTGAATTACTGAGCACACCTGGGTGCCCTTGACACGGTCTTGGTTCTGGCAAACACAAAAACTTGGGTGATTCTCCACTGGATCACTCTCAGTGAGGGGAGAAAAAACACTGAAATGCAAATTGCCCAGGCAGCTCCGGGGCCGTTGTGCTTATAATGCAGTGCAAACTGTGCCAGTGGGTGCGTGGACTCTGTGCCTGGCAGGGTGACACGGGGACACTCAATCCCACAGGTGGCTCCTGGTCCCATTTACTCTGCTCTGCCTGGGATGTTTTGGGGCTCCAAATCTTGTGGGTTTCTGTTTGCTGGTGGGATACCAGAAGGTTTATTTTCAAATGCATCTGTCTATAAAGAGCAAGGGCTGTTCCAAGCCCTGCTGATATTCCCTGTAGGAATAAGGTGCCTGTATTAGAGCAGAACTCTTCCCAGTGAGGCAAAAATCACTTCAATTAGCCACAGCTCTTTTTCAGTATAATTGGGTCCCCTGATGCTGAATTTCTACCGCCTTTGAAAGGAGTTTGAATCAATTCTAACATTCATTGAGGATATTTGCCAGAAACTTTATGCTTCTACAACCAAATCCTCAACAGACCTCCCACCTCAAGCAAAAAATCCACATAAGCAATGTTGCCTTTTATCTTCCTCTCAGGGAGTCTGGAGAGCGAGTCAAAACCCAGAATGAAGATGGGCCAAATTGCAAATGCTCTCCTATTAACTGTTAGCAACATAAAAATTTGCTTATTTAGGGTTAATAATTAAAGTAATCCACAAGCAGGGATAAGAAAACAAAGGCCACACATCCATTTTACCCTTCTGAACAAATACTTTGAAAGGCACAAACAACAATGGTTTCTAGTCTGGGGTCGAGTTTCAGGCCCTTTTCCCATACAGCCAGATTATATTTCATTCCCAGTGGCCTCCATCCAAATTCTTTCAGCATCAGGGAAACGACTCCCACTGAGGTCAGTGGATGAAGTCCCACCATGGCTGCAGAAGGAAAGGCAGAAATTGTTTTATACAGACACAAAAATGCTGTTTATTCTGTGTGGGGCTGCCCAGAGTCGCCTTTCTGGGATACACCAAAAAATCCTGCCCTGGGGATGTGTTTCTATGGATATACAGAATTAATAGGGGGTATTTACAGCACTGGGGAAGGTCAGGGGTGCTGGATTGTGTATTCTTGCACTTTGTCTGAAAAAAAAGGAGTAAAAATACTGTTATTCCTCATCATTGACTTCAAGCAGGCATTTTGCAAATGGAGAAATAATTGTGATTTAAAAACAAACAAAACACAACAACAAATAAAAAATTTCCTGTAGGGATGGGAGGCAGGAATTTAATGGGATTCTGGTTGGCCTGAGAGGGCATAGCAAAAAAATCCCAAGCCACTCCTATGGTCATGATATCCAAAATTAACCCTTACATCTGAAATCTGATCCAGGCATTTGTATGCTGATCTCTGGATAATAACACACTGAATAAGAGCAGAACCCTGAAAACCAACTCTGGAAAACTTCCAGGATTACTGAGGTATTTTGTTTGTTCAATGTTGTGTATAGAATTGCTTTTTGGGTTCCTTTAGTAATTGTGACAGCTGGTATTTATCTAAAAATAAGGAAGTACACCTCGTTAATCGGCAAGGCTAAGAAATGTATTGGGTGGCATTAAGTTCCTTTGTAGTGGAATAAACCAATCTCTAAGAGTTTTGAGTGACACGGCTTGGAGAGCCAAGTCTTTATATTTTATTAAGCTGAGGCACCAAATTTAAGGAGAAACATCACAATGAGGCAGGGGTGGCTGAGGGATCTCACTGAGGCCAAATTGCTACTCTTGTGTGGTTATATTTTACAGAAACGTATTTGTTGCTGATAGGAGAGATTTGCTCAGGATTATTCTTGCTCTAGTTCCTGCCATTTGCTTGAGCCATGAAGAAATAAGTGATTGCCATGTCAGCCTTTAAGGATCAGGCTCTCTGACCAAACCGGTCCAGCCTGGGGGTTGTTTGGGTTGGTTTCTTTCCACGTGTGTTTCTTTTTTCTTGAGCAGCAAGTTCCCATGAAAGTGCCAACACATTCCCCCTTGTTGGGAGTTAATATTTCATTAGCATAAATCATTTCGCGTCTTGTGGAGTCTGACCTAATTTCTCCATGAGCACAAACCTGCATCTAATCCTTCTTTGCTGGGTGATTTCAGTACCACTTCCTTACGCTTTAGCTGCTGTCCCTAAAATTGCTGCCCTTAGGAGGTTTAATTCCTTGGCTTTAGAATTCCTACCTCTGCCAGGAAAGTCACAGGCACAGAGGGAATGGTAACACAACTCCACAAGGTGATACCTTGGGATTTTAGGGCTGTGCTGGTGCTCCCTTGGAGAGCAGTGACCAGAGGATGGAAATGCCACCAAGGAAAAGTTGAATTCTCATCCAGAAAGTTGATGACTCTCCCTTCAGACCACAGACTGAGCTGTTTAAATTAGGGAATATGTTCCAAGCAAGGGCTTTTTTAACCAAGCCAATGTTTTCTTGCAGAAAACAACCCCAAAAATACGCTTATCAAGGAGCAGATGATGCAACTTTCTGGCATATGTAACTGGCTGAGGGTAAGTTTGGGTAGGGAAATGAGAAGATGCAAAAATACAGGTGTTGCTTGGAATTTGCTCCTCTTTAGGCAGGGTTAAGAGGCTCCTGGAAACACAGCTCACACAAGGAGATCTGGCTTTAAGAAAGGAAAAGAGGGAAGAATTAAATATTTACCTTGTAAGAGAAATGCCAATCGACACGTTAACTATGCAGGTTCTTTGTTATCATTCCAATGATTCCAGAACAAAAAGTCAGAGCTGAAGGAGGAGCAAATACCTGGAACAAGATTTACACCTGTGCAAAGCAAGAGGAGACTTGTTCTCTCTGGAGAGCACTGACCCCCTCGAAACACAGGGTTTGTTTCTCAGTCCTTCTGCATCTTTTCCTGCTTCAGATACGTTATTTTACCCTCTTGCCACTTGCATATACCAAAGCAATTCATGAGAAGGGCCAAACTATCTGAAATATCAAGGTGATTTCTACATTAACAGAAACCAGATCAACAGGGTTGAATTGACTTTGAGGGACTTGGACAGATTCATGCCCTTCATGATGTGGGCACTGGTGCAAGTGTGTGAACAGGCATTTCTGAGGCTTTTGTGTTAGTTTTGGCCTGTCCAGGAACTCCAGCTTTATGTGGGATATTGCCTAAGGACCACAAAGCCCTCAAGATTTTTCCAGTATCAAACGTTCTCGAGCTTCAGTGAGTGGTGGATGCTCTAAATTTTGTGCTGAATGAAACTCCTCCTGGAGGTTCAGCCCTTCTCAGATTTCAGTGTTGCTTCAGCCTCTGGGTAAATCAGCAGTCCTGATTCCCAGCACTGGCAGGGACAGAAACTGGTATTCAGTGAAAAGAAACCCCTAATATTTGGGGGTTTTTTTCTGCTGTGATTACCTCCACAGCCCCTACCTGTGCTGTGGGAATAGTGCAATGTCACACACACCCCCCTCGTGTCCCCTCCCACGTGATGGGTGGCACCAGTGACCATCACCTCAAGTGACCTGGTGCAGTGAGGTGCCACCTCATGGGGATGACAGCTTTTCATGACTCTGCATTCATGGAAAACAGTCTGTAGAGAGAAAGTGCTCTGTGGAAGCCCATTTTAGGCTGCATTTCCTCTTAGGCTAAACGATTCAGTCAGCAGAACTCAGTGAGCTGTTGTTCCCTTTGTCAGGGTCCAAACCTACCACGGGTTTAAGATTTAAGAGCGGTGTTTCTGTAGGTTTACAGGGCACTGGGCAGGGGTGGGAGGTTCCCTCTCCAGGGTGCCAATGCAATGTGTGGGCCAGGGATGGTCAGTGTCCCATTCCTTGCAGGACGGATTTTTAAAGAGTGGCATGGAAAGCAGACTCTTGATTCCTGGTTTGTAGGGAGCTGGGAGGGTGGAAAATTGCTTTATCTTTCGAAAAGACCTGAGTCCTCACTGCGTGGGGAGCAACTACTTGTCGGTAAAGAGGATTGGAGCGTGCAGGGCTGGTGCCCTCCCTGGTGAATCCCAGGTTGGACCTCCAAGACAAACACAGCGTTTGTGATACCATCAAACTGCTTCATTCCAAACCTGCTGCTCCTTTACATGCCAGCTCTTTAACCTTAAGACACTCTTCTAAATTTTTGGATTCTTTGCATTCCTGGGGGTGCTGCTGTGCTTTAGGGAAAGGGGGATGAGCTTTCCTTGCTCGCTGTCTCCCGGGGGACACAGCCACCAGAGCAGGACTGGTGTCTGTGTGATCTTTCTCGTGCTGCTGGAAGCTCTTTGTGTCCGTGCTCAGGAAGGACTGAGGATGTGCAGGATTTAAGTTAATCCTTCCTGCTACGAGAGCTCGTGTTCGGTGCCATTTGCCTCTGTGAGGTAGATGCCATGACAATGACATTATTCCAGGAAGAGTCAGAGACTGTGGATGATAACGACAGGATTCCACATGGGCTTGTTTTTTTCGGAGCAGTGAACCCATCTTCTCTACACGTCACCAGCTTTAAACCCAAAGATGCCAAATCTGATCCTCAAAACTACAGGACTGGTTTGAGATTAACAGGATTAAATAAACTTCAGTGTTTTCATATTTGGAGTCTATTCTTGAATCTCAAACGCTCTTGTTTGCAAGTACTTCCCTGCAGCTTAAATCCCTGGGATTGGCTTTTCTTAATTAATTAAAGAAATACTCTTACCCACTTGATTCCAGGTGCTGGTTCTTTATTATAAATGTTAAATTCCAAAAATTAAATAAACCAGAACAGTTGGAAGTGAAAATCTTGGCAGCTCAGACCTGGCAATGAAGTAGCACAAGTGGTAATTTACTTGCTCAGTGTTTCGCCCACCTCTCTCAGAGAGTTTCCAACTTGTTCCTCTGAGGTTGAGCAGATCTGACCCTTCCTGTGGGATGAGTGGTTGTTTTCAGGCTGAATCAGCAGCAGGGAGTTGCACTTCATGAGCCTGCCTGTGCCTGGGGCTGAATTTAAGGGGGTCAGACAAATGTGAGGGTCCCCATAAAACACAGGTCACAGCCAGAAAAATGCAGTGGTCCCCATAAAACATGTTGTGTCCTGCCTCTTGTGCAGCCTGTGTTAATTGTCAGCAAGATTCTCCTCTGTTAAGATAATGAATGTTTTTGCAGCAGCAGTAAAATAATGATTTAGTGTGGCCCTGGGACCGGTGGTAATGTTATTGGAGATTTAGCTCACTGTGCTCTTGCAGAACACACATGAAACAGCCAAAGGCCCCTCTTGCTTGGTAGCTGATGCTAATTAAACTGAGTTTAATTAATACACTGACTTCCTCCTGAACAGATTTCTAGGCTTGACTCTGTCTTTTCCCAAACCTTATTTTCCTGGGAATTTCTTCCTTTAAGTTTTCTCCCAAAGCATAAAGGCAGGACATAAACCAGGGATCTCTGTAGGTTACAGACGGTGGGAAAGCAGGACTGAAATGTTACCGGGGGTGCATCCTGATCTACAATGGGATTGTCTGACAAGGAGGAGCTTTTTGCCACTATTTATGAACAGGTTGTGATGGCAAATGGCAGAAATCTCTGTGTGACTGCAGGGAAATGATTTAAACCACAGCCGGTCACCCCTGAAACTTTCACTCACACCATGGACCAGAGCAGGCTTCGATCCCAACTAACACATCCCATACTTGATGATGCACAGGCTCAATGGGAATGCAAAAATTTATTTAGTACCTTCATCTTTCTGCCCTTGAGTCCCTGTAATCACTTAGGAAAGCAGCAGTCGTGGCTTTTCAGTCTCATGAAGGATAACAAGATGCAACTTGCTGTCAACGGGGTTAAAATGCACAGAATGGCAACAAAGAATTGCTGGGATTGGGATCTCTGTGGGGAGGGATCAGATGTGTCACAAGAGCAGCTTAGGCTTGTAAACTAGTTTTAAAATGGTATGTATTTTATTGTATATTGTTAAATGAGTAAATAATTTCGGTGGCGCTCCTTCTCGAATGTGTTGGAAGGAACTGATTTTCTCAAAAAAGCAGAATTCTTGCCCCATAAGTACTGGGGTCGTTCTGAGGGGTGTTAAACTCTCTGGCAGAACTTTGGAAAGGTGCACATATTTGGGAATTTTCCAGGAGCATCTTTCACCAAGGGTGGGAACAGAACACAGCTCTGCTGGAGACCCTTCACCCCTCAGTCCTGGCTCTGGTGCTCTGTGGGTTTGGTGTTGGTTGGATGTGTCGTGTATGGGGGTTTGGTTGGCTTTATTTTCTTTATCAGGGTTGGTTTCTTTAACAGAGACTATCAAAAAGCTCATTCAGTTTCTGGGTGTTCAGTGATTTAAAGATAGGGCACGATTCACTGTCTTGCCTTGACTCTTTGAGCCTCACTTAGAGCTGAAATGGAACATTTTGAGCCCTGACAAAGCTTGGAAGGGCAACTGAAAGCAGCACTTTTCCTCATATGAGAATATTCATCATCTCAGTTCACCTGTGTGTTTGTTTCTGATGTTTCATTTATATCTTACCAAGTCAGAGAAAACATCAGAATAATTGAGTCATACAATATTCAGCTGGGAAAGTCCACATTTCCCTCGCTGTGGCAACTTCTAATTGCAACAGCACGATCTGATTTGTTTTGTTTTCCTGTGATGTTATCAGGGCCAGAAAACTTCATGCAAATCTGAGAGAGCCTTAAGCACCAGCAGCAGAATGCAGATCTCTGTGTCCCGACCTTGTGCCTCCAAAAAGTTATTTTTTTGCTGCTGGCTGCAGATAAATTAATCCCTGATAAAAACACACAAGGTTTCTTTTGCTATCTCTCAGGCTCTGGTGAATTTTCCCCTTTTCCATGGCACGGGATCGAGCAGAGTTTCAAGGTGATGTTTCTCAGCAGGAGTGGAGAGGAGGAGAGGCACAGAAAGTGTTTCCCATAGTTCTCAACTCAGTTGTTGGCACCTTCTTCCTGAAAACTCTGAATTTATTCACCTGGCCTGCATTTGTGATGCACTTGAACTCCACGAGACCCAGGCTTTGTGCCCTCGCTGCCTGCAATTGTAAAGGAAAAAATGATTTTAACGCTGTTTAATGTGTAATCCAAACCCGGGGAGCTCTGTCCGATATGAAAATTCTGCCCTTCTGTAAACAGAAAAGAGACTTAAAATTCCTTCTTTGGAAATCACCTTTGGAAATCTAATCTGGAAAGAAAAGGACCCATAAAAACAGCAACAACTAAGTCTTAATATTTGGGTTTGGGTCTCTCTGAGGGTTACAGTTGCAGTTACAAGCAGTGCTGGTGCAAAGTGGGCAGCTCCCACCATCATCCAAGGAGGGTTAAGGAGAATTTGTATGCCAGGGGATATCTGAGGTTTTAACTGGATGCTGAAATTTTTCAGTGACAGAAAGGCATGGAGTTGGAAGGGAAAAGAACACCTTAATTTTAACACATACAGAAGTTATTTCCATTTTTTTTACCATATGCACTGTCAGTTCTCCTCATTCTCTGATATCCCTGCCATATTACAGAACACTGAAAGACAGAAGTAGATAAAACCTTAATTTGCATTTTTCCACTAAAAATTATGTTTTCTAACAGAGGGGGAAAAAAGGAAATAATTTAAACCAGGTTTGTTATAGCCTTGTTTTATTGGTTTTTTATTTATCCAGCATTTCACAGCCTGATGGTGTGAGGGCTCCATGATCTACATCTCCCACTAAGACTGCAATCATTGAAGGGTATCAGATTTTTGGAGGTGCTGGGTCATACAGGGCTGGCATTGCAGAGGAGAATGAATGAATTCTGGCAGCCCCCCCTCACCTTGCAGGTGAAGATTCCTGGGCCCAGGCTGTCTGGCAAGGAAAGCTTTCATCATTAGTCTTTCCCTGGCTCGAAGTACCTTCAGAGGTGAAATTGTGTGGAAAATAAATAACTGCAGAGTGTGCAAAGCCATTGACAGGGGAACAAAGGAGACAATTAAATGGAAAATGAAATGCTTTCATTGGTTCTCGCCCCAGAATCATCAAGTTCAATTATAGCTGGTTTTCGTGCCTCTGTTAAGCACAATAAAAGGTCTCCCAGTGAGAGTTCCAGTCACTGAAAGAGAAGAGCAGAGAGTTTTCACAGCTGGGTCCTCCAGAGGGAAAGCCCCTGCTTTTCCAGGGAACTCTCTGCTTTAATCAAATGCTCTTTGTGGAAGAAAATACCCTTATCTCTGTGCACTGCAAGAGAGAAGAGAGGGGATATTCAGAAATACGTAGCACTGGGTGCTGTATTTTCAAAGGGAACGTCTGCTTTGAGCATTTCCCGCAGATCTCTTTGCTGCCGATGTTCCTCACACGCCAATGGAATCCCCGACATCTGCTGTGTCTTACACAGCCATTTCTTTACTGGCGCTAAATAAAAGCCTTGCAGACAGAAATGGGTAACAGGCTGCGAACAGGCCTTGTGTTTTATGGGGTGTGCTTCCCACAACGTGCCATAAACGTGCCTGGAGATGCAGCCGTTCAGCTGAGCATCCTCACCGAAGCTCAGAGCAGCAGAGGATGGTGCTGCTCTCCCCTCCACGTTTGGCTGTGCCTGTTGCTGCACAGCTTCCTTTGCAAAACTGTGATTTACTGGGTGTAAAATGCAGGACTGAAGGGAAACGGTGATGCCTCTGAATTATTTTTCCAGCCTTTCTCGTGGCTTTACCTTTTTAATTCACAGCAGCGGAGTGTCAGGGTGGGGACCAGCAGGTGGCAGTTTCTCCCAACTAATCCAAATCTGTCAAGAACGAATTCGTGCGTAAATACTGTGAAAGTGGACAGCTTTTCTTTTTGCTTCTGCTTCCTTGCCCCTTTTCTGATGGAGTTTCAGGACAAGGACAGCTGTCAGTGCGGGGCTGACACGGCTCTGGCTGGGGTTGTGCTGGCCTCCAAATCAGGTTTGTGCAGTCGGTGCACAGGGCGTGTGTGCCTTTGGCGAGGAGTCAGAGCTCTCAGATGTTGATATCCACCTCTGCATCCAAAGGCTGGCACGTGTTCGAGTGTCCTTCTGAGCGTGGCTGCTGGAATCTTCCCACTGAGCTGCACATCTCACCCCTCACTACGTGCCGACAGAGCTGCAATGTTCTGCTCAAAGGAGGTATTGCTTTAAACACAAAAATGCTGTTTGGCTCCATGATATGAAGCCCTTTTCTCTCTCTGACTATACAAGGGAAGAGAAATATGTAACTGAGCTTGCTGTTGTGGCTTCTTTTGTTTTTTTGGTCAAAATACTGTCACAGTAACCCCAAAAATGGAAAGGTGTACACCTGGAGGATAGTGAGTATAGTACAAAGGTTTTCCTAATCCCCCAACTTCCTAACTGAGTCCTTTCCTCTAGACTGAGCAGAGAATTAAACTTCTGGCTGAAGAGATGAGCTGGGGGTGATCCTGCAGGTAGAGGGAACTGTCTCACCTCTCATGCTTCTTGTGTCCTGGGAAAAGTAAACGTCCTGAGCTTTCAGAACCCTCCAGGGGAGTTTCCCAGAGGTTTGAGGGAGACCACAGAAAAGCAAATGCTGAATGAAACAACGGGAACTTCTGTGTACACTCAGAGCTCACTACAAGGCTCTTGCTCTCTGTAGCTCTCTGCCCACTCCCCTGCAGTCCCACAGCACGGGTTTCAGGGTAAGACAGGCACGAGGATGCTGCCAAAGCTGCTGAGTCCTGTTCCTCCTCGAAACTCTGGGGGCAAATGTGCTCAGAGAGTGCTCTCAACATGAATGCGTTCCAGAAGGTACCAGGCAATGGGGGCTTGACTTTCCTTGTGACTCAGTAAGGGCTTAAAGCTTCTGCCACGGTAACAACGTCAAGGTTCATGTTCTAAATGAATCAGGTCCGAGCAGCCTGACAGTGGTTTGTGGCAGAAGATCTGACCTGATAGGAGAATATCTAGCGCCTGCTTCAAACCCTTATCTTGAAAAAATGCTGGTTGTTAGGTTTTGGCAAGCCTGGGCCAATATCTGAGTGTGAAAGAAGGTGTTGAGATCCCTGGTTTGCTGAGCTGGGCCCAGGGCTTGGCTCAGCGTGGCTTTTCCAAGCTCCAGATTCCTGCCTGAGATGGGTTTCTTCCACTGTACGAAGAGTGTGAGCTCTGAGATGCCTTTCTAGGACTTTCCTCAGTGGAAAAGAGATATACCCAGAAAATGGGTGTAATCTGAATTCATGTCAACAGTAAGAGGAATTTTGAATGAAACCCAGTTCTAGGAATGGTGAATGTAGGTCGTGAGAAGCAGCACTGAGTTCGTGTTACGTGTCTTTCTTGTTCTTTAGTTTTGCCTCTGTGAGGAGAAAGGGAGGCCACTAAAAACATGATTGGAAGGACCCCTGAAAAACCTACTTTGCTTTGGCAAACTCGACAAAGAGGGACTAAAGTCTTTGGGGCAACACATCCCTGGCTTCTCTGCAGGACAGGGGAAAGAATCCTGCTGGAGACTCCAGAGTGACCATGGAAACAAATGTTTCTGCTGCCTTGCTTTCCTAAGTGATGACCCCAAACTTCCCTGCTGGCTCACCTTTCCAGCTCCCAGGGCCAGTCAGGCGACTTACGTGTGCGGCATTCACTGATATTCTTAATCCTGTTTCCTCCTCATGAATCATCTGAGATCTGGGTTTGGTTTCTGTCACTGTCAGGTTTATTTTGGGGGTGGCTCAGTGTGTGATTTCCCAACAGGTCGTTCGGATGGATGTGCTGGGGAGCACAAACCCTGGGAGCCAGGAAAGCACCAGACTGATGTTCCTGTAGGTGAGGAAGTTACAGAGGTGCCCTTCACCTTCAATCACATCTTGGAGCATTGGAATAGACCAGATGATCTCCTAAGGAGCATAAAGTACAAAAAAAAATCCTGGAAAGGGCTGTTCTAGTGTGTTAGAAAACCCAAGTGCTTGCTCATGGGAGTCTCTCACCTCTCTGAGTGCAGACAAATATGGTTGGCTTGGATTTTTTAATTTTCTTTTTACTCCAGACCTTGTTACTCTAGCACTCAACTTTCTCAAGGGATTCACTTGGATTCACCCGTGTGCAGCAGTTTTGAAGGATTTCCTGCTCTCCTTCGTGCCTGATGTAGAGCCTGACCTGTAGGGGACACTTGTCTGTGTGAGAAATCCAAGCAGTGACCCTGGAGAGGATGTGGAATGCCCCAGGATCAGATCCTCGCTGCCCCAGAGGGCTCTGGTGATTTACGCTGCCCAAGGACTTCATCTCTAGCACTGAGAAGGTATAAAAGCTGCATCATTTGTTCCTTATCAAAGCTGAGCTATGAATCAGAGCTGGTTTCAGAGGGTGACGTGGGAGGTGCGAGGCTCACATCAATATTAAAAAACGAAAGAAGAAAAAAAAAAATCACAGAGTTTATTGTACCACGCTTGTTTCAGTGATACTTCTGGTACTAAAAGAAAAAAAGGTGATACACTCCTTGGGAAGCACATGATTAGCATCAGACTTGTACACAAGGCTCTCCCCAAAAGCTTGGCCTCTGCTCCCAGATTTCTCGTGTGACCTTGAGCAAAGCAGTTTTGATGTCCAAACACCTCATCAGTCTCCCACAATTAGGAGATGATTTCAGTTCTACGAAAAGAGCTCAGCACATCCAGGAGGTGGTTGGCATTTGGGTGACCCAGACCCCTGGAGATGCCTGTTGTCCTCTTGCCTCTGCCCAGGGAGTTCAGCAGGGATGTTCCTGAGCTGGGTGATGTGATTTACACCAACTGGCTGGAACAAATCCAGGCCTCTCCGAGCTTTGGTCCTGGTTCGTTTCTTGCTCTGTTTTCACAGTCAATGTCAAGCTGCAAAGTAAAGACCTGGGTTATAGAGTTTGTAATCTGAAATAGCAAATCTTACCCTGTCATGTGTCAGATCTTGTTGCCTCAAAGGAGGCTCAGCTTTTCATTTCCTCTACTCTCTCTCTTGATTGACTGGGAAAGAATTATGAGAACCTTTTCTAAGCATGGTTGTCTTCTTAACTCTCACTCAAACCCACAAGGGTAGAGATCCATTTATTCATTTAGTTTTTTGTGTTCTCAAAGGTAAATGTTTGTCTTTGCAGACCACAAAGCTCTCTTAAATATCAAACTACTACTCATATATTCCTACTTCTTATGGTGTATGGCAAGATTAAAGTGCTAATATTGACAGGTTTGAAAACAAACCAAAAAAACCTTCCACACCCCCCAACAACAACAGAACTCGACACCCAGGACATCTGGAGTTGAGGCTGTGGGACAACACCGAAGAGATGAGGGGGAGTGAGTTGAAACTCAGGTTCAGATTGACAAATAGAATATAACCCTACAATTTCGCAGCACTCAAAATCCTTGCAGGGCCAGGGTGCTGCCAGACAGCAGGGGCAGCTCTTGGTTTTAGTTCCCCTTAAGAGCAGGGTCAGGCTGATGGTATAAATTGTAAACTATGGTGTAAATTTGCAAAGAGCTTGGCTGTGAGATTGCCAAAAATCTACCTTCCCTCAGTCACTTTATCCTGCATTTCTGTGCTGAGGGGAACCAATGGCAGGAGGGTTTTTACGGGTCTGCCACATGAATTTTGGTGAAGCCACTGCTGCACAGAGGGCAGATTTTGGAGTCTGTCTTCGGCATGTGAAAGAGGGAAGGATGAGTTTGCAACATATTTGAGGCTTTACCCATATTTATAGACTGAAAGGTTATAGTTTATAATGATTCAAATTCAAGTTTATAAACTTGAATCACGACTTGCAGACAGCTGTCAGGGGAAGAGGCAAATATGATACTCGCTAAGGGATGTTTTTCATCTTTCTCTCTGCTTTTGTCTCTTCCTTTGGACCTCATCAGTAAATGGTCGTTAACTAAATTGGGTCTATAAAACACATGAAATGAGAAAAAGCTCCTATTTGGCACAGTTTTTATTTGGCTTGGTGTGGTGTGGGGTCACCAGGCTACACACACACACAGCCATTTATATTTTAATGTGTAACCGAAGTCACTTTTTGGTGAGTGATTCTTTGTTAATACTTCAAAAGTTTATCTGGTAACCGTGTGTAAAATATGGAAATGGAGGATTATCAGCCACCAAAACAGTGCTGGCTGTTTTATCTGAGGAAAACATGCCCCTTTCTTGCAACTTCCTCATTTTAGGTGTTTATTACAATAAGACTTTATCTGCCTGGCTTCATATTTTTAAAGTATTGATGTAAAGACCTTAAAACCAGTTTAATCCTGAGCTATTTCATCTTATCCACAGCTTTTCTAAGCTCAATTAAAGTATAGTTAAGGGTGAGATGATAAGCATATATAGATCCCTTTAATATGAGCCTGTATATTTACTTTGGTGCATTATACAACCTGCCTTCACAGACCTGCTGTGTACAAATCTCAGAGCGTGCTTGCTCTGCCCTGCAGAGCCCAAATGTACACAGAGTGTGTTCTCACACCGAAAAAGTCAGCTTTTATTTCTGCCACAAAGCTTGGTTTCCCATGCTGTATTCCAGCAGCTCTGTGCTGTCAGAATCCAGGTGTTTCCAGAGAAAGCCTCCCCCAGAGAATGCTCTAAAACCCTTCTGGCATTGCCTTATGCACTGGCTCAAAGAACTTCTCCCAGTGCTCCCTGACTGTGCTTTGAGCTTTCAGCAAACCTGAGGAAGTGATTGGGCTTTCAAATTTAATTTATCAGGAAGAGATTTGCTGGTGCATTATCTTAATTCTACACGTCTGAGAGGTTTCTAGAATGAAGTCCCATTAGTTCAGGGAGGAACACGATATTGCTGTCGTGTCACAGATATGAGAGCCCAGAGTCTGGTGCAGCTGAAGTGCCGCTGGAGGCAGTTCCCAAGATCCCTCTGCACTCCTTGGGCTTCCCTGGGCTGGGAGTTGGGCTCCAGCTCAGCTGCTCCCCTCTGTGCCATTGGCTAAGGGCTTGTCTGCTGTCACTGAGCGCTTCAGCAGCAGGGAGGATGTTGTACTGTGGGGCATTAATGCAGATATGCAAAATGTGGCTAAACAATGCCCTCGTGCCTGAGAGCCCGGGAGGTGGGGGCTCTTTGGGAGGGCAGCACTGTGGAGATAGCGCATTCCTTATTTCTTTCCACTCTGCTTCCTTTGGGGTTTGTTTCTTTTGGGTTTTTTTTTTTCCTTTTGGACAAGCCTTTGAACCAGGGGGAGTAAAATTAACCTTTTGTCTTACTCTGATTAATATGTGGCTTTCCGTGAAATACAATTTGGGGTGTTGCAAAATGGTTCGCAAAACAGAGCTGTTCCCAAGAGGGCTTTGACACTCCTGAAAGGATAAAACTCCTTTAACAGACTCCTGGCTGAAGAACTCACCAGGTCCTGCCTTGCTCATGGAAAGAGAACTTCGTGGCAGCAGATTCTGGGGCATTGGCAATTCAGTGATTAAAAACTGAGCAGGAAGATGGGAATGCCAGAACCCTGAACTCGCTGTGCAGCCTCCAGCAAAGATTTCCCTGGGAATGAAGCTCCGGAGTCAGAGTTACTTGTGAAAATTCATCCCAGTGGCCTGATTTTTAGAGGAAAGAGTGTTAGGAGGTTTAAGAGGTTGTGTTCATGGTGTGATAGGCAAGATGTTAATAATGCCAAGAACTTCCTTAACGAGTCTCCCTTGGCCTTCCTTGAGCTTCACAAGCTATTTTGGAAGGACTGTTTCTTCTTTAATGGGAAGTGTTGTATTTTGACAAAAACAAAACAGAAAAAAAAAGGGGTTTCTTTTTTAAATGAAGGACGTCCTCGCTTAATGAGGCTTGAAGTGTTTACAGGTGTTTCCTCGCCAGTTCAAATTTAGTGGCCCCCGGGGAGTTGAGATTCTCATAAGGCAGGAGCAAACACTCCAGTTTTGTGTTTTAAAAGTGCTGCACGTTTAAAGGGCCAAGGTGTGGGGCTGGCTTGGTGTAGGTAGGGGGTGTGGAGACAGGAGCTGTGCCACCTGAGTGTTGTCTCAGTGAACCAAAACCATCCTCAGCGCCACAGAAGGTCAAGATTTTACTAGAAGACTCTTTGCTGCTGTAGAACCTTTTGACCTAATGTTGCAAATCTGTGGTAAAAGTCCCACAAGGGACAGGTTCCACATTGGTTTGCTCAAACACACCTTGGGGACAACCAAGTCCTCTTTTCTTTTTTAATGCATGACATCTTCCAGAGCCCACTGCTCTTGGAGGAACTGCTGAGCACCGTGTAGAACAGCAGAGAGCAAGGGAAAATATAGAAGTGGTTGTGGTTGGAGGATGTGATGACATCACAGGGCTCAGCGGGAACACGGGGCTTTTAAAAAGCTCAAAGAAACATCCTGACAGTCACTTGTCACATCCCCGTCAAGGAGTCAAACACACAAAGCCAAGTTCATCTTCACCCAGGAGAAAAAAAAAAAAAGGCTCCATCCTGCCACAGAATATGCACTGGCAAAAATGTAAGTGAGCTCTGATTTGCTTCTCACGGCTCTGGTAACACCTGAGGGTTGTACGGAACGGTGTAGAATAGAAGGGGAGATAATGCTCATGAAGAGATGCTCGAGGGAGGCGAGTGAGAAGGTGTGATGCTCATTTTCCAGCAGGGATATGAGCTCAGGGCATTGCTGCTTCATCACTATGAATCAAGTGGAAGGCTATGATTCATAAAAACAATAACAGGATGCAGGTATTATATCAAAGGTTACGGTGGTTACATACCCAAAAATTTTCCTTCTTAAAAGTGAAACCTGTGAGAAATCTTATTTCTGTGCCTTTGTTTTTGATATGTACCTTTTCTTTTTTTTCGTCTAATAAAAAAGATAAGGAACAAAGCAGTTGAGGGCAATACAGTTATGACTTTACAGGAAATCAGTTTTCTTGTTTTCAAGATAATTTCACTCCTCTGGGCCCACCTTTGCTCGAACAGTTTACTGATCATAACTCAGGTAGGTGTTTGCTTCTTGCAAGGTTTTTGTTCTCGCTGTGGGTCAGTGGGTGATGTTCAGTGATGCTCATTTCGGCAGCTGTGCTGTTCCATCGACCTGCAATGGCACAACACCCCTCAAAGGGAGAAGCTGGTTTCTTAAACACTCTGCCAGTGACTTACCTGATATGGAACTGACATTCCTCTTCTTTCCATCACGGCTTGCAGGTTGTTTTACTGTGCTTTTGCCTTTCTGATCCTATTAGCAGTGTTTTCTCTGTTGCGCTTTTTTTTTTTTCTTCATCTGAACCCTTTGGAAGATCAATAATTTGCGAAATTATGCTGTGGAGTGTTACACCCTTTAGAAAGAAGCTCTGGCTTCCGTCGTGTCTCAGTGTGTCTGAAAGGGAAGCACCAAGACAGCACCCCTTTCCCCCTTTATCTTGGGCAGTTTTCAGGATCAGTGGGTATAAGATGTGGAGCAAGGTGATTACATTCAAATCTGGAATCTAATCTTCCATCTCCAGTCCATTAATGGTTTGTTTGGGTTTTTTTTTTCCCCTGCAGTGACAAAGCAGTGTTAACAACCTGATGTTTTAGGTAGGAGGAAATTGGTAACTGAACTGGTATTTTTCCTTTGCTTTTCCCTTTGACACATGCAGAGCTCAAAGGGGAGCAGGAATTAGAAGCCTGCATGGAGAGAGATTAAATTGTCAGCCATTCCCTGCTGATAATTTCTGGCAAAACAACTTCTGTTCAATCCCTGCCTGTCCCTCTGTGTCCCCTGAGCTTATTGAGCCTTGTAGCAACGTCAGAGTTCCTTTTTCCAACATGGAACTGTTGGAAACCTTATTTATCTTTACTAATGCTGCTTCTTTTCTATACCATGACAGTAATATCTACGTGTGCTGGCTTTGAAGGTGGACAGGGAGGGTGTTCTCATGCCTGGGAGACCCTCTGTGTGCCTGTAGGTGGATTGCTTAGCTCGATACAGGTGTCCAGGTGCCAGATCCCAAAGGTTTCCGTGGAAGTTGGAATTCTCAGGAGCTCAGTGAGTCTCTGCTTGGTGTCTCTGGGTCACCTCTGTTTCCTGCTGGTGTGACCAGCTGTGACCTCCTGTTTCCTGCACCATCTGGCTCAAAGCACTTGTGGCCACATGGATGTTTCTGTGGCCACATGGATGTTCCTGTGGCCACATGGATGTTTCTGTGACCACATGGATGTTCCTGTGGCCACGTGGGAACCACTGGATTTCTCTGAGATATAAGCTGATGCAGAGGCAGCACAGGTGACCAGGGAAACTTGCTTGGGTAATGTGGGAACAGCTCTGCTCCCTGGCCTAGGAAACAGGAGCTTTCCTCTGCCAAGCAGAGGATTTCAACACAATTAAAATCAGAACGAGTCACTCAGGTATTCTGACATAAAGGTAGATGGGCAAAAAATCCTGGGGAGAATTTCTGAGGGGGGAATGCAGGCTTTCCCCAAGTGTGGGATGAATGTCCCGTAGTCACCGGCAAGTTGCTCGTGCCAGGAGCTGTTTTGTCTTGCACACCCCTGGGGCTGAGCTGCCAGGTGAGTGCCACCTGAGCAGACACCCAGCCCT
This sequence comes from Acropternis orthonyx, assembly GCA_035583155.1. Lineage (NCBI taxonomy): Eukaryota > Metazoa > Chordata > Aves > Passeriformes > Rhinocryptidae > Acropternis > Acropternis orthonyx. The sequence continues at coordinate 5,093,604 of JAWWEU010000068.1, read as the reverse complement.
GCGTGCCCAGGCGTGGCTGGCAGGCTTTGGCATTCCTCACCCTGCAGGGAAATCGGCCTAAGCTGTGGTTGCTCTGCTGTGCAGTGACCAGACAAGGTGGTGTCCCGTGGAGACGACCTGGGACAGCTGGGGGGGCTCACCTGGAGAAGAGAAGGCTCCAGGGAGACCTGAGAGCATCTTTTAGTGCCTAAAGGGGCTCCCAGAGAGCTGGAGAGGCACTTGGGACAAGGGCCTGGAGTGATGGGACAAGGGGAATGGCTGCAAACTGGCAGAACAGGGTTTGATGGGATATGTAGAGGAAATTCTTGGCTGTGAGGGTGGGGAGGTTGGGCAGAAAAGCTGTGGCTGCCCCATCCCTGGAAGTGTCCAAGGCCATGTTGGAGCAACCTGGGCTAGTGGAAGGTGTCTCTCTCCATGGCAGGGGGTGAAACAAGATGATCCTTAACGTCCCTTCTAACTCAAACCATTCCACAATTCCCGGAAAACAGGAGCTTTCAAAAGGAATGGTGTCATTTCCATATGTTTTCCCCAGCTATAAAAAAATACCCAACAACAAAAAAACCACCAAAGAACAAACTGAGAGCACAAGAGTGACACAAGAGCTCAGATGTGACCTCAACCTGAGGGGGTGAGGGCACCTTCTCACGGGTGGTTTCCTGCTCCTTCAGGGGGCCTTTCTGCAGGAGCAGAGGGAAAGGTGACTGACTTTACCCTCATCTACCACGGTCAGAGGCTCTTGCTCTCCAGGGAGTCTCACATGGGTGGCCCTGAGAGCTGGAAATTGTTCCCTCAGGGTCACAGCACTGGGAAGTTGAGAGGTAAAACCCCAGCGAGTGTCTCAGCCCGAAACATCCCCTCCCACGGCCCAGGAGAAGTGACTGGTCGGGGCTCCCCAAGCTTTTGGCAGGATTCTGCTGGATCGATTCAGGCCCAGCAGCCCCTCAGGGGTGGGAAATTCACTGGCAGCACCAGCTCCTTTCCTCTCAGGTGTCTCTGTGAAGATCACCTCGTATTTTGCAAACAACATGAGCCTTCCGTGCAAACGGTTTCTGTTGTGAAAAAGTCTGGGAGCAGGTTGGAATTCTGCAAGAATTTCGAGTTTAGGTGATGGTTTTGGCAGTGCCAAACTGCTTGGGAGGCTCAGCTCCTGTTGCAGTCACTGGCAGACATTCAGCTCCTCATCTGTCCCACTGACTGCCCGGATCCCCTCGGCACTGAGAGATGTGAATTCACACCCTTGAAAATCTCTTCCCAAACGCTTTTCAAGTGAATAAAGGCTTTTCCTGCCCACAACAGATGTGGGGCTGTACAGAGCCCCTCTGAAAGTACCAGCTAATGAGACCGAGAGGTGAAACTGCACCTTGTGAGTGATAATTTTGGTAAAACCCCACCAGGAAAGAGGGATAGTGTCAAAGCTGAGCCCATCCATGCTTTACAGAGCAGATGTCAAACTCTACGAATGACCACAGCAGCAATTCAATGGAAAACCTGCATTACTAAAATGGAAAAAGAGTATTATGGGCTGGGAGGAATCAGGACGTGCGGGTGAGACTCATGGTTAAGGCACTTTCTGTCTATCTCAGCTTCCCCTTTGCAGTAGGGCTTCTCTTATTCTGAAACAGGTAATTTTTAGTAGCCCTCACCACTACATGGCCAGCGCATCCAGCTTTTATTTGGCACTTAGAAGCCCCTTTTTGGGTTGTTTTTGTTAGGATAATCAGAGCAACAGGGATTACGAACCATCCTGTCATGTTGTTTCCCAGAGTCTTCCCATCTCCCCTCGATTTTTGTTTCTATCCAAGTGGAAAAACCCAAAGCTGACATTTTATTTGTCAATCTGCAACACTTTTCCTTGTGAGGGAACAGAATGCAGGCTCTGGACAGTGCTCTCCAGACTTCCACTGGTCTGGGTCATTCTAGGGGTGAGGGAGACCTTTTGAAGAGGACAGTTGTCAAAATCATTCCGTGCCCCCACGAGCAGCACAGGCAGGGACAAGGAAACCTGGATCTGCCTCAGCCCAAGGCTAATCTGATTCTTGGCAAACCTTCCAACAGCAGATGAACTCCTGAAAATGAAGATGTTGGGCATAAATCTGAAATACAGTACTGTCAAAGTGATGTTTCAGTGGCTTTGGTAGTTATAATGTGATATCAGAGCCCGAGTCAAACCCTGTGCTGAGTTGTTGGTAAGAAAGTGAAATACTTAGTCTATTGACTTAATTATGCTCAGAACCCTCCCGAGTTCATTTCCTTATGCTGAGCAATGAACCATCACTCAGCTCTTTGCCCCGAGTTCTGTTTGTTGTAAAGCAGATTCTCTGCCCAGATGTTTATTTTGTGCTTTGCATTAGCTAAATCTGTATCGAAATACCCACCCATAGTGCACCCAGCAGTATAAATGATAATCCACTCCGCTTTTCCCCGTGTTTCCTATAACTGGCTAAGATGGATCTTGGTAGAAACAACTGATTTTTGTTCCCAAGGGCTTGAGTTGCAAATGGATCACTTGGGAATGTTTCACCCTTAACTGATTGGTTGGATCAATTAGAACAGGGAATACCCTGAAGGATGCTGAGGGATAGGGATGGAGTTGGAATGAAGAACCTTTCTCCTGAGCGACTCCCTGTCATGTTATTTTCTGGGATCTTGGACAATTAAATGCATTTCAGTGCTTTGTTTCCCTGCCCTGGACTTACCACAGAGATAAAGATCACCCTGGTTTTTTTCACTCTTTGTGATATATTGAGGGAAATTGTGTAATTAGCCAGGAAATAAGGACAGGATCATGACCACGATGAAATATTTAGTCCCTGGCTAAACGGGCATTGATGTCTCATTTTAAAAAGGTTTTGATTACAGACTAAGCATCCAAGCATCTACAAAACTAGGCCTCTTTCTTCTTTTTATTACCCAAAGTTCATCGTGCCTGATAAAAATGTGATTTGGTTTTCAATATCCAAGCCATTAACTCGCTAGTTTGTTAATTGAAATCTAAATTTTTCTTGTTATTCAGGGTTCGTAATCACTTTTTGGTGTTAACTGCAAATAAGAAAAACTTTTCTATTGTGTTTCTTTTCAATTATTTATTATACTGGAGGTGAAAGAAGAAAAGAGGAAAAATATTTACCCTGCTAACGCTGATGGATCGATAAGCTTATCGCACGTCAGCGCGTGAGCAAAGAAACAGTAAATCTTCTGCAACAGGGGCAAGTGTGACATTTGCTGCTGCAGGCAGGGAGTCCTGCAAGGCCTGAGAGATTAGCAGAGGATTTCAAAGTGCAAATTGCCTGATGGGAAATCATTCTGGCTTGGTTGAAACTGAGCTGCAGTTCGTGTGTGTGAAGGCCAGCGGTGCTGATGGGAAGTTTAGTGATCTGAAACCCGCCACGCTTCAGTACTTGCAGCCTTCCAGCAGCTGTTCTGACACTGTCTTCCCTCCAGTTTCAGCACTGGTTAAAGCAAAATGCAGAGGAAGATGCACTTTGAAGTTGCTTGGTTTGGTTTTTGGCAGCGTCTTGGGTTGATTTCTCTGTCTGGTCTTAGAGCAGCGTTTCATGGATGGTCTTACTAACAGGACAGCGTGTTCTCCACACAGATACTGTGCTGGCCGGTAGCAGGTGGAAACGGGCTGTGGTTGACTGTGGGAATAGAATCAGAGAATTATCAAGGTTGGAAAAGACCTGCAAGGTCATCAAGTCCAACCTTGGAGCAAATCCCACCAGCCACATTGAGAAGTGCCAGGTCTGCTTGTGTTTCGAACACTTCCAGGGACAGTGGCTGCACTTCTTCCCTGGGCAGCCTGTTCCGATGCCTTTCACTCACTCAGTGATCAATTCCTCCATCTCTCAGGCTCTCCAAAGCCCAAACAACTCAAGGGCCAGGGTTTGTAGGATTAGCACCCAACATATTAGTCTGCTCTGCATTTTGCCCACCTGTTCCTGCAGTTCATCAGCCCTTGGGCTGGAGCTGCAAACTGCAAAGATTCCCACACTGGCTGTCCCTGCTGCGTCCAGCGCAACCTGAACTCGTGCTCAGCAGGAAAATATTTACATGTTGTGATCAGCATGGGGGTGACCAGTGCAGAGAGATGGGTGTGGAGAGCTTAATCACATTAATGGAGTTGTTAAATCTTCATCCAGAGCCCACTGAAGTTGGCAACCTGCCACTTTCGGGCTGAGTTGCAGGGTGGGCTGGAATCCACCACCAGTCTGGCCTTTCCTCTGTTGTCACCTGGCGCTTGAGGACTCCTGCACTTGGTGCCTTTCCAGTGGCTGGGTGTTATCCAGCCTCTTTGAAAGGTCCTTCCAAAGCCTTCAGGGTTTGTGCTGGGCTTTTGTGGGCGCTCAGCAAACACAGTGAGCGATAACATTGATGGAAGGAGCCTGAGCCTGGACACGCAGCCAGGGCTGGAGAGGCAAGAGCATTGCGAGGGGCCAAAAGAGAAGGCAGGGACTCTGACAAAGCCCCCTCCTGGCTGGGTTAGATTCCCTCTCTTCTTTCTTGGCTTGTGATGCTTCCTGTTGCTCCAGCTTCAGGGAGCAGCTGCCTGCTGAGGAGCAAGAGCTGGCGGGTCTGTGGTCCTGGAGCCAGAGCTCAGCGGGCACTGGGGCACAGGGGCTGCTCTCCCTTCGAGTTCTTTGCATGGAATTTGCCCATATGGACCTCGGTGCTCATGACTTAAATGAAACTATAACTGAATCTTGGTCCAAGGCAGGCTTCATCGTTTATTAAGACCTTGAAGTTGGAGACTGCTGAATCCAGGTACTTCCTTTGCAGGGATATTTTGTTTCTCAAAGCCTTCTTAGTTGTAAGTGATCATTTTTCTTCGCTTGATGAAGCCAAAAATCATTTTTTTGCTGTGGTTCATCTGTAATGCTCAGACCCTCTGCGCCCCTGAGGAGTGGAAAAGCAGCTGTGCTAGCATTATTTTTATTTCTGGAGGTCAGCTTGGGGGAACCGAAATATGTTCTGCAGACTTTGGTTTTTTACTTTTTTTTGGTCTTTTTTTTTTTTTTTTTTTTTTTTTTTGGTTACTCTGCTTGCACCGGAAACTCTGAATAGGTATATTTGTCAGCTTTTACAGTAAATTTCTTCTTTCCCATCCCCCAAACCTGGAGCCAGAAACCACCATCCTTCCCCACCCTAATTCTGCAGGGAGGCCCTTTGAAACTGGTGTGATGGCTTGGGGATAAGACACTCCCCAAGAGGTTCAGTTCTGCCTCTCGGGCAACTTCGAGCAGAGTTCAGATTTGTGCAGTTGGTGTTCTCATGCAGCATCAAGAACAGCAACATTATCTGTTATTTGCACTCAAATTAATACTAATTAAATATAAAAAGCGAAACGTGACCCGTATTAAAAGCCTTCGTGGATGTTTGTGTGGAGAATTAAAGCGACCTTAATTCCCTCTAAAGACTTCATTTCCAAAGCCACAGCATTCCCGGGAATGCAAGGAGCCTGATTTAAAGTGCCACAAAGGATGGCCACAGAAAGCAAAGGCAGATCAGGCAAAGGCTTGAAAAATCAGCTTTGCTTCAACTGCTGTTTTAAAGCAAAGTATTTCCCCAACGTGCATAAAGGTGACAAAGACAACAGTTCAACACACAAAGGTGGTGCTGTCCGGTACCCACAGGATGTTTATCATGGCCAGTCAAGATTCCAGGATTAAATTGGATGTAGTGAGTCACAAAGAATCAATGGAAGAGCCAAGTTGAAGGGAAAGAAGGATTTAAAGCAATTAGACCAGAAAAGTTTATTGTGTTAAATAATTGTTGAGGTTGATCAAGAATCTATGCGTTTGGACTCAGTTTTTCTCCTCCCAGGAAGGTGTAACAGAAATGTCTCAGTGTGCATATAATCAAATGTAAGTGAGAGGGATGACCCAAGCTAAAATGATTCCTCTTGTTCTGTGATTTGAAGCACTGAATGCAAACCTAAATAAATTCTCCTGGGGTGGAGTAATATTTTCAGATTAAGGTTTGAGCTGTGCTTCATAAAGCCAAAGGCCAGTTGCAATCTTTAAAAATGGAAAACGTATCAATCAGCATATTTACACATCAAAGTGCAGTAAAAAGGGGCAGGCAGCCACCAGTGCTATCGGTGGCTTTACAAACACCAGGCCTGCCTGAGCTTTGATATCCCCTGCTTTCCTTCTGCTATCGATTCCCTCCCAATACTTCGTGTAAAATATGGGTTGTTAATATTGGCTTTTGGAGAAATGTGCTTCCTCTGCTGCCACTTGTCACAGGGGCTTGTGATAGGCCTTTTCAGCTGGTTGTAAGCTTGAATTTTCCAAACAGAGCAGAGTTGATGGGTCTGAGCTCTGAGGTTTATGGGTATGAGCTCTGGGGTGTGTCATCAACATGACACAGCTCACCCAGTTACAAACCTCCTGGCCAGGCTATGAGCAGACTGTTTGGAACAGAGGCACTTCAGTACTTGCCTGTTCCCAAAATGAGGTGTTCACATCCAGATAATCATGTTTAAATGGTTTTCCAAACGAGGGTGCTTTCCTAATTTGGGTTGCATTTACACCATGAGTCTAAACACTGAATAAAATATCCCTTAAATATCTATTCTCTACCTTTTTTCTGTCTCTACCTCTGCTTCTTTTACATCTCTAGTTTTTTATGTCCTCTGTTCTGCTATGCCACGGACTAGGTCTGTACTGACCAGTCTAACTCATACCCTGTTGGACATTCTCAGCCTTTGGGGGTGTGTAAAGGTGCCCTGCAGGTCACTGGCACTGGGCAACGCCAGGCAGAGACACGGAGAGAGGCTGGCACTGGCACAGCCTGCAGACCCACAGGCTGCCACGAGGATTCGGGCTCTGAGAAAGGAAAATAAATGTCACCTGCTTTTTTTGTTTCCCTCTCAGCTTCTGCTCCAGAGCAGCAGCCACAGCCTCGACCCTACCAAGGCGTCCGTGTTAAGGAGCCAGTGAAGGAGCTGTTGAGGAGGAAAAGGGGGAATGTCCACAATGCCAGTGCAACTGCAGCTGCCACGGTAGGAGAAACGGCAAACACAGGAGGAAAACTATTCCTCAGGAGCTAAATGACTGACCAGCCCCAACAGTGCTTTGGCAATGAAAGAAATCTTTGTATCTCAAAAAGCATTTTGAAGCCAGTGCAGCCTCATGTTGCCCGGCAGTACCTTGAATATCTCCTTTAGTGTGCTGAGCACCTTGAGTCACCACCGACTCAATGGAAAGGGGAAAGTGCTTTGCACTTGGCAGGATCTAATTCCTTAGGAAGAGAAGGTGGCTTGGAAGTGAGGCAGCTTGTTCTAGAGTACAGAGAGAGATCAGCCAGAGCCGTCCTTGGTGATTTGCTGCTCAGTTTCAGCCTCTGTTTATCCTCCCACGAGGAAGCAGGTTGGCTGATTCCTCTCTGTAAAGGAATTCCCTCTGCAACAAGAGGTGTAAGCACAGTTCAAGGTCCCCCTGAGTTGAAGGGACGTGAACAGGGCTGGGGTTGTGTGTCCTGGCTCAGTTCCGCTGGGTGGGAAAATTCAGACACTGACATTGCAGCAGTAGCTGATAATCAGCTGATAATACTTAATATGCTCTGTTCCCAAGTGCTTCTCTAAGGAACTGAATTTGATGCTGATGCTCTCAACATCTGAATTTATTTTCTTCTCTCTTCCAGGTTGTTTTGCCCCATCAGCCACTTCCTTCCTATTCCCCAATGGGTAATGTATCCCTGACTCTCCAAGTGTTTGCTGCAGGGAAGGTTGGGCTGGGCTGGGCTGGCTTTAATCCCCTCCTGTTTTTTCCAGGCCAGCCTTGCATCGACACGGACATTGCTGCCCCTGCCCTGCCTGTCACAGATGAAGGAGCACTTGCCTCTGGCTGGATCCCCCAGCCCTCTGCCACGTCCTTGCAGCCCCTAGCCCAGTGGGCCACTTACCCTGACTACGTGCCCCACGAGGCAGCCAGCAGTCCCTACACAGCAGACATGTATGTGCAGCCCATGTGTCCCAGCTACACCCTGGTTGGACCTTCGTCTGTTCTGACTTACACCTCTCAGCCGCTCCTCACCAACTTTGCAGTAAGTCAAAAGCACCAAGGTGTGAGTGGCAGCTGATTCCCCACCTTCCAGCAAGAGCCAGGGGGGCTGGCTGCTGCAATTAGGCTAATTTATTTAATTGTATGATACGGTGTGTGTTTGTGCCCGTGCCATGCAGTTCTAGCACTGGCTGGACAGTGGGATGGTTGGAACAGGGCAAAAAGCTGGGGTCGTGCTGGAATCAGGCAAAATTCCCTACCCTTTTCCCAGCTCCCTGCACTCCTCCAGACTGGGCAGAGGTTCTTCACTCTTTATCTCTAAAATCTTTAAAAAAAAAATAAAAAAAAGGAATGGCATTCCAGGAAACACATGGACCAGGTGAAGCAGGAAGAATGACTTTGCAACAAATTTCTCAAGAATTGCTATTTACTGATGGAAGAGGAAGGTCAAAATACCATGTCAAGATAGCAGAATATTTGTTTTCAGGATGGCCCAAGATAATTTGTTCCTCCTTAAAGGAGAAGGGCAGAGAGTTCTGCTTCAATGGAACTTGTCTGCATGTGCAGACATAAACGAATCCTTTCTGGATGGGAGGACAGCAGCAAAAAATCTCCCTTTCTCTGCTTGCAAATTGAAAGAGTGAAATTCAACCCCTCATATTGTTACTTTTATAAAATCTGCATTACCCTTGCCCTGAAGAATATCCAGTGATCACCAGCAGTGCAGAACCTTCACAAAAAGGATCCTGCAAAAGAGAATCATGACTGTGCAGTACCAAGTTCACGAGGACATGAAGCAGCTGATTTTCCTGTTAATGTTTCAGTTCAGCTGCCGAAAAAGAGCCAGCAAATCACCCAAAGCCCAGCCTGGCCTTCAGTGGTGAGGAAGGGCCATCTTTTCAGAGGTGGCTTTGCCTTGGAGGAACATCTGGGTCAGGATGGGCAGGTCCAGAGGCCAGAACAAGCTGCCTTGTGGTAGCAAAGTCAGCTTGCAAGAGACTGCCAAGCAGGCAGTTCCCAGCACAGGGTGTAACAGTCTCATGGGCTTACAGAGAGGGTGGGAATGGGAACAGAAAGCTCGAGGGAACCTGACATGAGTGTGAGCTCGTGGCACCTGGGACACCCCCAGCCACCGCTCTCACGGGAGCAGTGTCACACTCCGAGCAACAGAGTGAGAGGGAAAAGGGATGTTAGAAGTCAGAGCGAGCCTCCCTGCTCTGTGCTGTGCCCCCTCCCCGTGCCCCACCTGGCCAGTTGATTCACTCAGCTTTATTTCTCTCCCCCTCCACCAGCCCCGAAGCGCCACCCCCGCCGTGGTGCCCCCGCTCGAGGTGACGGAGCAGCAGCCGCCCCTCACGTACTTCCCATGGGCACAGCCCCTGTCTGCCCTGCCAGCCTCCACCCTGCAGTACCAGCCAGCCTCTTCCACGCTCTCGGGGCCACAGTTTGTGCCCGTGCCCATCTCCATCCCCGAGCCAGCCCCCCAGGAGCTGGAGGATGCCAGGCGGGCCATCGGCGCGCTGCCCATCGAGAAGCTGCTCCTGGAAGACGAAGACAATGATACGTATGTCCTAAACCACGCTCTCTCTGTTGAAGGGCTCTAAGTTGCACACCTGGGGGGCCTGCTCCTCACCTACTCAAAGCTCCACCTGGCACCACGGAGGGTTTTGAGTACTGAGGGAAAGCAGGCAGGGAGGGGGTGGGGTGGGAACTGCAGCACTCGGTGACTTGGGGTGTTGGGCGACACTTGCTTCGTCCTGGGGCTCAGCACAAGATTTCTCTGCTGTTGCAGCTCCTGCTGCCTCTCCCAGGCAGCCTTTTGATACTGCACACTCATGCTCAGCCTCAGCACGAAGCGACTTTCGCCCTCAGGCACAGGGAAGGGTCTACATTGGCATATTATGGTGTAGCCTTGGCCAGCTGTAGCATTTGGTGAGGGTACGACCCACTTCAATAGGACTGCTTTTGTGTAAATGCCTTGTGTGTGTGTGTGTGTGCGTGCGTGCGTGCGTGTGTGTGTCTTTGCCCTGTCCATGCAGGAACTTCTACCAGATCTAGGCCACTAGAAAACCTTTTTGGGCTTAAATCGACAGTTTTCCTTCCCAAATTGAACTGCTCCTTTGGAAATTAGGACAATATAAAGAGTAGTTTTGTTCTGCTGGTGCAGGTCAGTGCAGTAGTCTGAAAACAAAGCCACCACAGCTGAACTAAATGGCAGTGCAGTCACACATCCCTATTTACAGAGCAGATGGAACGCTTGAGTTCACACAGAGATGTAACCTGAAGGCCTCACCTTGCCTGCCATCGGAACCCAGCCCTGCAGGTGTGGTTGGAGTCACGTTTTCTGTGGTTCTGGACTCTAAAACACCCACCTTTGGGATGGGGGGCTGGGTCAGTGGCTGGCTGGTAACGCTGCATTTGGGGGTGAAGCTGGTGATTTCCTTTCCTGCAGAATGAGTAGCTTTACTTCTTCCTCTGATGCACCTGTAAATATTTTGGTTGATGTTCAGGAGTGCCATGCCACAGGCAAATATATTTGCAGGAGATAAATCCCCTTCTAACTCTGTTGATTGTTTTCTTGATAAACAAGAGACTCTTGGCTGGTGAACACAATTTCTCTGGGTTTTTCTGCTTTCTAAAGCCCAGGAGCCTTAGGTGATTTTATTATTTGCAAGACTAACTGCAAAATAATTTATTGCACTGCTTATTGTTACCTGGAGTCCAGTTGCCACCCAGGCAGTATTTCAAGTCACCTCACAGTTAATGCCTGGGTGAGGTTTACAAGCTCAGGTTGAAAGTCTTAAAGACTCTCCAACCTTATTGAATATTGACAAATCTGGAAGATATAAGCAAGTGATCATAAAGTGGCTGGAAAATAGCAGTAGCTCAGGGGCACTGAAATTAGTGGCTTATATTTGCAGAAAAACCCAGCAAAGAAATTAACTGGAAGGAGCTTCGTTCACCACTGCTTAGCCCAGTTTTATAAGTACAAAGACATTCCATAGGTAAAACTGGGGTAATGCAGTTGTGAATCAAGCCTGTGGTTGCTAAGATTGCTTTTCAATTCCTTTCACTCCAGTGTATGTAAATTCTGTGTGTGAACATAAAACAACGATGAACTGTTTCAGAATTTCTTTCTGGGTTGTTCTGGTTAGAAAAAGACAAATTCTTTTTTTTTTTTTTTTTTTAATTTTCAATAAAGATCTACAGTAACTGTTCTATGCCTAGAGTGTTTTATTTCCTATCCAGGAGGGTGACCTAGCAATGGTTTAGCAATCTATTCGTTCAATGACATATGTATAGGCTAGAACCACAGACTGGCTGTCGGACTTTGTGCTAATTGTGCACATTAAACAGACTAAGGAGGAATTCCACGATCCAGCTGTGGCCTGGAGGCACTTTCCTCAAGCAGCCCTTGCTCCCAGCAGCACTCCTGGCGTTAGCTCAAGGTCTATTATCTCTATTATCCTCTCCTGGCACCCCTGGGGATGTGTGGGTGTGCAGCCACAGCTAATGCTCAGCTTCACTGAAAATCAGATTAGCCAGAAAGCTGCATTTATACTTCCTGAAATTGCAAGGGGTGGCTCTGGGGCACAAAATTACCCAAGGAGAAAATGACTGCCTACCACCTTCTGACTGAAAAGCAAGGAATATTGCTGTCTGGAGCTAAATGGGGGCAGGGGTTGGTCCAGCTCTGTGTGGGATGGTCCCCTCCTGTGCAAGGGGAGATGCAAAGCTACCTGTGCATTCCCAGGGCCATGGCAAGTAGGAGCTGGGGGGATGGAAGTGGCTCCAGCCAGAGCCAGACAACCAAAATGAAGCAACCAAAGTGTTCTCCCCATCACTAAGCCACACAACTGCTTTGGGTTGTGACAACTCTTTGGCTTGTGCTAAATAGAAGGACTTGGTCCCTCTCACCAGTAGGTTTGGTAAGGAAGTAGAGCTCAACAGGTTGATTACAAATATAACCACTTAGGGGATGTTTGTTACCCCTGAAGGGTGAGATTTCACCAACACATACACCCCAAAAAGTGATATCTCCCTACAATATGGCACACTGGGCGCTGTGGAGGGCTTGGGTACCTCCCGGTGGTGAATCTCAGCTGAAAGAAAGGGCTGAAGTGGCAAGGAGGCAGCATGTCAGAGCTCAGGAGTGCTGAGGGCTCTTGGACACTGCAGTTATTTGAGGTAGGAGCCCTTTCCATGGGAGCAGGAGCTTTGAGGTCAAGCCCTTTGGGGCTTATGGTGGGGCTTTGTGGAACATTGGGGTGCAAAACCCCCCAGAGTGGCAATGCTACCCTGTAAAACCGTTCATGGCCAAGCAGTGATCAGTGTCTTTATTTGCTGTCTTAGAATTCTACATATTTATGCAGCTAAAGGTATGAGAGCCTATACATTGGCAGCTGCAGAGCGCATGAAACCGCTGCGGAGACTCGATGCCAAGGAGCACAGAGGAAAGGTAACAGAGACCCTTCCTCCTCCAAACAGCGGGGTTTGGGGTGGGCACGGGCTTTGAGAGCAGCTGACACCCCGAAAAACCCAGCTCTGCCCCTCTGTCACTGCAAGGGAGGGCTTGGCACTGACGTGCCTTGTTAGGCACCTCTGGCAGGAGCATAAATCAGGTGGGATGAGAAGTGATCTAAGAAAACACTGGTCCAGCAAAATCTATGTGTGTTGGCAGCAGTCTCTGAAGGTTTTATGAACAACTGACTGATGTGCCAGGAGGGCTCACCTGGTGCAGTCAGTGTTTCAAAAACGCTGGATTTGGGCTGTCAGCCAAATTAGGGCTTGAACTGGGCAGCGTCCCCATCTCACGATGCTGTGGGCCCTATGTGAGATTCCATGTCTTCATTTTGGGCACCACAACCCTTGGGATTCCCTGGGCATCGTTCAGCCTTTCCCCATCCCTTGTTTGCTGCCAGCACCTGCTGTTGGCCCCTCACCTTTATCTGCTGTTTCAGACTCCCCTGCTGGTGGCTGTCACTGCCAGGCAGCCAGCCATTGTCCACGACCTGATCCAGGCAGGAGCAGATCTCAGTGCTGTGGACAACAAAGGGCAGTCAGCTGTACACCTTGCTGCAACCTATGGCTATGCCCAAGTCCTGCAGGTAGGAAAAGCTTTGTGGGTTTGCCTGCTGGGAATGTCAACCCTCAATCCGGTGTTGGTGTTGGTGTCTTTAAATAACTGTCTCACAAGGCAGGATGTCTGTAAGCAACGAAGGCTGTCCAGGGTCTTCCTGTGCTAGGAATTGACTTGCCAGGGTGGTTTTATTCCTGTTTTAGGGTTATACTGGCAGCCAACATCAGCCTCCTGTCAGAGAGGAGAATTCTTTAGTGTATCAACGGGGGGGGAAACACTTTCTTTCTGCAGATCATGGCTCTAAATCTGCAGATTTAGCCAGCAGGCAGGGTGGGCTTGCTGCGCCTGGAGCCCCCAGTGTGGTACTGCACTGGAGGGGGTTCCCCAGCCGTGGGGTGTGAGGAGAGGGAGCACAAACACCAGGGTGAGACCCCCCCTCCCTGGGGCCAGTGCCATCCAGCTGGGAGCAGTGAATTGTGTCCAGGCTCAAGCCCTCTGAGCAGAGAGCAGCTGTGACCCTGCAGGCAGGGACAGCAGAGGCACAGCCTTCAAAATGAGGTGCAGCTTTCAGATTTCATTCAAAACGTGACTTCTATGAGCAGGTCTTTACGTCCCCGCTGCTCCCCAGATCTCTCTGTACACCCAAGTCGTGTGCCAGCCCTGAACAGCAAATTAACACCTTTTAAAAGGCGCTGTGGGAATTTTGGGAAGGGATTACGCAGCGGGGATTAGTTTACATGTGTCTTAAATGCTTAACCATCGGCCACAAGCTGGAATTGTGAAAACGTGCCAGCCTTGAGTCACGTCAGGAGCGAGCACGGGCAGCCTGGGAGCAGTTTCGTGGCGGCTGCTGGGCTTGCCCGAGGGCAGGGCACAGGGATGGGGTGCCAGGGGTACCTGGCAGGTTGGCACTGCACCCCCAGCATTCGTTGGCTCTGCCTGGCATGCGCCCTGGGTTGAGCCCTGAGCAGGCAGTTAATGTGTAACACGGAGAAGTTCCTTGGAAAACAGGTGTTTCCTTCGGTGGGAAAAAGCGTTTTAATCCGGATGATCCCAACAAAGCCTCCCAGAGTGCCTGGGGGAGGGGGGTGGGGGGGTGGGTT
>JAWWEU010000068.1:5066361-5079408 GCA_035583155.1 Acropternis orthonyx | reverse complement strand
CCCCCCCCCCCCCCCGCCCTGGGTTTCAGAGTTCCTTTATTTGGTTTTTCTTTTGTGCCTTCCCCCCCTCCCTAACCCCCCCTTGCCATAAAAAGGGAAAACACACACAGACTTACCCCTCGGTGTGGTCAAAGCCATGAAAGGCTTTATGGTTTGTTTGTTTATTTTATTGGGTTTTTTTTCCCTAATGGATTAACTATCTAATCTCTAATAATGAAGCACCTCAGAGCCACTTGTCAGTATTTGATCTGTGCACATTTTATTGTTGTTATGAGAGGGCAAGTCAGGCCCCAACCGTTCTGGGCCATCTTTCAGCAGGAGGATTCCTGTGCCTTGTCTGCCTTGACACGGTTCTGGATGAGTCGCTGCACTGCAAAAACTCTCACCCTTGTACCGTGAGCAACTTGCTTTTTTCAATCAAGAGAAAGAAATGCATTATCTGTAATAGTATGGACAAGGAGCTACTATTCATCACACCGAGTCTATCACTTTCTTATATTAAAGGCTTCTAAAAATTTTATTCTCTTTATTTTTGAATTTATAACCCGAGCAATGCTCATCTCCAGATCACTCTTTATGCCATTTCTAGGCCCTGCATCCTCATTGCTGCAGCCACTGCAGAGAGCTGTGGGTTTAACTTCTCACCCACTAAAACCAAAAAGGAAATAAATCCAGCCTGAGAATTGGACGTGTTGGCAAACCTTTAAGTTGTAAAGGTTTCTCCTTGTCAAGAATAACTCAGGATAAATATGCATTGCTGTTACTGGTGTCTTGGCGGGGCTTAGGAAAATAGGGGTCATGCTCATCTTGTGTAACCCTGAATACCCCTGTGAGGAAACAGATCCACAGCACTGAAATCTAAGGTCTAATAAGGGCTCAGTTTGCAGTTAAATTATCATTATCTGATTTTGTTTGATTTTAGATTTTGGTGGTTTTGACTGATTTTGGCTTGGACACTGTTCTGTTGAACTAAAATTTTCCCCTTCTCTCTTGCTTCCAGGTTATTCTGTCACTGGGCTTCCCTCTTGATTTGGAAATGAAGGATTTTGAAGGTAAAACCCTTTGCACAAATATTTTATAGTGGTGCTAAACCCTGTTTTGGCTGTTTGGTTTTGGGGGCTGGGAGACCAAAAACTGCCTGGGGGAGAGACAGTTGTGCCTGTGTGCTCAAACGCCACAAAATTCAGCGGTGCTGATGGCTCAGTGGGGATTCAACACACAGCTGGCAATGAGGAGAGGCTGGAGATGCCCCCCAAAAGTGTCCAGACAGCCAGAGTGGTCCCTTGGAAACCAGAGCAAGGCTTGTGCCTTGACAACACACGCCCAGGGGTGCACGAGCCGTCCCTGCACACCAACATCTCCCCCCGCAGTGCCATCACCTCCCTCCCACCCTTGTTTTTCCAGGCCATACCCCTCTGCACTGTGCTGTGCTGGCCCACAACGCCCTGCTCCGGGAGCAGGGCTGCCAGAGCCTCACAGAGGAGCAGCAGGAGCATCTCCAGCACCAGAGCGAGGAGCTGGAGTCCTGTATCCGCCTCCTGGTGCAGACTGGAGCCTCCATCTACAGCCGGGTGAGGGGCCAGCTCAGTCAGCCCTGAATTCTCCCCATCCCTGCCAGGTGCTTGTGCTCAAAACAGGGAACTGGAGGAGGAATGAGCTGCTGGAAGGAGGGCCAAGCCTGTCCACTTTTCAGGTGGCTGGTTGCAGAGCGGGGTGCTGCTTTTTGGAGTTGCTTTCTTGAAGGCTGAAGCAAACACTGGGCAGTCAGAGGGTCACTGAAGGGAAGGGGGTTTCCTCTGGTGGGTTTGCAGGACACCCCCAGGTTGTTCTGCAGAACATTTTTTATTTTGTATGTATGTATGTAGCTCTTTTCGGGCTTTGTTTGTTTGTTTGCTTGTTTTGCTTTTGATTTGATTTCCTCCCCTCCCCTGTTTTTAAATAGGATGTGAAAAGCAATAAGACAGTTCTTC
The DNA here is from genome assembly GCA_035583155.1 of Acropternis orthonyx. Lineage (NCBI taxonomy): Eukaryota > Metazoa > Chordata > Aves > Passeriformes > Rhinocryptidae > Acropternis > Acropternis orthonyx. The sequence goes on along the minus strand of JAWWEU010000068.1, from coordinate 5,077,438 downwards.
ATTACACAGTCCAGGATGGGAACATCTCCCTGCTCAGGTACTTCTTGGAGCTGAATGCTTTCAAGTCCAAGGACTTTGTCAACAACAAGGTGAGTTAAGGATGGGATTTGTGTGCACATCTCCAGGCAGAGGAGAGGCTGAGAGCAGTGTGAGAGCTGTGCTGTGGTGGGAGGCTGCATGTGGACAGAGGCACTAGAATATCTGTGGGGTCCTCCAGAGTCCAGTTATTCTCTTCCCACACACATTTTTTTCTAGAGGGAAAGAGCAACAGTTGTGAATCTGAACTTCTTTTCAACCCCAAACTGCGTTTTCCAGTAAACAGACAATTCACCTGAACTATGAGCTGAGAGAATGAGAGCAAGATAACCAGGGAAGAGGAAAGACGTGGGAAGTGGTTATCTGAGGAGGGACATGAACTTTAGAACATTGGGCTGAGGACTGAGAAAGCAGACCTGCAGTGATGCAGGGATTTGACAGGAGCATTAACGCTGGAAGGTGGCAGGCATCAGTTCACCTCTCCTGTCAAACGTGCCATCCCCAGGAAGGATGGAACTCCCATTTAAGCAAGCGACTTGGTGGCTCTGCCTTAAATGTTCTTTGCAAGTCCTCTGGCTCTGTCTTGTGCCTTTTCCCTGCATTCTTTCTGTATCTTTAGAGACCCATCAGGCAGGTGCTGGCTTGTCCACGGGAGTCTGCTCTTGTCTCTTGATCAGAGCCCTCTGAGAGCTCCCCGCTGTGATAGCATCACTTGGAGTCTTCAGGCTTGTTGCTGAGTTGTCTGGGACAGTGAGAAATGTGATGGTGAGGTTGTCTGATACCCAGCCTGGATTTTTAGCTCCTCCAAGTATGAAGAAGACAAGGAGACAGGCACGCTGGGGTCCATATTTTGGCTTCCCTGGCTCCGCTACTGCTTGTTGTGGTTGTCTCGTTCCAAATATTTCCTTGGGGATTTCACAACGAGGAAAACATTGAGGCCTTTGAGGTATTTTTCACCTGAAGGGTTCCTAGAGCCCACATGTTGGTGCTCTGGACATTGTCTCACATAAGCCCTGTTAAATTCAACATGAGGCTTCAAGGTCAGGCATTGCCAGATCCTTATTTTCTTAGCCCATGCCTGCATTTGGAAGCCATCCTGCCACAAAGGTGCAGCAAGGAAATGCAGATGTTTCCATTTTAACAAGAAATCCTGTAAAGAGCCTGTAACTGTCCCCTGGCTCTCTGGGAAAATAAAATTGACAAGGATCTGCCTGTTCAGGGCTTGTAAAATGTGCCTGGTCTGAGAAGAGCTGTTAGGATTTTGCCACTTTATTTTCTGCTTCAATATCCCCTACAAACAGGGCCTGAAAACCACATGCCTTCATTTTAAACAAGTGGAATAGTAATACACATTGCAGTTTCTGCCCAACCATTCCAAGTTTGTGACAAATGTATGGTTGTTTCTGAGAGAAAAACAAGCAGCTGCCTGAATGAGACTCCTGCAAGCTAAAAATACCTCTCCTTATGCATTTGTTTATTAGGTTTTTCTCATTTAAAACCGTTACCAGTCATAACTGACTAGACAGGGCACAGATTTCTACACGGTCTGGTGCCACCAGAGCTTTCCTGCCCCAAATCACAGCCCTGTCCCTCCTGCACCCCTGCCTGGCTTCACAGCCAGCTCTGCCCTCCCTGTGCAAATCGTGGGACTGGAAAAGCTGCAGGCAATCCATGGTGAAGGGGGTTTTTGGCCTCAGGGCTCTGCAGCCTTCTGGCCCTTGCAAGTGTTGGAAAGGGGAGCGGTGGAGATGTGTGGAGCACAGCTGGCTCTGCCCAGCCCAGGTGTGGTGTGCAACAGCAGAGTGCATTTTGTGCCTCTGAGTCTGACTTAATGCTTCCCAGGGAAATATTTCCATGCATAACCATGCATGTTACGCCTTTTCTCCTTTCCAAATGACTCCTCAGGTCTCTGCTTACACGAGGGTATTATTTAGCAGGGGGTTGCACAGCGATTAGGAATGTTGTTGGTACAGGGTTGTTTGTTAGTTATACCCAAAGCATCAAAGGTTTTAGTCTTCCAGCAGAGAGAAAAATCAAAATCCACGAATCCCCTGCATGGGAGAGACAGAGCAGAGATCCTCCCTCACCTCCTGGTAACTTATCACGTGAGGCTTCTTCAGCCTCTTGATTCACAAATCTCCCTTCCCAGGACAATTCTGAGTAGGTGGCAGAGATTCCCAGGAGGTTTACCTGGGCTTTACACCTCTTTTCCTTTCCCCCCCCCTCTCCCTGCTGCATCAGGCACATGGCAACACAGCACTGCACATGGCAGCAGCACTGCCAGGCTACAAGAACCAGAAAGAAATCATCCAGCTGCTCCTTGAGCACGGGGCAGACCCAACCATCCGAAACTTGGACAACGACCAGCCCATCCACATGGCTCCTTCTGGAAGAGCTGGGGATCAGGTGTGTGGTTGCTGCTCAGGTGTGCGATTGGTGCTCACCTGTACACTCAGGATGGGGACTGGGGTTTGGGAAGGTGTGGAAAGTTTCCTGGAGCTGCCTTGGAGCCCCTAGATGTGTCTTTAGTTGCATGTACACATGTATATAAAAATGTGTGTGTGTATGTTTGGGTTCAGATGGTACTTTATGGACTTCTCCGTGTTTTGGCAGGTCAGGCATTTGCTGAAGAAAGGGAAAGTTGCATCTGCATTCATTTCCTGCCGCCCAAATGCCAGATCCTAAGGTGCCTGCAGTTTATGGAACAGCTTCACCTTCAGCTCAGACCTCTCATAAAGACTGTGAGGTTCACCAACACGTCCCTGCTCCCACAGGCCTAAACCAGGGTGGGAAGACAGTGTTTCTCAACCTGTGGGCCACCAGAGGATGAGATTTCAAATGGCTGGAAGCTTAATTTTGTTACCAAAGAATACTAATAAACCTCAGGCATTGCTTGCGAGCAAAGAGGCAAGCAGAGCAAATGGCTGTTAGGTAAATAAGTAAATGTCTGAAGCACAGCCAAGCTTTGATTTGGTGGCAACCGAAACCCATGGAGGTGATGGAGCACAAAGTGCTGGTTTGGCTCTAAAAGGTTGAGAAATGCTGCTCTAAGACACCCCCAAACTCTGCCTCTTCTGAGGTCCTGTACAGAGGCAGTGGTTGAAATGCTGAAGCCTCTGTGATGTGCAGTTGCCACTGGTCCTGCTGCCCTGGGAACTCAGGAACCTGAGGGGAGGGAAGAGGCTGGATGGAAGAGGTCAAGTCAGCCTGAGGAGTCATCCAGTATTTCACCTGAGGGAACGGACATCGAAACCAGGAGCCTGAGCGAGGGTTCCTGCAACCTGCTGCCACCATGGCCAGTCTCTCACCCCACCCCAAGAAGAGAGAGAGCAGATGATTGTAAGAGCAAATCCATGGGGCAGGTTCTCAGCAGCACAAGCTTGGGTGGCTCCTCAGAGATTCCTCTTTGAGATGTCTAATCCAGCCCAAATCTCCAGCTCTGATGTCCCAGAACAGCTCAGGAAGCAGCTCAGAGTGGGAGCTGAACCCTCACCTGAGCCTGAGTAGGAGACAGAGGGACCCTTTGAGTCTTAAATAACTTTTAGGCATGGGCAGGGTAGAAAACCTGTGTGGGTCTGTGCGCAGCAGGGCCAGAGTGCAATGGGTAAGTGCTCTCCTGTCCCCATTCTCATCTGAGGGGGTGTTCTAATAGATTCTTCTCAGTGTTTCTGTGAAATGACTCGTGAATTGCTGTGCAATCGCTGACAGCTCTGTCTGCTGGGGCAGCACTCTGAAGGCAGGTGCCTGAAGGGAGGCACAGCCCTGCTTTGGCACCCCTTGGGCAGGGGCTGCCTCATCCTCGGTGCTCACTCTGAATCCTAGTTTGCAGGTTTCTCAGTGTTGCACAAGTTGTTTTTCTCTGACAGGCCAGAGCAGTGAAGGGCAGAGCTCTCAAATCACTGCACAACTTCCTGGATCACCCACGGCCTGACTCAGTGGCGTGGGATTTTCTGAAGCACTTGTCAGTCTCACGGGCCTGGAGTGTTTAAACAACTGTTTAGCAGGCTTGAACAAAAGCTCTTAAGAAAGGCAGAGATCTCGATTTTCCAGCCCTCCCCTCCGCTGTTTTGCCATTGCTTCCCACTACATCATATCTTCGAACCTGCCAACATCCACTGACACAAAAAGCAGGCACGAATTTGCGTGTGTTTGCATAAATTTGCATATATCTGGGCATAGGCCAGCAAAAGCATGTGCTTTCTTACTTTGAAGGATGTTATAACAAGCCCTGAATCGAGGGATAACTGTATCAATGAATTAGTACTGCGTGTCAAGACAAAATGATCAATAGAAATATCCATTTCTTGAGCTTGCCAGCAACAAAACTGCCTGACTATGACCAGCACGTGGCACGTGATGCACTGGGGACAAGGCGAAAAGCTTCTTGCCATCTGGAAACATCCAGGAGATGAGTGAAGTCCTTTTGCAGCAAGCAAAAGAAACACATGAGCTTTCCTCTTCCTTTGTGTCATCTGCCTGCTCTGGGGGTTTCGAGCAGAGCAATGTGATGGCTGTGACTGTAATTGCAATGGAATTGTCTGGAATCGTCACCATCCCCAGAATAGCAGAGAAAACATTGTTCTGGGGCAGGGGGGGGATGTGGCTTCATTCACAGCATCACCCCGGCAGCTGGTGTTGCTTGGAGCTGAGAGAGGAGCCAGTGACAGCCACGGCAAGGGTTCCTTCTCTCTCCAGGTACATTCCCAAAGCTCAGACATCAGAGGGCTGCTCTGAAGCCACAATCAACAAGTTATTCCTGTTGGGTTTGGACTGGAGCCACCAGACAGTTGGAGGTTTCTGCTTCCCTGTGCGTGTAAAACACCTTTCCCTTTCCGACCAGTCGGGGGAACGAGACAATCCCTTTCAAGGCTCAAAGGTGCCCTGAGAATCTTCTATACTGGGGTGAATGTCGTTGATTTAAACAGTTCACAGTTAACCCCTCGATTTTTTTATGGCTGTTTCAGGGGAAACGTAACTTCTGTAACTGGCAGCGTGTGATATCCCTTTATTTGCACACTTTATCTCTTCCTACCTGTGGCTTTTGGATAAGTTGCTAATAACAAAGGCTTGTTATCACCAAACAAATGTTCTGAAGTGGCACCAAAGAAAAGCTGTCAGTCGGCTGGCAAGCCAAACTTTTAGATCAAGTACTCCGTGCAACTCGTAAAGCACCAAAATAAGAGCCTTTTATTTTCTCTACAGCTGCAGGTTTCTTCTGGAATTATTCATGGCTTTTGTAGGCATGAGATGATCCTCATTTTTGTGTAAACACGTGTTTATAAAGGCAGGCAGGATGAAATGCCAGAGGTTCAATAGGGCTACGCCAGCTCTGCTGGGGATAATACCCAAGTTACTTTCCTTTGACTCCTATTTTATTTTGGGGGGGGGGGGGGAGGACACAAAGAAGGGAAAGAATATGTTCCTCATAGCCAGCAAATGCACAATAAACCTTTGAATGGTTCCTCTGTTGTGTTTCTTTCCTTTCTGGTGTCAACAAGACGCTGTGTCAACACTCAGCAAGCTTTTACTTGCACTGCATGTGTGGCCTGGAGCTGTTGACACGGAGCTGGGGAACAGCATCTCAGGCTGCTTCCAGTCTGGGAGGTTGCAAAGCAACCGGAGAAGGAGCAGCAGAGCAAGAGGAAGAGGCTGCAAGGGATGGAGGAGGGCGATAATTAATGGAAGCTGTTAGAACCCGGAGACCTTGGTGCATTTTGCTGGGAATATCCTTGTCCCAGTAGAATAGTTGCTCATTTCAGAGCAGCTGAGGCTCCCAGATGTTAAATATCTGCTGCCTTTAAGAGCACAGCATCTCAGGACTTCCCTGCTGGAACTGTTGTGTAGCCTTAGAACGCTGCTCACCTTGCTGTAAGTTGTGTTGACAGGAGCTCTATTTACCTTTTCACAGGCCCTTTGCTCTTGAGAGCATCTCGTTGGCCCTCTCAAGCTCGGGCCAACCCTGGGATTAATTAGGTATCAACAGGGGAGAAGGGAAAATACTATTTGAAGTTGTCAAGATATTTTAAGGCAGGTTTTGGAAAACTTTACATAAAGTGAAGGGACTGGGAAGCTTTTCAGTTAAGTGTAGAAGTGCCTGGAGGAGGGGAGCATTCAGCTACCTAATTTATGTCTTTGACTTCACAGGTGTAATTAGTTTTTCCATTTTTGTTGGATTTAGTATGGAAAGATGCTTCTTTCCTTCCAGTCTGGGTGCTCAGCTGAGGAAGTGGTGTCTTGGCAATCTGCCTCAGCAAGTGATATTAAATGGAGGCAAGACATAGAAAGGTCTGGGTTTATGCAAGAAACAGGAAATACTCAGGTGTAACTTTACCATTATCTACTTTTTAAAAAAATCATTTAGCTCCTGTTCAGGTCATTATGCTGAAAGGCGCAGAAAAAATTGTTATCAACAGCCCCAATTCTACAAAGGGCTGTCAAACTGCACCATCCTCTTGCTTCTCACAGGGAAGCTGGTTTTGAGCAGCAGCCAAAGAAGTCTGGCACGGGATTGCACCTCTGGGCAGCTCTGAGGGGCCCTGGGTTTGGGTGGAAAACAGCAGTTTTCCTTTCCTGCCAGAACCACCGGGCAATGTCAGCAGGGCAGCCTGAGCAGAAGCAGTGGGTGAGGAGCTGCAGACCCAGCTCAGAGCTTTCCCTGGGGGTAGTGCTGCGTGCTGAGGCATTTTTAATAGACTTTTTAGCTGTTGGAAAGGTTAAGTGAGGGCTTTCGTGTCACTGAGTAATTGCTCCTTGTGCAGGTCCTCACCTTTGTGAGAGCAGGGCCAGCACCCTGGATCATTAGCAGAAGAGAAAAGCACTGATATTTATCACATAGGAATGAACAGGCTTCAGCATGTGCACCAAATTGTTTATTTGTACCAAAAAGAGCTGGCTTAATGATGTGTCTGATAAGGCAGCTTTGGAATTCTTTAAAAAATAACATCAACAAAAACAGACAGGAAAAAAACAACCCCAGACCACCAGAACAACAACAAAACATCCCTGACCATACAAGACAGGAGGATTAATGTAGTGACAGCATCACGTGGAAAAAAAAAAAAAGGTGTGAGTAGTGAAGAACAACCTGGACCGTGTTAGGCAGCACAACTTTGCATAGTTCATGGGCAATTAATCTGATTTGGATACAGTGGATGTGTAAAACCACAGCCCCCATTAGCTGTAGCAGATGTCGCAGTTCCTGTCCCTCCTGAAGAAGTCCTCGGGCACGGCCAGGGGGGGCAGGTAGTCCATGCAGTCCGCGCTGGGGCAGGGGAAGCACTGGGAGAGCCTGCCGGCCGTGTGCTGGGAGCCACAGGCTGTGCAGCAGCAGGCGGGGCCGGGGTAGGGGCAGGGGGCATGGCAGGACCACTCCCCCCCAGGGCAGCTGTAGGGCCTGGTGTCCAGAGCAGCGGGTGGGCTGGGGGTCAGCGGGGTCAGAGGGGAGAGCTGAGGGGGAGAGCAGCTGTAGTTCGGTGGGCTGGAGAGATCGGCTGAGCCGGGCGAGCTGGCAGCCTGGAGTTTGGGAGAGAGAGGGGAGGGGGGGGAAGGAGGAAAAAAACCCAAAAAGGATATTTCAGGGTGTTGTTTGGGGAAAATGTGGAGAACAGCCAGAATTCCCACGGTGTTGCTTTTGTCAGGAGGGTCTGGCTACCCAGGGAGATGCTTTTGTCCTTGGAGGTCTAAGTCCAAGAGACAGTGTGACATCAGTTAGCAGGGAGTTTCTCTGTGAGTTAGACAAGCACTAGCAGGAACTGGGCTGCTATTTGCAGAATATTCAGGGGAAATCTGAAGGATCTGTGGAAGGAGCATCCCCTTTTCTGCAGCCCCTCTCCTGGTTTGGCAGGGCCTCCCTGCCCTCTGCTCCCGAGGGGAAACCACTCAGAGCCCTCCCCAGCAGCCTGTGTGGCTGTGGCTGTACCCCAGTCCCCTGGAATCAGTCAGATTCCCAAACCGCTTGGCTGCTGCTCTGCCCCAGGACGTGACTCCCTTCCCCACCTCCCCCTGGGACACAAATCTTACCAAGCCCTGGTTAAAGCAGAGAGGGACTGGCTGGAAGGTGTCTGGGGTGTAGTGTGAGGAGGGCTGGAAAGCACTGCAGGCTGGGTCTGAGGCTGCATCCGTCTGGAGACAGGAATCTATCAGCTGCTCCAAGTAGCTGGGGCTTTCCTCACAGGAGAGGCAGCTGGAAAACTGCCAGGATGGACAGCAGTTGGGAACAGAAGAGATGGGCTCTGCATCAAAAGGGGCTAGGAGAGAAGGGAGACCAGAGAGGAGCAGATTATTCAGTGTCAGTCTTCACAAAGGGCAGGGTTTGCCCCAGGTCAGGTTTTAGTGCTCTCATATGTTCGATAGCCCTGTGGATTTAGATAAAGAAAAAGGTCATTCAAGTTCAAGGGAGAATTTTCTTGGGAAGCAGAAACCAGGAGGAAGATGCTCAAAAACACGTGAATAACTTGGGAAAACTTTAGCTCTTGAAATACTGCTGGAAGCTCTTCTGGCCCCAGGCGTTTTGGACTGGGGTCCACATGGAAACTTCCTCAGATTCTTGTCCCTTCAAATGTTCACAGACCCAGAAGTTTGCCATGCAGTGATTTATGCTCCACAGCCTGGCACATGGCTTGTGCTTCACCCACCTCCAGACAGAGGGCAGCTACATCTGCAGGAAGAAGGGGATAACAGGAGAATAATTTCCTCTTTTATCCTCCAAACAGCCAGGCAGGGGAAAAACTTCTGAGCAAACCAAACGGAGCGAGTCAGGGATAACGTGGCACTGCTTCCACACAGTGCTGCTGCCAAAGTGTGAGTTCCTGGAAAGCTCACAGAATTGTTATCTTTTCATCCCGTGTTTAAATGTGGTTAAAAGCAAAGCCCTGTCCACGTGAAGGGCACAGGTCTGAGGGCAGTGGGACCGCACGCTGCAGGTTCAGGGTGCCAGTGTTTAGCTGGACCTGGGGAGGGAGTGGGAAGCACCCAAAATACATAAACTGATGGAGGCTTTCCAGCCTGAAAAAGCTTTGGCATGTCTCACGTTTCTTTATTAGCATAAGCAAATTGGTTCCCAGCTATTGACGATTCAATAATTCCCTTGTCCGTGCCACGTGCACCTTTTCGGTCTCTGTCCTTTGGCTGAGGAACAATTGGGGGATCTGTGAGCCCGGAGTGCTATTCCCCCACCCCTTCCCCCTTTCCTGGGATATTCACACGCAGGAGGAGGAAAGTCATTGTCATGCTGAGGACCTGACGCTCCTCTCACTGCTATGGGTGCTGCCAGGGGAGGGAGAACAGAACCGAACTCAGCCAAGGGCTCCGGGGCAATCTGACCCTCTGTGCCCAGTCAGACCCACACACCACAGCCTGGAGAAGGTGATGCCAGCAGTGTTATTCCCTAGGGGATGTGCATCCCTTCCTGAAGGGGATCTCCTTCCTTGCTGCCGCAAAAATAACCTGCCCAAGTGCGAGCCTGTGAGTGTGCTCCTGAGCGGGGTAATGTGCACCTCATCTGCATTTCATGGGCTCCTTTCAGGTGCTGATTGGCTGCACTGCAGGCAGTGCCTGACTCAGCCAAGGGCTGGGAACACTCCGGGCTGTGGGAAAAAATTGGGAAGGGAGTGGGAAGGGACATGTGCATGGGCTTTGTACCAACCTGGGTGAGGCGGAGACACAGACTCTGAAAACTGGATGCTGCTGCTGCTGCTGCCCCAAGAAACCTGGGCAAAGAGAGAGGAGGAACACGGCACAGGGGAGAGTAGGGTAAGTCTGGATTTTGGTGTAACCTATCCATGTAAACCCTATTTCCCTCGAGGCTGTGACTTGGAAAACTTCCCTAGCACCGACAGAACGTTAGATTGATGTGCATAACATGATTTTCCCTGAGCCTGTAGCAGCACGGGAGAAGAACAACACCAGTCTGGGATAAAGCCCTTGAATCAGCACCCTGATGGGTGTGCTTTTCCTACTGCATGACTGACTCAACAGAGGTTCGCTTTGAAAACTAACGTGTGTTAAAACTCACGCCTTTGAAACTGATGTGTGTTAATTTCCAGGACCACGAACTCCACAGTGGAAGGATCCCAAGGAATTCGTAGGGATGGATATTGCTGAGAATGAGTAATTAACTAAAGACAACTGCCGGTGTCCCCATGGCTGGGCATCCGACTGGATTGCTGTGCTTGGGGTTGATGTTCGAGAACCCCACTCCAACACAGCTCCGTGCTCTGTGAAAAAGGACAGCCTCGTGTTTTAAGGGATGTTGGAAGCTGAAGTGGACGGATCACCCAGTTCTAGGAACCTGACCTACTGGAAGGGAGAAATGCACCCCAAAAGCAACGGGAGTTTTGCTGCTTGTTGTTTGGGACCGGGATTTAACCTTGCAAATACAAACACTGGGGTTTCCCCCTCTCAGTTTTAATTCATACAGACTTCGACTTCGTTTCCTTTATTCAAAATGCTCCCAAGTGAGTGGCTCGTTTCCCTGGCAACAACTTCCTAGCACATGCCGTGTATTTAAATCGTGAAAGAGGGGCTCTTACGGACTGGCCACCCCTCTCCTCTCTGCTGTGACAAGGCAAACCTCTGGGGTCTCTCCGGGACCGCACACACTCCGTGCACGTCACCGAGGGAACCCCCAGCGCTACCACCTCTCACTTTTTCCTCCGTGGGCACAACAGGGTTGTGTAAACCGGTGGTGGGAAGTGAAAACCAGTTCAACTCAGCCCTGTTGTCACCTGGCTGTGATGGAGAGGCTGTCAGGGCTGCAGGGGAGGGAGGAACGGCCCAGTATTTCTGTGCGCTGCTCACCCTGCCCTCTCTGCTGATCAGCTTTTCCCGCAATCAGCTGCAACGAGGCACAGGGAGCTGAAATCTGAAAGCCTTCCACTGCTGTGTCATGAACCAGGAAGAAATCATTATTTACCAGGCTCTTCATGCAAAGCCCTGGAGTGGTTGGGGCAGAGTGAGTGAGGCAGAGTGCACACGTGTGTGTGTGTGTGTGTGTGTGTGTGTGTGTGTGTGTGTGTGTGTGTGTGTGTACGCACAGATCTCC
>JAWWEU010000068.1:5039893-5066261 GCA_035583155.1 Acropternis orthonyx | reverse complement strand
TTTGGGACCCGGGCACCACCACACCAAACAACAGCCCCTTTCCACCACTAAACGAACCCACAGCCCTCGGACCCCACTGTCACCACCGGGCCCCACTCAAACCACCCTGGGAGGTCTCCAAGCCTCCCTAACCCTCTCCCCACCTTAAACATCCACCCCCAACATTGCCCCTAAATCCACACCCCCCAACCCTTCTCCTCACCCCAAACCCACCCCAGGGAGGCCCCCCCTGCCCTGCTGCCCCCACCTATGTAGGTGTTGCCGTTCCTCTTGTTGGGGTAGGAGAAGTCGTGCAGGTCCCACATGTCCCGCTGCAGCATGTAGTCAGTCCCTGGGACAGTGAGGGGGATGAGCCCCACAGCAGGGGGGGCAGCCCCTCACCCCCCCCTTGGCACTGCTCCCCTTGAACACGAGGACACGTGTGGCCAACATGTGTGTGTGTGTGTGTGTGTACACACACATATCCACATGCACAGGGTGTTCAGGGGGTGGTCACTGGCATTCTCATGAGGATTACAGGCACCATGAGGAAGGGGGTGCCCACTGGGGTCCCCACGGGGGCACAGGCACCGTGGGGAAGGGGATGCCAATGGGGGTACAGGCACTGTGGGAAAGGAAGTGCCTATGGTGGTGCCCAGAGGGATACGGGTACTCCAGGGAAGGGGATACCCACAGGGATACGGGTACCCCAGGGAAGGGGATGCCCACGGGGGTGCCCACAGGTGCATGGATACCCCAGGGAAGGGGGTGCCCACGGGGATGCCCAGAGGGATATGGGCATCCCAGGGAAGGGGATGCCCACGGGGGTCTGGGCACCCCAGGGCAAAGTGGTACCCCCTCCGCCCTCCCCATACACCCACCCTGCCAGTTGTAGGCGCCGGGCGCGCCGAAGTAGATGATGTTGGCGGTGAAGCCGGCGCTGGTGCCCATCTGGCACATGCCGGTCTCGTCGGTGTCGGTGTTGGCGTTGCACATCTCGTGGTGGTACGTCTGCCACTCGTCGCCGAGGTCGAGGCGCAGGTCGTTGCCCCGCACGTAGCACCGGCCCACCATGCGCCGCTGGTCCTCGCTGCCCGACCACAGCACCTTGGTGTAGCGGTGGGCACAGGCCTGCCGGCACAGCGGGCACTGCTCAGCGCCCCCCAGGGGACGGGGCACCCCAACACGGAGGGGGCACCCCCCCGCCCCGAGCCCCGCGCCCAGCCAGGAATGCAGTCCACAGGTCGCGGTGTTGTCCTGGGTTGGGGGTTTAGAGGGTTTGGGGGATCTGTAGGTGATCTGTAGGGGTGTAATGCTCTATAGGTGCTCTGTAGGATGGTAGGGTTTATAGGGTGCGGAGGGTCTTTAGGGTATGAGTGTCTATGGGTGTGAGGGTCTTTAGGGTATGAGCGTCTGTAGGATGTGACGCTCTACAGATGATCCACAGGGTATGAGGATCTTTAGGGTGTGAGGATCTCTAAGTGTTCTATAAAGTGTGAGAGCCTATAGGTTGTGAGGGTCTATAGGTGTTCTACAGGGTGTGAGGCTCTACAGATGATCCACAGGGTATGAGGATCTTGAGGGTGTGAGGATCTTCAAGTGTTCCATAAAGTGTGAGAGCCTATAGGTTGTGGGGGTGTGGCACTCTATAGAGTGTGAGGGTCTATAAAGTCAGATATTGTCCTGCCACCTGGGATGCTCCTGAGAGCCTCACTCCACCAGGCCCCTGCGGGACCACTGGCAGCTCCCTGGTGCCCTTGTGCAGGCTCAGGGCTGGCACACGTGTGTGCAAAGAACCCGTGTGTGTGTGTAAAGAACCTGTGTGTGTGTGTGTGTGTGTGTGTACGCACAGATCTCCATCCCCTGCTCTAGAAGGTGAGCCTCCCATCTCGCAGTGAGTGATATTTCTGGAGCACCAGCTCTTCTTTCTCCCTGTTTCCCCCCACCCCCCCCCCATCCTCACCAGCCTGTTACACTCAGACTTCAGTAGTCATTTTGGCCCAGAGATTAGAGTCTTGGCAAAAGAAGGATTAAGAGAGAAGACACAAAACAAACAGCAGAATATTTTTACTTACTGCTGAACCGGTTGCTGCTTGTCGTGCTCTCCTCTGCTGCAGTAACTCCTTCACTGTAATCTTCACTCTCACACCCTGATACACCTTGGGCTTTCCTGAAAGAATTTGGGAAATAAAACTTTACAGGAAGGGAGACTCTCAGAGCAAGCAGCAAATTTAGCATGTTTTCAGGCATGCTCTACACAGACTAATTAGAGTTAACGTGATTAACGGGTCACTTAATCGCGATTTATAGCCCTTTTGAACACCTGCTATTCAAGCTTGTAACAAGCAGACACTTATGAAAAAGTTGGTGTTGATAATATTTAATAGCCACACAGGTTTTATTCTTCTCTACCTCCTTTTCCCCCCTGCCCTCCCTCCAGCTTTCCTAGTATCAAGCTCCATCTGGTGCTGCTGTTGAATTTATTTAAATTCCTGACATATTTGCCTCTCTCAGGACCTGAAAATAAATGTGGGAAGCACTTCAGCTGACAGATGAGGACTAGGAATAAAACAATGGAAATATGTGGCCAGTTATCCAGAGGGCAGAACAAAACACAAATAAAATGACTGCTTTCATGAACTACTTCTTGTAAAGCCTAGGTTATCGCTTTATTTTGGCCATGTACAACACTCATTTACTTCAAACAAGCATTTAGGATTTCTTTAATCCAGACAAAAACCAATCAGGAATCACCAGGTGCTACCTGACTTTCACTGCAGGGAATGGCAAAGAATGTAGTTATGCTGAAAAATCACTTTCACTTGGTAAAATACTTAAAGCCTCTGGCAGTTGTTTCTGTCCTAACTTTCTGCTGCTGTTTTAATCCAAATCACATGATGAAGGACAATGAGCCCAGGCCGTTCTCTTTACCCCAAAAATGCCAGAGCAGGCAGCAGACAGCCCCTGAAGGAGGCACCAAAAATAAACCCACAGCAGGGAACTAAACCTGCCCTTCCAGTGGCACCTCTGGACGTGGAACAACACCCTGCCCAAGGCAGTCTCACCAGCTGCACAGTTCCAACAGGGCTGGATTTGTGGGTTCTGCCCACATGCCAAGGAAATCCCACACTGTAGGCACTGTCCCCTTCTGCTACACCCTCTTCCCATCCTGATGGATGCTCAGGGTCCTGCCCAGCCCTCCCAGTGCCCCCGTGGTGCTCTGGCTGAGGGCAGGCTGTGACAGGCACGCGGGTCCCTCCAGGGAGGTGACGGGCTGAGCCTCCAGGGCAGTTTGCTGGGCTCTGATTATTCACCTCATATTTTGATGGTTTGTTTCTATTCAGCAAATAAAAGATGGGGGAAAGGAGGGGGGGGAAGGGCTGAATTTATGGAGATGCCAGGCCTCCCTATAGCCAGAGAGGGCTCTGAGACAGCAGTCCCCTTCTGCAAGTTTGAGCTCATAGTGTCCATGGCCTCTTAGCAGAGGCAGAGCTGGGGCTGCACTCTGGGCAACTTAAAGACAAAGTATTAGGTGAGGTGTGGGCACACCTATGCCCAAGGTTCTCTGTCTGGCAGCCCCCACCCCCAGCTCCCATGGCAGAGCATTGCTCCCTGAGGAAGGTCATAGGGCTGGGGATCAAGGTGAGGGTGGGCACAGAGTGGGCACAGGGTGGGCAGGGCAGGGTGACAAGGACAGCCTGGGAGTCAGGGTGGACTTGGGGTAAAGGGGCAGGGTGGTGAGAGTGGCCTGGGGGTCAGAGAACAGGGTGATGGGGCTGGGGGTCCAGGGAGCAGAGTGGCAAGGGTGGGCTGGAGGTCAAGGAGCAGGGAGGTGAGAGGGGGTTTGGGATCAGGGAGAAGGGTGATGGGGCTGAGGGTCAGAGAACAGGGTGATGGGGCTGGGGATGATGGGGCAGAGTGGCAAGGGTGGGCACAGGGTGGTCAGGGCAGGTGGGGAGTCAGGAGCAGGGTGACAAGGACAGGATGGACTTGGGGTAAAGGGGCAGGGTGGCAAGGACAGGGTGGGGGTCAGAGAACAGGGAGATGTGGCCGGGAGGTCAGCGAGCAGGGTGGCAAGGGTGAATCGGCAGGGGGTGACCGGGGCAGGCAGGGAATCAGGAGCCGGGTGACAGGGACAGGCTGGGAATTGGGGCTGGGGAGCCGGAGCAGCGTGCCCAGGGCAAGGGCGTGCGGGGAGGGCACACGGGGATGCGGGTCCTCCTCTCCCTCCGCCCCGCGGGGGATCGCGGCGGGAGATGGGCGGTGGGCGACGGGCGATGGATGTGCCAGCCCCCGGTGCTCCCGGACGGCTCTGCCCGCCGTGCCCCGAGCCGGCAGCAGCCGATCCTTCCCCTGCCTCCTCCCTCCCTCTCCCCGCCCTCCCCGCTCCCTCCTGCCTTGGCAAGGCGGGATCGCCTCGCTCGCGGAATGACCCCGGCGAGCCCCGAAAGAGCCCCAAAAGGGGGATGCCGGGGGGGCGCGGCGGAGGGGGCAGAGCGGGGCTTACCCGACATCCTGCGCTGGAGCGGGCAGCGCCTCGCACGGTGCCCGGCGCGGCTGCTGCGCTGGCCACGGGCCCCGGCCCCACAGCTGGCCAAGGGGGCCAGGGGAGGCAGGCTCGAAATTTGGGGGGCGAAGGGACCCGCCTGCCCGGCGGCGACGGCAGGTGGATCCCGACAATATTATTGTTTTATCCCTACGGGTATAAGTTTGAGTTTTTCTCTCCTAATGCCAAGTATTTAAAACCTCTAGAAACCAATGATTTGACAATCAATGATTGCGCGATACTTTCAATTTGAATATTCAAAGGCTCCACAAAATGGGCTATCTTTTTGTGGAACTGAGCACACCCCCATCTAGCAGAGGGTCTGGGGCAATAAGATTTGGTGGGGCCACCCTCCCCACCCTTTGCTTTCGGGACATTTGCAGGGTTTTAGCCATCTTTCCCAGAACGAAGCAGATGCCTCAAAACCGGCTCAGTGTTTTCCCCTCAGATGCACAGGCTGGGCTCCAGCCCTCTCACATTTCATTTGCTACCTGCAGAGAGGACTCTGCGAGGGACTGAGTTGCTTTTCGCACATTTTTCCACATTTTAAGGCTAAATGCTAAGGGTTTGGGGCCAAAATGGCAGCAGGGCGGGCGGGGTGTAACAAAGAGGCTGCCCTGGGTACCCAGGTAGCTGAAGGTACCTGAACCCCCCTTGTTGCCCCAGCAGTCCCTCCCTCTGCCCAGATCCGGGCTCACACTGGAGTTTTATTTGTGTTTTTCCCTAATTCACACTCTTTGCTTTTGCAGATGGGCACCTCTGCTTCTACACACCTCAGCCCTGTGAGCTGCAGCTGCTGGGGTTCAGGGTATGCAGGATGACAGGCTTTTTGGATAAACTATACAATATTGATGCAGTGGGCGTTTTTAGGTTGCCTTTGAGCTTTTCCCTGGGGATCACAGTCTCTGCAGTGCTCGGGGGATCTCTGGCTGAGGCAGAGAGCAGGCCAGGCTGTTAATGATCTACCAGCAGCTCAGCTTGGCTGTTGTCACAGCCCGATCTTTACTTCTCCTTTAAGCTGAACAAACACACTTGAGTTTTGTGGGGAGTGATCACAGCAGAGAGAGGCTGTTCTTGCTCTGAAATGCAAGCTCTGTTAGGCCAAGCCTTGCTCGGGCAGGCTCTGCAGGGACACATCCCCTCTGGAGTGGAGCCCCCTGCCCGCCTGCCATGCAGCGCAAAGGAGTGTGTTGTGCTGGGGGGGCTGCAGGGAGAGCTCACAGGGGACTGCGCTGCCCTCTCTAAGCAGTTTGGGACCTGAAGCCCTTCCATTTCTGGGGCTGCTTCCCGATGAAGCTGCTGGTGGGTGGGTAGTGCCCAGGGGGGCTGTGGGTGCAGTGCAGGGACCCAACTCCTGGGAGCTGGGATAATGTTTATCTCCGCAACCAGAGCATGCAGGATGCTCAGCTCCAGCCCTGACAGAGCCTTGTGCCTTAAGGAAACTCTGTTCAGTGCGTTCCTGCATGGCCTGGCTTTGGGAGCATTTCAGCCTGCCCACGTTCCCCACAGAGAGGTGCCTGCAGGCAGCATGGCACGGAGTGATGCTCTGAGCCCCATCCTGTGTCCCCATTGCCATTTCTCATCCCTGGAAGGTGCTGTGAAGGCTCCAAATACCCCATCAACCCAAGGATTTGAGGAGAAGAGGCAAGGAGAGCTTTAAGGCATCTCATCACTGCATATTCCAAGGTGCTGGAATGCTCCTGTCCGTCCTCAGAGAGGCTTTTGCTGCTGCTGCTGCTGCTGCTGTGGGTGCCAGGCTGGGGGCGAGGTGGGGCACATGGGGTGTCCTCCTGCAGGGACAGAGCAGTCGGGGATCCGCTGGGTCTGTGAGGGTTTCACGGGGCTCCTGGGTGTGTTTGCGTGTTCAGAGCTACCTCTAGTGGCCAGGGGACCCGCCCTGGCCCCGGGACTGGGAATCAGCGCTGTTCCCAGTGGCAGCCCGCCTGGATGCTGGGAGCAGCCTGCGCTCCTGCCATGGGCACCAGGCGTGTGTGGATCTGGTGCAGGCAAGGAGGGAACACCTCTGGCTCCTGGAGGGCAAAAGGGATTCTGGGGAGGGTGTGTTTTGTGCCTGGCAGATGGGAGGGATGGTGATGCCAACACCCCAGAGAACCATTAAATCCTTAAGGTTGGAAAATCCCTCTAGGAAGTCCTAGAGGTCCTTTCTTATAGGAAAGGCCCATAAGGTGCAGATATTTCACCTGTAGCACAGTGGGACTGTGAACAATGACTTTCATGAGGCACTAGAAGGCACCACTATGTGTGATATTTGCAAGTGATTGTATTTCTGAACAGAGCACAAAGCATCCCCCCCTCTGTTTGAAGCACCAGCTTTAGGAAAGAGTGGACGAACAATTAATTTGCTTCCATAATGGTCCATTTTGCTTTTTCCTCCAGCTCTCCTCTCTCATCAATAAGTTCTCCGGCCTTCATAAGTCCCCCAGAGGGCACTTCCATCCTCTTTTGCCCAGGCAGGGCTCTCGTGGAGGTGTGGAGTCTCCAGGGACTGCTCCGGGCAGAGGTGGCTCATCCTGGAGGGCGGCTCGTTGCCCACGGCCGGGAACGCTGAGAAGGCGTAGGGTGAGGCGGGGGAGTAGTGGGCATCTTCCAGAGGGTGCAGAGGGTAGAGCTGGGCTCCAGGGATGGCTGGGGTCCAACTGGAACCCCGGAAAGGGGAAACTCCTCCGGATTCAGGCGAGGAGAGGCAGCCGGAGGTGGGAGGCAGCGCTTGCAGGGGGTCCGAGCACGCACCGTCCGACTGGGCGAGGCTGTCGGGTGAGCTCTGCTCCCAGGGCTCTCTCTGCAGGGAGCAGGGAGAGAAGGCAAGAAAGACGCTTAAGGATAAAAGCTTGCCCTGGAGGTAATGGCATTTCTCCCCCGGGAGCCCAGCTGGGAACACTGAGAATCCCAAAATATGCTGAGTTGGAAGGGACCCACAGGGATCATCGAATCCAACCCTTAGCCCTGCACGGGAGCCTCCCCAAAAGTCACACCCTGTGCCTGAAAGCATATCCAAACGCTCCTGGAGCTCTGTGCCCACTGCCCTGGGGAACCTGTTCCCCGAAGGGTTTTGTTGCTCTGGAGCAATATTTGGTGTTAACATCCATCCTGTCCACAGTGGGCAAGGCCTGGAATAGGATCCCAGCCCTGATCCTGTGGGCTCCAGGAGCTCTGTCCTGGGGGTGTGACAGGAGCTGGCTCCTGGGAAGCAGCAGGAATGGGGATAGGGAACACCCTGGAGGATGTTTCTAGAAACTGAAGGAGATTAATGGAGCAGCTGATTTGGGCAGCAGGGAAGGTTGTTAATTTAGGAGCTGGCCTCCAACAGGAAGAAGGGAGAATTGGGTGGAAACAGAGAGAAAAAACCTTCCCCCACAGCCCTGCCCCGTCTGCGGTGCTGCCTTCTGTACCAGCCACATCCCTCCCACACGAGCCCCCCTGAGTTAGCCCCGGGTTTCAATCGGGTGATCCCTTATTGGGTGACAGACCCATAGACTCACTCACTAGTAGGAAGTGTCCTGTGTCACTGGGGAAGGATGGCAGGAGAGGGGGCACAGCAGAAGGGCTGAAGAAGGAGCCGGTGCCGGCTGGGAGGGGGGCAGCACGGTAATCCCCATACTGGTCAGTGAGATACGGGTCCAGGAGGGCTGGGTAGCTCTGAGAGGCAGAGGGATCACAGGAGAAGGGCTTGGACCCCAGAGGGGACGAGTAGACATCACTGGCAAACTGCTTTGTGGTGTGGAAGTCCAGCTCAGCTGTGAAGGATCTCCTGACACCGTAGTAAGCAGCGGTGGGGGGTGAACCTGTGGTGGGCAGAGGAGAGGCCGGCTAAGGGCAAGCTGTGACAGCAGAGCCATGGACACCCCTGTGGGTGCAGAATGGAGCCCTTTTCTCTCCAGCATCACCCAGGGCAAGGATCAATACTGTCTTGAAAGAGGTGTGGGAGCCCAAGTGTTTCTGGCACCCCAGCCTGCCCTGATGGAGCCAGTGACCTCCATCTGTGTTCTGGGAGGCTTGAAATAGGAGGCCTCCTTTTAAATAAGGAGATTGAGGTTAGTTTTGTCAGCCTCTGATTCTTCCTTCTTCTGCTACAGCCCTTGGGGAGGAGGTTCCAGCCTCACTCCCCTTCCCCTGCCCAAGCGCTTAAGGGACAAAACAGGTCAGCTCCTGGTTTTGTACTTTCTCCCTTCTGCTCTAGGGAAAACTGGAAGATGCAGAAGGAAAAGAAAAGATTCTGTGTGGCTCCTCTACCAAAAGAGGTGGGAAATGCTTTAATTACCTCTCTTTCCTCTCTTTGGGAATTTTGTACAAGATTATTGCCGTTCCTGTTTTGACTCTTTTAATTACTTTCCTCCTGGGCTCTCTCTGAGGGGTGGCCCTGCTCCAGGGCTCCTTTGCTTATTCCTGTCCTTTGGAGGAGGACAGACAGGGCGGTGTCAACTATCCAACCTGCATGGAAGGTATTTATTAGGGGAGGAAAAACCTCACCTGGCATTTGGGCAAACGGTGACTGTGGTGTGCCGCTGCTGCCCTGCAAAAGATAAAGATATGTTTAAAAAGTTGCCTTTTCAAAGCAGGGTGGCTCTTTGAGATGTAGTTCGGGAAGGTGTTGTCATAACTCAGATGTACAGTTTGAGCCTCGGTGCTATGAAGAGCTTAACTACATGATTTCAAGCCTGGGGCCTCTGGGGTATTAGCAGATGTAGGCTAAGAAGAGATTTTGAAGGTCTTGTGTAGAGCTGATAACAGGAGAAGTATCAAGATAACTGGCTTCTTTCTCGTGCACTGCAGAGTCCTTTAATGCAGGCAGAATGCTGAGCAGCCTTTTTGGTGCTGGCACAAAACAGGTCTCAATAAACTGGTATTGGAGCCCTTGACTGGTGGAAATGGGCAGACTCGTCACCGCCTCACCTGGCCCCTCCTCGTGGTACAGGCAGGCTCTGTGTGTAAAGGCATTTGTTTCTAGTTCCTTCTTGGGTCCTACAGCAATCCTGGTCATCCTAATCTCCTCTTGGTCCTCAAGTAATGGAGAATTAGCCCTGAGTGACCCCACAAAGCACAGTGGCAAAGGCATCTGCTGCTCTGGAGCAGAGCTTGTACCTGGGGTTTCACTGACTGCTGGTTTGGGACCTCCAAACCTGGAGAGCAGAAACTCAGAGCCCGTGGCTGTATTTATGTCATCTGTCCCCACTGCTGGTGGCAGGCTATTTTCAGTTTGCATAGTGCAAACAGGAGGTTCCTGCCATAGCAAGCAACCAAATTCAGAGGTTTAGATTTGAATTAAATTTGCCAGTGCTGGGACTTCCTTTTGCTGCTGGGGGAGGTTTGCAGCTGCTCCCTGCTCCGTCATGAAAATGAGCTTTGAGCCTGCACGGGTCAGACGGGCAGCAGAGGTGGCAGGAGGTGGCAGGAAGGAACACCTTGGCTTGTGGATGAAGAGGAGTGTTCATGTCCCAGGGTCAGGGCTTGCAGCTGTCTCAAGCTGGGCCATTTTTGGCTGCAGACCTCAGTGAGGATTCTGCCTGGTGGTGCACACACTGCCCTGCAAAGCTGAAGCCTCCACACACAAATCTGGCCTCTCTCAGCATCTGTGTCACTTCTGGAAGAAAGAACTGTGTTGGGAGGTGCAGGTGCTGCCTGAAGGACAAAAGGGCTGCAGTGATGAGAGCTGGGGTGCTTTGTTGGAAGGGGATCCCTGGCCAACCTCTAGTAGGGAGCCTTTCCAAGTATCAGTGCATCTAAGTTAATCTTTGATCCCTTCTGTTTAACAACGTGGCCGTGTGTCCCAGGCAGGACACACACCTGGGAATGGGTGCTCACAGAGCTGCCAGGGCTTTACTGCCTTCATCCAGCTGCAAAAGCCCATCAGGGCTTCATCAGGGCAGGCACCCCGTGCATTTCATTCCCCTCCTCGCTCCTTATCAGGCGATGAAAGGCTCGGCTTAATTGAAACCCATTAGTTCATTTCCTCCCTGTATTGCTGCCTTTCTATGGGTCTGGAGAGCCTGGATCCTCTGCAGCGCATCAGGGTGCCCGTTCAGCATCCCCTGCTGATCAGCTGGGTGTCAGCCTGCCCTGCACAGAGCAGGCAGAGCTCCCGGCTGGGCACACTCCGGAGAGCGGGGCAGCCTCAATGCCTCGTGACCCACCCACGAGGCTGCCTTGGGGGGCTCAGTGTGAGGACACAGGTCAGAATAACCGCCCTGTGGCAATGCTTTGGCTTCAGTGCATCCTCCCTCTGGGCCCCATTTGTAGAACAGCAGCTGAAGTAATGAAAATTCACAACAAAAGCCAAGCTTAGGCTGGGCAGGGCACCTTGTTACTTTGCTGACTGGGCTGTCCCTGTGCCCCTGAGTGCTGCTGGGCACTCGGCACAAATGCCCTTTAAACCCTGTGCACCTCTCCTTTTCCACAGGGAGAAAAGATGGGAATGCTGTTATCATGCAGGGGGTGACTGCAGGTTCATACCCGTGCAAAGTAAGGCTCAGACCCTCCCTAAAGCCCAGGCCCTTCCGCTCTGCACTTGGGGCAGAATCCCACATTCTGTGTGGTTTTCATCACAGTAACCCCTGGTTTCCTATAATTTGATGTGTGCAAAGCCTGGCTGGCATGAAATTATTGCTGTTGTGCTGCCTCAGGAACCAGCCCAGCATCTCTGATGAGCCCTGACCGTCCCCCCTCAGCACAGGTCTCTTCCTTGCACAACAAAGAGCTGAGTGCTTGGGGTTTTTTTGGGAGCAAAGATCACTCTCAAACAAAAGATGCAGCTGAATTACACAGCATCATAAACACACAAAAGGGGTGCTCAGTTATCTGCCACTTGCTTTGATTCTGGGTTATATTCTGCCAGACAAACAGAGCTGCACTTACAGCTGCTCTTTTCATGGTATGTTCGAGCAAATACGGATGTTTGCCCTGCACAATAATTTTTTGTCTCTCCTTGGGAATTAGCACCAGGCCCGATTTTGCATTAGATAGACAAGCAACTGCTAAGCTTTGGAACACAAAGCCAAGGGCAATAAAGCAAGCAGCAAGTGTTTTACAGTTCCCAAAGCTTTTCATTGCAGC
The DNA here is from genome assembly GCA_035583155.1 of Acropternis orthonyx. Taxonomy (NCBI): domain Eukaryota; kingdom Metazoa; phylum Chordata; class Aves; order Passeriformes; family Rhinocryptidae; genus Acropternis; species Acropternis orthonyx. The sequence goes on along the minus strand of JAWWEU010000068.1, from coordinate 5,054,668 downwards.
TGTTGAAGCTGCTGCCTCCAGAAATGGAGCAGGTAGAGCATGATATCCTCGACCAGGAGCTGTTTTGTCACTGAGGGCAAACAGAGCAGTGTTGCTAAATATCTGCCTGGTGGGAGCATGTCTTTCCTAGTGACTGTCCCATGGCTCAGGGGGGGTCTTCTGCCTTTCTCCAGCGGCTCAAGGCTGTGAGGATCTCTGTGGCTGGGTCTTGCTGTGTTTGCTGGTGCCCAGTGCTGGTTTTCTGCCTGTTTTGCTGCTCTGCTTGTAGTCACCCAGAGAAAAATACTTGCAAGTGTTTTAGGCTTGCAAATCCCTTTGAGGTTTCTTGGTTTAGCTGAAGGCAAAAAGCCCGAGGCAAATGGCTTGTGGGGAAAAGAGCACTAAAACTCCTAATATATGTCTGCTGCTGCCAGTAATCTGGGTTTGGGCTCTCACTCCTTCCTTCCAGGACACAGTTTCAGCAGCTTGACCGCACCTCCTTCCCTCTCAGTGTCCCATTGCTCCCAGGAAATGCAACTGAGGAGCTGCTGCTCCTTCAAGGTGAGTCTTGGGGGCACCCAGGGAATAGTTTATTGTGCCACTGGATGCCAGGTGCTGGCAACACTGCAATATTGTGGCCTCTTCAATTGCTTTGCTGGCTGGCAATCGAGAAAAAAACAACAATGTAGTGCACTAGAACCTGACTTAGGTTTCCTGTTGCCATAGAACCACTTTTGGAAGAAACCACCTCTTACAAACTGCTGCTTGGCCTCTTTCCAGCCCATAACATCACTGCATCTCCCCTGGCACTCTGGTGTGCCAGGGAGGAGCTGGAAGGAGCACAACATTCGGGGAAGAACATTTGTTTTTGTGGCACTGACTTGTTCAAGTGTTGCCAAGTGAAAAGGGAAGTTGACTTGGAAAGGTGTCTTGTGCAGGATGTGACAGGAATGAGAAATTTGACATTACTGATAAGCTTAGAAAAGAAAAGGAAAAAAAAAGAACTTTTAGGCATTAGTTCCCTGATGTAAAAACTCAAGGAGCCATCAGTGATGTTCTGGGGCAATCACTGTGTTTTTGCTGCTCTCTCTTGATACTTGAAGTGCCCTGAACTCCACAGAAATGCCCTTTAAAGCAGAGGATCGGATGACATGACTTTCTTGGGTGAAAAGAAGGGGTGGGAGGGAGCGACTTACACCGAAGTGGGAGCCACTGCTCTGCCTGGAGCGTTTTTCAGCAAGCAGGTCTTTGACCGTGTGTTTCACTCTCACTCCTTGGTACACCCGTTTGCCAAAATCTGTGGGGACCGAGGGAGCGAAAGGAGCATTAGGGTTCAGTGGGAGCACTGGAAGAAGCAAATCCATCACCTCTGTAAACCATGTTAGGAAGGAAAAACTGCAATTGTTAATGCAAATTCATCCCTTTGGAGGCCAACAGTGAGAGCTGCTCACCTGCAGAGAGAGACTGAGGTGCCCTACCCGGTGTTTCCACACGGGATACCACCCAGGTTTCCTGCAGGTCCCTCGGTGTCTGATGTGGCTGCCTGATGGTTTTTGGCTCTTGTTTTACCAAAGAGAGCTCTAAGGGGCCCTACATTTCTCCTCTGAGTCAGAAAATGCTTCTTTAACCCTTTGGTTCCAGCGGGATGCTGTGGTTTAGCCCTTCTGGAGCCTCTGGCTCTCAGCACATCCCTCTGCCGGCTCTGATCTCCCCTGGGATGGCTGGAGTGGCTCCTCTGAACTCTGATGTGGGTCACAGAAGGGAAAAGGAGCTGCCTGCTCAGCCTGCTTTGTCCTCCCAGCAAATACAACTGCGGGGTCTGTTTTATCCAGGTTATTCAGGAAGGCGCAAGTGGGTGAATTGTCTCTGCCATGTCACCCCCAAAAGCTGATGGGGGGGTCTGGCTCTGTTTTTTGGCCCTGCCTGGAACACAGCACAGCCAGAAATAGGGTCTGGCACAAGGCACCTGCCCCTTTCCTCCTCCTGAATAAGGTTTTGCGGGATGCACCTCGTGGGCAGGAATTTTGGCACAGGTGAGGGTGGAGAGCTGTGAGAGACAATAGCAGGGAGAGCTCTTTTCTCCTGGCAGGCTGTGCCTGAACAGAGAGCTCACACCTGTGGAGCCAGGGAGGACTTTCCATATTGGCTTTTATTGAAATCTTCTGGAAAAAAAAACCCCACACCCCTTAACTTTGAAGTTAATCCGTTGGAAAACACACAGCCACGTTCTCCTGAGGGAACACGAACTGCCATCCCACAGCTGATGTGTTTGATCTCCCAAATTTATCACTTGGCCCTTCTGCTTTTCAAGGTGTGTCATTTGGCTCTGTTTGTCACTCTCCTTGCCGTGACATCCAGGTGCACACACACAGGGAGAGGTTGGAAAGGGAAGAGGAGAGGGGTTAAACAACACAAACTCAGTTTGCTGGCTTGGGCTCACCCCGAATGCTGTCATTGGGCCGTAGAAATTGCAATTTTGGGCAATTTCAACTTGGTTTTGGTGTTTTTGGTGCTAAGCAGAGACTTCAGCCAAGGCTGGGAACGAGGTGAACAATCCAAGGGAGGGTTCCCCAAAGGCAGAGGTGAACAATTTTCAACCAGTGAGTGCCTGGGGACAGAAGTGGCCCAAAATGGGTATCAATTCTTACGGCTGAGAGGAATCTGTACACTGAGAGCAGGATTTTTGCACAGCCCAAGGAAAACTCTGCCTCCTGTTCTCCCTTTTTAGGGCAGTTTCGCTGACAGGTACCTGGTGTGCACACGCAGCTCAGGGCAGGTATAACTGACTACAACTCCAATTTCTGCAACACAAACTTCACATTTTCCCCTGGGAGTTCCTTTAGGGACAGCAGCATTGTGATTTGATGCCAAAGCCTCAGTCCTCTAGCCCTGTTTTTAAGTTTTCAGCCCGGCCTCACACAACTAAACCTGTTGCTTTCATTATTCAGCAGCAGCAGATGCTGAGCTATTAAAACTTCAGATAACTCTGCTGTTGTGGAAGAAAAATGCTAATTTAGGCCTGGGTTTATATAATTTTCAAGCAAATTGAATCGTATTTCACATCACTTTGATCTAACAGCCTTTTGAAAAACACTGCACTGTGAAGGAATATCAAGTCACCCTGGAGAAGGCAGAACACGCTAATTGATACCATTAAATTCTTGGGACATTCAAGACGCCACATGTTGATTTTTAGACAATTCTTTCTGATTGATTTTATTTTAATTCTTTTTTTTTTTTTTTTTTTTTTGAATATAACCCCCAGAACGGCACTGACTGTTCTTTTCCCTGGTAATTCCATGAGGATGCCCCTTGGGAAAAGTCAAGGTGCAGGAACTCACCCGTTTCCATTGCTGCTGCTGCTGCCAAGTCCCAGCTCTTGGATCCTGCAGGACTTTGGAGGAGGGCTGTGTCTGTCATGAGCTCCCCAGGGCACTGAAGCCTATGCTCATATTCGCTGGTAAACTTCCAGCTGAGCCTGGGGGAAATGTGTTTTCTCCAGCCCAGGGATGTCTCCACGATCCCCCACTTGGGATTTGCTTAAATGCAAATGCCCCGCTCTGTGTTTCGCTCCAATTTGCATGGTCAGTGTGGATCCTTCCCAAAGAGGCTCCTTCCTGATGTTTCATGGGTGAAACCCGAGGTTTAAGGGCACAAAAACCTTGGGATGAAGCGAAAGGCTGGCAAGCCCTGCAGGGATGAGCCATTTCTTTACCTGTGGGTGGAAAAACAAGGCTTGGGACAGGGGGAATCTTCCCTTGTGTGAGCGTGGTCAGTAATTTTGCCCCCACAGTCCAGCTGGTGCTTTGCACAATTAAAGCTGTGCTTGGGACACGGGGAAAGTGGGAGGCTCTGCCTGGAACGCACAGGGGGAAGGGGGTGGGATGTCCGTGGGACCAGCAGGAGCATCCACAGCCCGCCCTGGGGTTGGGTCTCTGTCAGGGGGTCAGTTTGAGCTCCAGGGAGGCACCAGGAAAGGAGCTGGGCCCAGACTGAAAGGAATGTTGGAGCTGAGCCCTCTGTGTGCGGCGAGGCTGGCTGTGCAATACCCAAACCAGGGGGGCAGAGCCGAGCCCTTAAACTCTTCTTTAATCACTCTAACACCCCCTCTGCCTCTGAAACCCCCCCCCGTTTGCCAGAGCTGAGCTCTGAGCCGAGGCAGGCGCTCTCAGGATGGTCTGTGTGCTGCTGTGCAGCATCTCCCTGCTCATCCCACGGGGAATGGCCCCAGCACCTTCCCCCAAATTCAGTCTCCCTCCTGGTGGAGCCTGCTGCCAGCTCCTGGGGCCACTGGGGAGGCTCCATCCCTCCCTCCATCCCTGCCATTCCATGTGCTTCCCCCAGAGCTGGCCTGGAATTTAATTTGGCCTCCCATCTGACCTGCCTCTGCTGGTTTGTTTTTTTTCTTTTTTTTAAGTGTAATTACTCTTTTCCTCCGGAGGGCATTAAAAACACAAAGAGCAGCAGCTGCCAAAGGCTGTGTGTGTGTGTGTGTGTGTGTGTGTGTGTGTGTCCTGGAGGCAGAGCTGAGGGGATGTCCTGAATAATCCCCACCATTCTCAGCTTGCAGGACGGCTCAGGACCAGCAGGACATCACACAGCTCCCGTGTGGAGCCTTTCACCACCCTCTTACCTCTAAGGACAGCCCTTATTTTGGCCCAGCCACCCCTTTCCACCCCTCCCTGGGCCCCACAGAGGGGCAGGAACCTCCGGGTGGGTCAAATGTGAAGTGGCACAGAAAGGGGGGGGGGGATTTTTTTTCCACCTGGAGCTCTGCCCAGGAGGGGTTTTTTAATCTCCTTGGGGTGAATATTTGCCTGTTAACCCCCATCCCCTTCGTGCTGCCCCATCAGCCCGGGGGCTCTCTGTGCTGGCTGCAGAGGATTCACACTGAAAACAAACAAAAGAGACACCAAACAAAACCTCAGCCAGCCTTTTGTTCGAGGCCAGACCCACCTCTTGCCTTTGTGTTTTCCCTTCCAAAAGCCTCAGGTTTCCTTCATAACCCCGTGGGTTTGGGCGCGTGTTCTGAGCCACAGAACAAACCCCCAGCACGGCAGATGTTAAAAGACTTGTTTAATTTCAGCTGTGTTTGGTTTTTTTTTTTCAGAGCAAAGGGAACTGTGTCCCCTCCCGGCTGGCGGGGGGTGTGGGGGGCTGGATGGGTTTGCAGGGGATGGGCTCTTGTCTGGGTGAGGGATTGTCCTGCAGGCGCCCAAAAATCAGCTCAGAATGGTTTGGGTTTCGGGAAGAAAAAAGCCCATCCCCCTATCCCAGGTTATTCCGGGGATGGGGACGCTCTGTGTGCCATAAACTAAAGCACAAGTTCCAACTCAACACGGGGAAAAGAACAGCGAGACATCCCAAAGCCCCTGGGATTCCCGTGTCACCTGCCCAGGTGAGCCTACCTGGGCACGTGGGTAGGACTGGGCGACCCCCAGAGGCTCCCTCCGCCCGCAGCTATTCCGCGGCCGCCTGAAGAGCTGTCCTGACCCCCCCCGCCCCCGCCAGGATACGCCTTTTCCCAAGCCTGAATGAATCCCGAGGATATTCGGGATTTTCCCACCTTTCTCCCTGCCCGGGGACCAAGAAGCGCGCCGGAACCTTCGCGCGCCGCCCGCGCTGCGCGGCGGGCCCGCTCTGCCTGCGGCAACGCCGCGCGCTGATTGGCCGGCGGGCGGGCGGCGGCGGCCGCCATTGGCTGGCGGGCGCGGTCCGTCGGGTCGCGGCGCCCCCCCCTCCCCGGGCGCGGCAGAGGCGGGCGGAGGGGCGGTGAGGGCGGAGGTGCCGCCCGCGCTCCGCCCGCGCCCCGCGGGACCCTCCGCCGTCCCGGGAGGCCTCGGGAGCCCCGCGGAAGGGAGGGGTTGGCCCCTGCGGGGGTCCCGGCCATGCCCCCACCGCGCGGCGGCGGGAGGGGCGCCGTGGTGCTGCAGTGCGAGTGGCAGCGGTGCTCGTTCGTGGCCGGGGGGATGGAGGAGTTCTGCGGGCACGTGGGGCAGCACCTGCAGGAGCCCCGCGGCGAGGGGGACCCGCTGGGTGAGGAGAGCGGGCGCAGGGAGGGGCTTCTTCCCTTGAAGGGGCTGCCCGGGGTGGGGGTGGCGCTCGGGGTGGGCCCGGAGGTCTTTCCCGGCCTGTTCTGTGTCTCTCTGAGAAGAAAAGGCCTCTGGTTTTCCTCCCCCTCCCCTCCCTCAGCACAGCAGCGCTGCCTCTGCGGTGTGCTGGCCGCAGCGTCGGCCTGGGGGGGGAACTTGGCCTGTCCGCTGTCCTGCCTTGCTTTTTTAAAGTGTAATTACTCTTTGCCTTCCGGGGGAGATAAAAAACACAAAGCGTGTGCCCTGGCACAGGCTCTGTGTGTGCTCAGCCCATCGAGCCGAGCGGGGAGGCTCCGAGTTTGGGGTCTCAAACACCCCGTGTTGTTTCCCCCCCTGAGCATTACCTGCAGGGTTCCCCCCTGGGCTGGGTGGGCTCGGAGGCCTCTCCCAGCCCGGGGGGCTCTGTGCCGAAGGCTCTGTGTGCTCTGTGCTGCAGAGGAGTACACGTGCCTGTGGCAGGACTGCGGCTTCTGCTCCCCAGAGAGCCCCTCCGAGCTCCTGCGCCACGTTTACTTCCACTGCTACCACACCAAGCTGAAGCAGTGGGGGCTGAGGGCCCTGCAGGGCCAGGGGGATGTCAGCCACTGCCAGCTGGACTTCCAGAGCAGGAATATCATCCCTGAGATCCAGGAGAACTTCCTGTGCCTGTGGGAGTACTGTGAGGTGAGGGAGGGAGGGCTGCTGCTGCCCTGCACCCCCCTGCACACCAACCTGCTGGCCCTGCTGGGAGGTGGAAGCACCTGAGCTTGTGCTGATCTCTCCACACTCTGTTTGAGCTTGTGCTGGTCTCTTCACCCTGTTCTGCCTGTCCTTCCTTCCTCCAGAGGTCGTTTGATAACCCCGAGTGGTTCTACAGGCACGTGGAGGATCACAGCTTCTGCTCCGAGTACAAGGCAGCAGGGAAGGAGAACCACGTGGTGCTCTGTGGCTGGAAAGGTCTGTGTGTGGATGGCAGATGTGGCACAGGAGGACTCTCTGCTCCTTGGGAGGGTTTCAGACCTCCAAAAATACGTGTGTGCGTGGTTCTGATCTGACAGTGAAATGTCCTGCAGAGTTCGCTTCAGGGGATCCAGCTGAGTGCTTAACACCGGGCTTTTCATTAATATTTAATTAGTACCTAGAAGAGGTTTTTTTTTTTTTTTTTTTTACTTTAGAGGTCTTTTTTGTATAATTTCCCCCTGTGTTTGTGCAGTTGCCTCAACTGCTTGCAGGCATCAGGAGGCGCTCGTGGCACTTGTACAGCAGCGATCTCACCCTGCTGTGCCCCTGCTCTGTGGGATTTTTGCTGCCCAAAACAGAAAGAGGAAGGCTGATACTCACTCGCTCTGTCTCGTGGCCCACCTGAGAGGGGTCTCATTGTGCTGTCTGTGCCCAGACTGTGACTGCACCTTCAAGGGGCGCTGCAAACTGCGGGAGCACCTGCGCAGCCACACGCAGGAGAAGGTGGTGGCCTGTCCCACCTGTGGGGGGATGTTTGCCAACAACACCAAGTTCTTCGACCACATCCGCCGTCAGACCGCCCTGGACCGTAAGCTCTGGGGGCTGGGGGGGGGTGGGGGTGGGCCTGGGGCTGGGATGTTTGGGAGAACCCCCCCACCCAAGGTCACCGAGTCCAACCTGTGCCCCATCCCCACCCTGGCACCCAGCCCAGAGCACTCAGTGCCACGGCCAAGGGTGGGGACTCCCCCCTCTCCCTTCCATGGAGAAATTCCTCCTGATGTCCAAGCTGAACTTGAATCTGTGTCCTCTGAGAAGTGTCTCCTTGCAGAGGCAGGGGCTGGAGGCTGGCAGGGCTCACGCTGTTCCTCCTGCAGGGCTGAAGGCAGAGGCAGCAGCACTGGGGTTTGCTGGTTGCAGTCCCTGTGCTGACAGGGTGTGGGTGTTGCTCCCCAGTTTGTGCACTGGTAGGCCATGCCGAGGTCCAGGTTGGTCTTTGGGGGTTTGCTTGGTGTGGCTCTGTAGTCAGTGTGGGCTTCCAGCTCCGCTCCACGTGCCTCTCTTTCTCACTCCCTGCTCTTTGTGCTGCTCTCTCTGCTCTGGTCTCTTTTCTCACCGCCCCCTCCCCTTCCTCCCTGTCCCAGAGCAGAGGTTTCAGTGTTCCCACTGCTCCAAGAGGTTTGCCACGGAGCGCCTGCTCCGGGACCACATGAGGAACCACGGTGAGTAAAGGCCCCTCCTCCCAGCTGAGCCTCTGAGGAGTGAAGTGCCTTCCCCTGCTCTGGGGTCACGTTTGGCCCCTGCCCTTGGCACAGTGAACCACTACAAGTGCCCTCTGTGTGACATGACGTGCCCCTTGCCCTCCTCCCTGCGCAACCACATTCGCTTTCGGCACAGCGAGGAGCGACCCTTCAAATGTGACTATTGTGACTACAGGTGAGAGCCAGGGCTTTCCCTCTTCCCAGAGACCTGTGTGTGTGTGTTAGAGTGTCCACAGCTTGTTCCCTTCCCATTTCCCTGCAGCTGCAAGAACCTCATTGACCTGAGGAAGCACCTGGACACGCACAGCAAGGAGCCGGCGTATCGCTGCGAGTTCGAGGCCTGCAGCTTCTCTGCACGCTCCCTGTGCTCCATCAAACTGCACTACAGGAAAGTGCACGAGGTGGGAAGGCAGCAGAGCTTGCATTCCTTGGGATACCTCTCAGAGAAGCTGGTTCCTCCTTCCTCCTGGGTGCTCTGGGTGGGTCTGTGGTGCTCACAGCCCTCTCTCTGCCCCCCAGGGTGACTCCGAGCCCCGGTACAAGTGCCATGTGTGTGACAAGTGCTTCACACGTGGGAACAACCTCACTGTCCACCTCAGGAAGAAGCACCAGTTCAAGTGGCCCTCGGGGCATCCTCGCTTCAGGTACTGCCTGTCCTTAGCTCCTCACTGCCTCCTCTCCAGGGTAAGGGACAGCTGGAGCTGCGTCCTGTGTCTTGCTGGAGCAGAGACCTGGCAGCGCTCGGGCTCTGATGTGCTCAAGGCCCTTTCCCCAGTGTCTGGGAGGCACTGGGCAGTAAACATTCAGTGGGATCTGGCACAGGGACAGAGCAGTGCTGGGTGGCAGCTCCAGCAGTGGGTCAGAGATCTGGGGCCAGGGCAGCAGTGGTGCTTCTGCTGGGGCACTCCTGAGCTTGGCAGGGGCCAGGTCCAGGTGTCCCCTTCTAGAGAGACCTGCTGCAGGTCAACCCCTCAGCAGGTGCCTCTGCTGCATCCTCTCTGGGAAACTAAAGGGTTTCCAGAGCCTAAAACCTGGGAGAGGAGAAGAGGATGGGCTTGAAATGCTCCCAGTGAAGCAGAACGGTGGGGAGATGATGGAGGCGCGTGGCACAAAGCTCAGAAGGCGCCACGTGGGTGTGGTTTCAGCGGTGGGGGCCGAGGGGGTTTTATCTTCCTTGCGCAGTGTTCTCAGTGCAGCGCAGGGCTTTGAACCCTGGAATCCCCTTCCCTTGGCTGTCCCCTGGGAGTGACTGTGCCCGTGCCCTGCCCGTGTGTGCCCAGGTACAGGGAGCATGAGGACGGCTACATGCGGCTGCAGCTGGTGCGTTACGAGAGCGTGGAGCTCACGGAGCAGCTGCTGAAGGACAGGGAGAAGCGAGGGGAGGGCTCAGCCGAGTGTGTGGTGCTGCCTGAGGGCGAGGGCAACCTGCAGGCCATCATCCTGGAGCCCCCAGCAGACACCCTGCTGGCAGAAGAGAACAAGGACCCTGAGCCGTGCTCTGCTGCCAGCCCTGAGGCAGCCCAGCCCAGCACCTTCCAGGGAGCTGCACTGTCCTTGGACCAGGAGCCTGGCACGCCCAGCAGCCCCATCATCCGGGTGGTGAACAGGACCAACGAGCGCGGGCAGAGCGAGACTGTGTACTATGTCATGGCCAGCACGTTCCCAGAGGAGCAGGGCACAGCTCCTGGAGGGCTGGCTGTGGAGCTGGAGGAGAATGTCATGGACAGGCTGCAGAAGACAGCAGAGGAGCTGGGCATCCAGATCGTGTGAGCTGCTCCCCGGCCTCTGCGTGAGGGAAACTTGGACCTTTGTGGGATGTGCTGGTGGGGGAGCTTGGGGAGAGGGCTGAGCTTGTCTGCTCCTGCCTGTGCTGCCCCAGCCTCGCTGGCTGCTGGTTCTGGTCAGCATGGGGAGAGGGGAAGGCCAGGTCTCTCAGCTGTGAGTCAAGTGATCTGAGCTGGGCAGAGCTGTCTGTCTGCTCCTTTTGGGCTTGGCCTAGGCCTGGCACAGGTAACTCATGGGCGATGTCCCTTCCTGAGCCTGTCCCTCAGGCAGGCTGGATGGTGTGTGGAGCAGACACTGGTGCTGAAGCCTCTTCCCTGGGGAGATGTGTTGCCCTTAGCAGGCCTGTCCTGCCCCATCCAGAGTTTCTCAAGGGGCTGGCATCCCTTCCTCAGCACTTCCCTGCACGTCATCTTTGCTGCTTCAGCTGGTGGTGGTGTTTGCACCCCTGACCTCTGGGAGGAGAGGGCTGGAGGTGCTGTCCCTTGCAGGCCACTGCAGCACTGGGACACTGGGAGCTTCTTCCTGCTTTTGGCATTCCCTGGGTTTCCTCCCCACATTGGGGTTGGGTTCCTGGTTGGGCAAAGTGTGCTTTGGCAAGAGAAATAAAGCTCAATGTGTGGTGTGTGTTTCAGCCCATTCCCTGCCAGCTGTGACGTGCTGAGAGGGTGGCACTGGGATACTTTGGGCCTGCAGTGTGGGAGGTGGGCACTGAGGAGCTGCCAGGACCTGCTGACCCCGTGCAGCTGGCACTGGAGTGTGCTGCTCCATGTCCCCAGAGGTGGCACTGGAAGACCAACTTCAGCTCTGGCACTCTTGTTCCTGCTGTGTGTTTGATTTTTGCTGCCTCCTCCGAGGCTGTCTGTGCCTGCTCTGGCCTTTTTGAACACAGGGAGTAGCCTGGGCTTGTGAGCAGAGCCAGTTTGTCCTTTGTGGAGTGACTGGACAAGGACAGTGAGAATCTGGGGCCCCTGGAGTGACACGAGTCCTCACTACCCTGTGTGTGCAGGTGATGAGCCCAGGTGGAGACAGGGAGGCACTTTGCTGAACACTGACTTTTTCCCTTTGCTCCTTTCTTGAGCAAAAGCTGTTGGAATTCCAGTTCAATGGAGGAAATCCCTTTACCCTAAACCCTTGGCCATCTGCTCACTTTCTAGTTGTACCCACTGGGTATGGTTTGGTGGCTGTGCCCTCGGGACAGGGTGGTGGGCAGCCCTGGGTGAGGGGCAGTGAGGGCTGGGCACAGAGCAGGGATGAAGTGGCAGAGCTGCCTGAAGGTGTCCTGGGGCTGGATCCATGTGTGAAGGGCAGTGTGCACCCCTGCACCCCAAAACTCTGCTCTCCAGGAGTGTGGGGCACGGAACACAGGTAGAGCCATGGTGCTCAGGGGGAGATGGGGAGCTGTCCCTGCAGCCCTGACAGCACAGAAGGCCGGAGAGTCCTCCTAGATCCAGGCAGAGCATCCCTGGGCTTGGCATGCAACATCCAGCCCTTGCCCAGCCCTCTGCTCCCTGGTCCTTGGCAGAGCTGGGCCAAGGATACCTTCGAGAGAAGGGCCCTGAGCCAGCTTTGCATTCGCAGCACTCCCAGCCTGGCCCTCTTTCCAACATCCTGCCAAAGCCGCGGCTGTGCCTGCATTATGTTGGATGGAGTGGTGGGTGTTGGGAGCGGAGGCGAGGCTGTGGTGGCTGGGAGTTGTCCCTTTAAACACCGGTCCGGGCAGGGTAATCTGCCAGAGATTATCTGCTGGGGGAGAGGATTGGCATTAAAGGCAATGTCTCCTCCCTTCCCCCATGTCCTGCAGCATCCCCTGTCCTGTGTGTGTATGGAAAAGCAAGTTCACTTTCTCCTGGGCCAGCAGAGAGGGGGGGGGAGGTGTGGTTTGAGGGGCGAGGGGAGGAGGGTGGAGTGTGCACTATGGCACTGGGGCTCCTCTTCCTCGCCGTGCTGGCCACGCTGGTCTCCTGCGAGGACCCAGAAGGTAACAGGGGGTTTGGGGGATGAGGGGCTTGCAGGGTGCCCCAGAGCTGCTGGACCAGCCTTCCCCAGAAAGGAGCAAGGCTTCTGTCACACACCCGTGCTGAGGCTTGGCACAGGGCTGGGCTCCGTGAGTGGATGCACTCACCACAGCGAGGGTTGGGGGTGGGCTGAGAGCACTTTTGTGGGCTCCCTGTGGGACTCTGAGTGCCGGGGAGTTGGTAGGACTGGTGGTCTTCGCCTCCCAGCCCAGCTCTGCTCTGCCTTGCTCCCTGTGGCCCCAGGAGACCTGGATACCTACTGGTCTGGCACAGCCCCCATCTGCGTGGGGGGCTGCAAGGGCAAGCACAAGGAGCTGAAGAGGAGCCAGTGTGGGAACGGCAGCTGCTGCTGGCTGGGCTACAAATCCTTCTGCAGAGGTAAAACCAGAGCGGGGTGGTGGCCCTGGGGCTGCTGCGGGGCTCGGCACGGGCAGCCTGAGCAGGGCAGGTTTTGTGCCACACGCAAGTGTGCCAGTCCCTGCGGGGACACACATTATCCTCAAATCCTCGCATCCCGCCCGGCACCGGGACCGGGACCCGCGGGCATCCCTCCGTCCGGGCATCCCCCCGGGGCGCTGCGGTGCCGGGCAGGGCTGGCAGCAGACGGGGAATCCTCCCTGTTCGCAGTGAACTGCGGGCGGCCCGAGGCGGATTTCAACTCGGTGGTGTTCGGGAACGACTGGTGGGTGGGCTCCGTGGTGCGCTACCGCTGCCGGCCGGGGTTCCTGCTGCGGGGGGACCCGGCCAGCGCCTGCCAGTCCGACGGCAGCTGGACCCCCAAGCCCACCTGCCTCCGTGAGTACAGCCGGCTTAGGCTGCCCCCGACCCCTCTTTCCCCCACCCCACCAGTGGGCACCCCGTGACCGTGCCCTGCTCCCGCAGGGATCTGCCTGCGAGGTCGCATCGAGATCAGCGAGCGGGACATCACCGGGAAGTGCTCCTCGTCCTGCAGCTCCCAGACCCACCTGGGGGCCTTCCTGAGCCGCGGCTGCATCAAGATCTCGTCCTGTGTCACCAAGCAGTCGGGCTGGGCCCGCTGGTTCCAGCGCTGTGATGTCTGTGAGTGCGACTGCCACGTCCCCTGCGGTGAGTCCCGGGGGTGTCAGCCCACCTTTGGGGCGCCGCTCAGTGGGAAGGGCTTGGCACTGTTGGCACTGACAGCTGGGGGCTGCAAACTGCTCAGAATCTGCTGCCTTCCCTCTCCTCACAGGTTCCTCCAGGTAAAGCTGAGCCATCCACGTGGTCCCACGCTGAGGGAGGCTTCCCCTCTGGATGTCTGCTTCCCTTCACCACGTGTCTCCATTGCTACGCTACTTCCAGAAGCTCCATCTGTCCCAAGGCTGCCATCTGAGAGAAGAGATGTTCTGGATTCGCTCTTGCAGGGCTGCCTTTCTGTCTGGTCCCATCCCAGGACTCTCCAGGGGCAAGGGATGCTGGGGGTTGCATGTTTCCTGCAGCTGGACTTGGGGACACTGGTGTCTCTTTGCCTGGCTGCTCCCTAGAGGAGGCTCACATCCCCTTTTTGGGGGAAGGTAGCACATGTGGCTGTGCCTGTTGCAGAAGTATCTGCTGCAGGTTGTGATTTCTCCATGCCAGGGATTCCCTGCACACAAGGCCAGGGGCAGATGTGCCCTGTGTGTTTGCTGGATGTTGCCCCAGGGCTCCTTTCCCAGCAGCTCAGGGCCACAGAGACATTTGGTTCCAGCCAGGAAGAGTCCTGTGCTCCCTGAGGATTGTCCTGGCTCCCTACGAAGCAGCAATAGGAAAGCCAGGATTTTTATTCCCCCAGGGAAGGAGAAGGTGGTCTGGAGTGCATGTGATGGCATTGCTGGGGGAGCTGGATGACCAGCAGCACCGCCATGGGTCATTAAAAATATGTTTCCAGGAAATCACACAAGTTTTCCTGTCATGCACAGAGATTTTGCTGCCTGCTCTGTCCCTGGAGCCCTGAACATCGGTGACAGAACCAGGACAGGCTCCCTCTGCCACTGATACTGTCCTGAAAGTGTGTGAGCCACCATGGGGACACAGCTACAGTGTGTAGGAAGGGCCTAGCCGGGGACCAGATGGATGCTGAATGTGTCCATGGCACTGCCCACCAAGCCTGGCTTGGCACTGGACTCCATCCCTGCTTCCTTCCACCTTGAAATGACTCCCCAGCAGGATGCTGCAGCAGTTTCTGGTTGCTGCATGGCCACCAGCCTGGGCTCAGGATCTCCCAGCCTTGCCTCAAGCAGCTGAGCAGGAAGGGGTTTAGCACCAAGGGGGTCCCTTGCCAGCCCCCTTCATGCCCACCTAGAGGGAAGCAGGGCTGTTTGGCACTGCACAGAGAGCAGGGCCTGGGCTGTGACCTGCTCATGGTGAGTACCCCAGGGATGGCAGGCAGAATGAAGTGGGTGAGTCCCACGTGCCTTTTGCTCTGTGTGGAGATGACTTAGGACCTCCATGTGGAGCTTGGCTCCGTGGCTACCTCCTCATGCCCTCCCCTGGCCCAGCCCCTGGGCTGCCCTGTCCTGTGGTCTCCTCTGACTAGATCCTGTTCTGCCAAAGGGGCCAACCCCCTGCCCTGAGCTCTGTCCCAGCCCAAAGCTGGCTGTGGGAGGGGGAAGCTCTCCTTGGCTCAACAGATTGAAATAAGGATAAAATAATACAATATAAGTGTTTTTAATTTTGTAAGTTTTGACTGTAACTTTCCAGGGTGTAACA